>KK113022.1:383789-456733 GCA_000611955.2 Stegodyphus mimosarum | reverse complement strand
ATTCTCGTAAATGTTAAATATATGTAATAATCATTTGTCTAATTAAAATGTCTTTCGTTAGCTGATTTGTTCATCGTTTTATCCCCACATTATTATCAAAAAGTAATAAATTATCTAACAAACAATCAAAACTTGCTTCTTCTTTATTTCTAGCCTTTTCTGTTGGTTTTGAAAGAATTATCCAAGCTTGATGAAAATAGACATGTGTTACGTACATGAATAAAAAATGAAATCACTGTGATTTCAGAGCAGCGGAAGCCATTTATTCTACAAAACAAGATAATTACAATGTATTTGCACTTTTGGATCAGATACAAGCGATACCCTGCAAGAAATAACGTTAATGGATTGTATCCTGAGATAAGTCAAGTATGAAGTACCTGAGTGGCCAGTTCGTTGGCATTTTGGAGAGAACGTAAGAATATTTCATCATGTGCCAAAGACATACACATGGCTAAAAGACTAGGCGAGCTAGGGATAATGTCGGCATTACAAAGGCTACCCTAGGAGCGCTACTTCACGTATTGCAGAGAAATGACTTAATGATATTGCGACAAGAATGGTAACAAAATTGGTCGACATACTATAGTGTTTTAACAGTGGTTCGAGAATATTGGACAGAGAGTTACTCTCGGTGTGAGACACATTTGATATTTTCCAATAAAGGCAAATTCTCTATACCTGGCAATCCACCTAGAAACACGTTCATATGGGCATTGTCGAACAATGCGAATCGTGTTTCATCACTGAGAACCACACGACAGCTCGACAATACCCATTATTGAAGGGGACAGATATCTCTCTGCACATGGTGCGCTGCCTATCCTCATTAGTCATTAGCAGACGACAATATGACCTTCCGAAATTGTTTTTAGATTCCTCTCGTCACAATTAAGATTGATTATATCATATGGCTATGCATAGTGAAAAGCTATGGGACGTACCTTGTGCGTGCGATATTTTACATGAGCTCTTTGATGATATGCTATGGTCTTCTTGTTTATCCAATGGATGCGTGTCTGTAATTTGTCTTCTATAGCCGTTGGAACTAGGATCGTTTAATTGCTTCGTGAATCATAACCATTGCTAGAATAAAGTAACCGGCCTCTTTCAGCCCTATGGTGAAGGAGCACTCAGTTTCTCGCATTTTTTTCGTATGCACTCGTATCAGTTCTCAGGAGCATCTACAATCGCAGTTGTCTCTATTTTGAGCTTCCAGCTTGAGTAATTTCCTTAAGTGTCTTAAACACCATTCCACATGAGACTGACTGTCTTCTGGTCTTTCCACAGGCGCCTTTGGTTTTCGCTGATTGGAAACTGAGTGGGCTGTAGGTTGCCAAACTGTTTTCGAATATCATAAATCCTATTAGAAGCCGGCGCCCATGAAATGATATACTATTTAGAATTTTTTTTAAAAAGTGGAAATTTTGTTGAAATATATGTGATTTTTTTAATTGCAGCGGGATGTTATACGAATTTCAAATATGGTTTTAAAATAAAAGAGACAGTGACATAAATAATACTACTTCATGGAAAAGTTTCTAAGTCCCAAGAAGACATTTCTTCTATTTGAGTGTGATTAATTATAGATTATCTCTTGGTATTACACTGTGAATAATCATAGATTAGGTATCTTGGTATTATACTGTGAATGATAATAGATTAGGTATCTTGGTATTATACTGTGAATAATCATAAATTAGGTACTGACTTATTTTAAATAAGCGATAAGATATTGTTGCGGATTTCGTATTTATTTAGCTATTTTTATAGAATTGTAATTCAAATTGTTTTATTTTCCCGTGCAACGCAGACAATTTTGAAGAGAAAGCTACGTCGGAAAAGTAAAAATACAAAAGCGCGTGCATTTAATATTTAATAAATAAATATCTCGTAATCGCTGTTGCTATCTCGAAAAATTGAGAAAATATAAATATCGAGAAAACAGATTTTACCAGAATGTTCTCGTGAACAATTAAAAAGCTTATAAAAGCCGAAATAAAACAGCTCAGTTGCTGTTGTTTTCAGCGAACTGTTTGTTTACTTAATGCTGTTATTGATTGTAGCCAATTCGCTGTGAGATTCGATTAACTTTTTCTGTTTTGAATTGAGTTCTGTTTAACGTTTGAGATATTGCGATATTATACGAATATCTCTGAGGAAATATTTCAGCATTTTGTTTTATTTCTTGTGAAAAGAAAAAAATTATTAACTTTTTATCGACTTGTGCATTCAATCCATTACGAACCCGTACGCATGCAACAATATTAATGACCGATGTTCACTTAATCCATTACTTGACAATAATTTCATAAACTACAGTAAGAACCCGTAGACAGCGCGTCTGTAGAAATCCTTAAACGGCACTTGTTTTTGCAATCATTAGTCGAAGACATATACGTGTAGACATACACCAGAGGTTGCAAGAAAATAAAGGCTGCATAATGGACTAATAAGACTTCTATGGGAACCGTCTATAATGTGATATCACAGAAAGGTCTCGTTTATTTGATCATGGAAAAGCACTCGAGGGCTATCTGTCTAAGAGCAGGGGCTGTGTTCTTGGAGGGAATGCAGCCAGCCCTTTCACCGGGATTTGAGCTCCAAGCCCGGTGAAAGAGCTGGCCGGACCGAACTACCAGTGTTCAATGACTTTATCACTCGTCTGCTGGTCGGCCTATTACAAAAAGAAAAGACATTAAAACTCCTTAGTTTAATAATCTTAAATGTTTACAGCAAAGGACATAATATTAATTAATGTGAAATACTTTTCGGAAATATTCCCTTTTCATTTACTAAGAGGGGTAAAATATTATAAAATCATCTTTTAGTGTTGATAAATCAAGTTAAGATGAATTAATATACTGCACTAAAACATAGATTTTGATATAATGAAGTAGATAGCAATAAAATTTGAGTATTAGACTTGATAATATGCAAAAAAATAGGATTTTTGCGATAAAAGGCAAAAGTCATTCTTTATTTACCATTTAATCTTTCAATATACCTTTAAGCATTGCAAAATCTTTCCATGAACAACAAACTGCAGTGTGTACTATTTTTGAGAAAACAGATAAAAACACTGAACGATCATCAATATACTTTGAGACTATGCAATTTTAACTCGGATTTTGAGCAAGGTTGCTGAATGATTAGTAAAACATCTAAAGCAAAAGTGTATTTCATAACTCATGTTTGCAAGATTTTTAACCTTACATTGGGAAATGAAAAACATTCATTTGTATTCAATAGTGTCTTCAACTGCAAATAAGTTAAATCACATAAAATCTGTTAAAAATATGATATTTCATATGGTTCTTCACTAACAAAGCTAGCCTTTCACTTAAGAGCAATTTCCTAATTATTTGGCACTCTAAAATGTTCTATGATACTTCAGGTAAACAAAATGTCCAGTCATGTTGAAGCATCATACACTGCAGATTGAACACAATTTCGGGTCACTCGAACCCCTGTAACATTCGGAAGTACCTACCCAGCAGAAATCCTAATTCTGCGCATAGTATTACGAGGGTTTACACGAATAGTATATGATAAGTTCATTTCAAATCAAGTGGGCACACATCTCACAAACATTCATAGGTCTCTGTTTCACTTTTGCACTCTTTGCAAGTTACATGACAGCACCAATGAAATTTGCAATGGCAACGCTCAACTACATTTTGTAGATGTCTGCTGTAACCACGACCACAACAAAGAAGTTCGCAACCATCAACATCCCTGGATGTTTTATTACATTCTCGTCCATGGGTTCCCAGGGATCCAATTTTATCATTGGGTTCACAAAAGTCTGGTGAAGACTTCAAGTAAATAAGATCGACATCTGTAAATGGCTTGAATAAATTACTGACAGGGGCTAATTTTGTTCTTCTGCCCATTTTTTTCGGCCTAACTTCGGTAGCTGCATCAAATCGGTTCTTGAGATCGCTACCAATCATGCGGAACTCTGGCATAGCTCTCCAACATGTCTTCGTTTGGCAAGATCCTGATGCACCATGGCATTTACATTCGATACGCATCTGGTATTCAATAGCCTGAAAAAGTAAAATCTGATTATATTTTTGAAAACAGAAATAAAAATTATTGAATAGCCTAAAACAATCATAATCTGTTAATGTATAAAACATTAATGTGACTAAGGTTGTTAAACCTAATATAATAAAAGACAAAACTTTGGGACATCTTTAATTAATGCAAAGATTTTTAATAACTGACAAAAATTATAATTCAATATTTCATAGCAGACGTTTCCTTCACGTTCCTTTTCTGTTATTGAATATGATAGCGTACGGATCCATGCATGCTATTAAGGCCTTATTGCTTGGTGACGCAATAAGTTTCTCTCGTAAATATGTTGCTAGATAGCATTTCATCTACATGGGACGAGTTCTTGCCGTACGTTTGATCTCAACTACTCAGTCAAAAGGGTTAAAGTACGCGACGTGATTTACATCCAAGAGGAGACATCCAATTACTCTTCCAACGAAAATACTAATCTGCAAGGTTTTCAATGATGTTATTTATTCCGGGCTTAATTTTTAAAATAAGTACCAGAAGTAAAAATAATAACAGTAATAGAGAGCTTAATACGAGGCAGACTGGAATATTGATTAAACGTAACGATAAATACATAAAACAAGAAGAATAAATAAATATTATAAATTAAAAAAATCACATTAATGAAGCGGATAACGAAAAAAATTACGTATTAATGAAAGCAATGCAGAGGTTGGAGGAAATATACGTTATAAAATTTCATTTTATTTCTTTTATTATAACTTTGAATTAAACGTTTTACTAGAATATACTTCCGTACATTTTATTTTTGTGACATAATTTCATATCAGCAATTTAACTGCGATAACAAATTTATGTTAAATGAAACAATTAAATTTTAGTGTCAGTTTTAGAGTAAAACTCAGTAATCGGTTTTGGAGTATAATACTAGTACTGCTGAATGGGAATGAGGCTTTTGTTTAGTCGTACGGTGCATTTGAACCAAAAACTTTTCAATGCCTAAATTAACTTAAGTGATACTTTTTTACATTTATGTAATTGAAGACGTGTGTGTGTTTAGCAAAATAATTGTTCCTTTCTTATAATCTTCAGCATTAAAATAATCTTCAGCATTACAAGATGCCCATCTGTTTATTAAATGATTCAAATATAAAAGGAGTATAATGAAACTTAAACTAAATCATGTGTAAAATGAAACAACATTTTACTTATTTAAAAATTATGTGGAAAAAAGGCAACGAAATAAAATGTCATGAAACAATTCGAGACACAAAAACAAAATTCCAGTATCAGATTTCATAAAGACAATTCAAATCATGAAAATTATGCAAAAAATGCGTCTCCGTAAGTAAATTATAATTTGCGTAAATGGAACTAGATTTATATTAAAACGCTTTTTTCAACTCAAAGAAGGGAAGACAAATAAATTTATCACTTAGAAAATATAATTTACATTTCTGCTAACTAACTATATATATACACACATATATATACAACACATTATATATAATATAAAATGATTCTTTTACGTAAAAGAAGAAAAATAAATTGATTGCTTCGTAAATAGCCTAAAGCATAATTTATAGTCTTATACTCAAATTTATACTAAGGGATGCATTTTACGCACGTGGAAGAGAAAAAAAGAAATTTTGTCACATTATATATAACGTAAAGTATATAAATGAATGCAAAATTTGTGTTATGTAATTATTAATCAATTAATATAAAAATTATTATTTTACGTATAACAATTTTAATATTAACAGAATTCTGTAAAGTACAGAAACAATAAAATATTTTTTTAAACGAAGAAATCAGAAAAACCTCAGTTGGATTCCAACTCATAGCCTAAAAATCCTTGTAAAATCTAGCATTTTTGTCGAATTTGCCAAGCGATTGAGCTAGCTAAACCAAAACGAGAACAAAAAGCAAGAAAAAATATTCCAGCTTTAGCAAGAAAAAATATTCCAGCAGATTTTGTTAACGCTAACAAACGAGGTAAAACGTACATCGCTCTGTAGCTCATGATAACAAATAAATTTTGTCAAGGTGAAAAAGAAATATTGATAAAATAGTCAATCCAAAATTATGATTCGAAACAAATGTCGCATCATAAATTAAGCTTATCAAAATAATACGAAAATACACAAAATTTGTGAGCTATGTTATTAAATAAGGAAAACGCTGATACAAAATCCACTATTGTTGTTCAGACACGTGATTTCTATACAAATTTATAAGGTAATGATATTTAACTCATATTTGATATTAAACTCAGTAACTTTGTTTCCCATCGTACTCATGGTCACTATTCATGGCGCAGGCGCTTCCGGTATGTTACAGTTGTGCCAGAAATGTTTCCCCGTGTAAACATATTGGTACAGTAGCCGCAGGCAGTGGAAGAAACTTTTCGTTAATGTACTGCCTCGTGTAGACAGGGTTATACCTACTAGACAAGGAAAAATATTTAACACCAGATCGATCACTCATGAAGAAAGAATCATAAGCTAAGACATTATAAGTAAGGAAAACAAATGACAGTTCAAGTAAAACTTCTTTAAAAGGCGATAGTGTTCGATCGCTGAAAGTGTTTTACTAAAATAAAACTCACACCAAATAACATTATTTCATTTCTACTTGGTAACATATTATTAAGAATCTAAGAAAGTGGAAACAGCAAACTAGCGATTGAACTGTCATAATGTAACCGAAAGCGGTAATAATTTAAAAATAAATTCCGTTCACTGATCAGAGTAGAGAAAATTTGTAAACCGATTATACTGTTCTATTTATTTCGAATCTTATTCAAAAACATTCTTTGATTGATTCTTTACAATGAATTTAAAATGGAAGCTGAAAGTTTATCTCTTTTTAAAAAGGCGAAAATAAATCGGAAAGGAGAAAAACAGAACAGTTAAAATGAATGTAAGAAAAAATTGCGAGGTGCAAAATAGAGCTTTGTAAAGCTATATATAAAATAAATTTGAATTTATAACATTTTTACTTTCAAATTTGTGTATAAAAATTCTAAAAACATAAAAATTCTAACCACTTTTAAGTTGATACTGGCTTCATTATTATGCATAGTGTTTCAAAATTACATCCACAGACTTGAAGGGGAAGCAGAGGAAATGAACCATATTATGAACCACCAAATGAACTATGAAACTCAACCATATTTATATAAGAAGGTACGCCTGGAAACGCACCGGAAAATGATAAATTCGATGTTTCACTAGCGTTGCACAGAAGCAGTTTGTGGTTTCTGTATTCAAGCTTCGGTCGTCGTAGAGGAACATACATCAGTTTACCGATGCAAAAATAACTGACATGAACGTGTAGGACAATGGACAAGCTTTTGCATGACTATATCAAGAAAGATACCCAACAGATGAATCCAAACCACCAAACTGCTGCAAATTTGTAGAACAATTTGTATGATGATGGGGTACCAAGAAAGCGGTGATGTTGGATGCGGTGGACAAGAATCCCGAGAGCAGCCATGTACGGGTCTCTGCGATTGGAATTTCTCTCTGCAGTACGCAACTCGTTGTGCTCGCCTTCTTACATCCCTATCATTATCAACGAGTTCAGTTACTTCGGTGAGAAGATTATTCTCGACATATGGCATTAAGTTAGCGGGTTCTGTAGCAAAATGACGGAAACCCGACTTTCCCAGCTTGAGTCTTTTTCGTGGACGAGGCTTCAGTCACTAAGAAAGGAAACTTTAATCATTAGAATGCGCATATATATACCCACAGGTTGTGCGATCATATGCTTTTCTTTCACACCGCTTTTCTTTCAGTGTTTGGGCAAGTATCACCAATACGTGTGTTTACTTTTTTTTTATACCTTAAGAATTTTAGTGTATCCAGACTGCAACAGATGGCGTTACCGCCGTGAGATGTCATATGGTCGTCATGGTATCGAGATTTTTTTTTGAGTGCGTATTCGATACGAGATGTGCTTATGGTGGTTAATAGTGTTGTGTTTTCTTTAGTGGAAAATATTCAAGTGTTCAGCCGTCATGTGGACGGCTTACTTCATATTAAAAGTGATACTATATTAGAGTGTTTATTTATTAGTGTTTACAGTCCATTTTTCTCGTCTTCAAGTGAAATCAAAACAGACTATCTTGGTCCATTGCGAACCGGAATAATCAGTTATTTCGATTTTGGAATAAGTGAAATAAATTCGTGTAGTGAATTGGCAAAGTGAAATGGCAAAGTTGATTAGCGTGTATACTAATGTGGTTTAGAGATAAAACTGCAACGTTGGGGTGAGTACGCTCAATTTATTTTTATTTTATTTATCTAAAATTGTTAGTACTTATTGTTATCCATAATGGCTGAATTAAAGTCTCTTTTAAATAAAAAGAAAGTTCCAAAAAGCAATATAACTACGTTTAAAGGCAAAGTAAATTTAAATTTAGAACAAGCAGAAATTTTAGAAGTAAAGCTGTTCTAAACGAAACTAAATGATTTTAGCAGTGAACTAAGTTCTATCTTTGAGGAAATATTTTTGTTGTGCTCTGAAAAAGATTGTGATACATTCATTACAGAACAACAAACGATACAAGAAACGTTAGATGACTTATGGATTGTTATAAATAAAAAGCTACAGAAATCTTCCAATGACTCTAAAAACGAAACAAATAGTGTAGCAAATGTAAATTGGTCTGAAGTTCGATTGCCAAAATTAGAACTTTCTTTCTTTACAGGCGAAAATATAGAAGAGTGGATTAGTTTTTATGATCTTTTTAAAGCAAGTGTAGATAATAATCCAAATATTTCTAAATGCCAAATGTTGCAATATTTAAAGGCTTCTTGTAAAAAAAGGCTCTGTTTATTATTGATTCTATCCCAATATCAGATGCTAATTATGATATCGCTTTGCAACTTTTAAAGGAACGTTATTCTAATAAAAGAGAATTAACTAATGCATTAATTCGAAAATGTTTAATTTGCCTAAAGTTTCTGATTCTGCACAAGCTATTTTACATTGTGTTGATGTAGCGAATGAATGTGTACGTTCCTTAAGAACACTTCGTTCTAGTTAGAAGTTTCTGATCTTTCTGATGTTCTTTTTGTTTATCTGATAACTGAGAAATTAGATAAAAATATAAAATTTTGGTGGGAACGAACTCTGAAAAAAGATGAATTAGGTCCTTCGGATAATTTGCTCGAGTTTCTAAAAGACCATTCTAGAACCCTACAGAATAACAGAAATCAGTCCAAGGATTATAAGATATATTCTAATTCCAAAGTGACTTCCTTAGTGTCGAGTAAAAGAAGTTGCATACTATTCAAGGAAGATCATTCTCTTTACCGATGTGGTAGATTTTTAAATTTAAGTGTCCAAAAAAGAATCGAATTTGTAAAGAAACACAAACTTTGTTTTAATTGTTTATCTTCTGAGCCTTTTTTAGTGACAAATTGTCGTAGTTCACATAAATGTATGACGTGTAAGTTGCCCCGTCACACTATTCTTCATTATGAGCGAAATTCCCAAATTGGTAAAAATGAGAAACCGAAACTAAATACAGCATTATCACCCAGTGCGGAAGTATTCTTACCAAGGAATAAAGAGGTAGTTACTTATCCTACTACGTGTACAGGACAGTTTAGTGATCCTAAATGTAGGGGAAAGCGTGTTTTGCTATGCATTGCTGTCATTAAAGTAAGTCATTCCTTTGGTAAAGCCATACCTTGTAGAGCTTTACTGGATTGTGGCAGTGAAGCCAATTTCATAAGTGAAGGGTGTGCCAAAAAACTCAAGTTAAGTAGATGTAAATCGAAAATAGAAGTGTTGTGTCTAGGTTTATTTAACACTGCAACCAGTGGACAGGTGGGACTGAACTTTACATCTGATTTTGAGTCAAACTCTAAATCTCATACATCTTGCATATGCCATTCCAAAGATAACTTCTGATGTGCCTAATGTGTCTCTTCCTTTTAACATCGCGGATCATTTTGAAGATCTAGGCTTAGCTGATCCTATGTTTTATGAAAGAAAACCCATTGATATTTTGTTAGGTGTAAATGTATTTTTTACTATGCTTAAGGGAGTCATTATAAAGCGAGGACAATCAGTGCCCTTTGCTGTTTGTTCCCAGTTAGGTTGGATCATATCCAGAAACACTTTTACTTATTCAAGTATCACTACCATTTACGCCGTGAATAATCTTAAGTTGAGTACAAATGAATTAGTTGAAGAGTTTTGGTCTTTAGATTCTATTCCTGAACTCAAACATATCTCTAGTGAAGATAAAGAATGTGAGGAATTCTTTAAAACTACACACTTCCGTGATCAAAATGGTCGTTATGTCGTGTAACTTCCATTTAAGGATAGCTCTTCAAGGTTGGGTAACTCTAAGGATCTTGCTTTACAAAGATTTAAATCTTTAGAGCAAAAGCTCTTAAGATCTCCTGATACATATGAGATGTATAAGCAAGTTGTGAAAAAATACTTGGACCTCGGGCACATGGAACCAGTTTGTAGTACAGAGTCCCCGAAATAGGCGTACTACATGCCACATCATGCAGTAATTAAGAAATCTAGTTCTACGAGTAAAATACATGTGGTATTCAATGCTACTTGTAAGTTTTCATCTGGAATATCTCTTAATGACATATTGATGAAAGGTCCTCGAATACAACAAGAACTGTTTCCGGTGTTGATAAAATTCAGATGTTACCCTGTAGTTGTTACAGCTGATATCATGAAAATGTTTAGGCAGATTTTTGTAAATGAAGAGGATAGAGATTTCCAAAGAAAATTTTGGCGAGACAGTACAAGTGAACCTATAGAAGAATTTCGTCTTAATACTGTCATATATGGCACTGCCTCCGCTCCCTATTTGGCTACTCGCTGTTTTTATCAACTTGCCTACGATTAACAGAATAACTATCCTTTAGCTGGGAAGGCTGTACTTCAAAATTTTTTTGTAGATGACTGTTTGGTAGGTGCAAAAGATACAGAAGAGTAGAAAACCCTAGTAATTCAACTCTTGTAAATGCTTGAACGTGGAGGATTTCTTCTACGTAAATGGTCTTCAAATGACTTGTCAATACTAGAGAATATACTCAAAGAACTAAGAAATGATTCTGAGTCTACGAAAATTCAAGATGATAGCTCAATCAAAATTTTAGGAATTAATTGGAACCCTCGTGAAGATTACTTTAACTTTTCCGTGTCCATTTCTGGAGAAAAGCTTAAATATACTACAAGAGGTATCCTTTCTGATTTAGCGAAAATATTTGATCCATTGGGTTGGCTTGCTCCTTGCATTATGTATGTCAAAATCTTGATACCAGACCTGTGGAAACTCCATTTATCGTGGGATGAGCCTGTTAGTGATGAGACAGCTAACAAATGGAAGAGTTTTCGGAAGGATTTAAATCCTATTCAGCAATTAAAAATACTGAGATTTGTTTTAACTCATGACATAAATCACATTGATATTTGTGCTTTTTGTGATGCCTCTGAGAAAGGCTACTATACTGCTATATATCTACGGACACTATCACGAAATTTGGACATCAAAATCTCACTCTTAACATCAAAAACGAGAGTTGCTCCTCTGAAGGTGCAAACATTACCTCGATTAGAGTTATGCTCTGCAGGTTTGTTAGTGGATTTACTTAAATCTGTGTTAGAGCATTTAGAGTTTCCTATACTTAATGCATTTGCCTGGACAGATTCGACGGTTGTACTGTCTTGGATTTCTTCAGAACCATACCGTTGGGTTCTTTTTGTCACAAATCGGGTTACCAAAATACAGAGCACAATTCCTAATTTAAAGTGGAACTATACCAATGGAAAGCTAAATCCAGCTGATTCAGGTACAAGAGGTATGTTCGCAGCCGAATTTTTGAATTGTGAGCGCTGGTGTTTATGACCTACTTGGTTATATTAGCGTGATTTTGAAACTTGTCTTGAAAGTGAACATCTTTGTGCTGATGTAGATTATGAAAACGTTCTCAGAGAAGAAAGGAAAACGTGCATTTCAGTGTATTGTACAGTAAAGGAAAATGATATTTTTAAACGGTATTTGTCTTGGTCAAAACTTCGTCGTATAATTGCTTTGTGTCTTAGATTTATTTATAACTGTCGAAACTCCGCTGGAAACCGTTTGAGAGGTTTGTTGACAGCTGATGAGCTTAGATTAGCTACCAAAATAATAGTAAAAAGTGCGCAAGAATCTTATTTTACTCAAGAACTCTCTTGCTTAAAAACATCGAAAGAATTAAAAAGTGTGCGTAGTCGAGTAATACATTTAACACCCTTCCTTGATGAGGAAGGCGTCATTCGTGTAGGCGGTCGATTGAAAAATGCAAACATTCCTGAAAATAGCAAACATCCTATTTTGCTTGCAAAAGAAGGTCACATCACGAATCTCATCGTAACTCATTACCATGTTACTTATTTGCATGCTAGCCAAGAGTTATTTATGAGCATTTTACGAATGAGATTTTGGATCCTATAAGTAAGAAATGTTGTGAGAAAGATAATTCATAGATGTATTCCTTGTATTAAAAATCGAGGCAAGACTGTGAGCCAGTTAATGGGTGATTTACTCTCGCCTAGAGTTCAACCTTCAAGACCATTTACAGTTGCCGGTATTGATTATGCTGGTCCATATTCAATTAAGTCCAAAGTTGGGAGAAGAACAAAAACTTTCAAGTGCTACGTATCCATTTTTGTGTACTTCTCTACAAAAGCTGTACACTTGGAGTTAGTCAGTGACCTATCTACTTAAACGTTTTTAGCAGCTCTAAAAAGATTTATCGCCCGACGTGGCAAACCGTCTGAAATTTTGAGTGACTGTGCAACTAAAGAGCTGAAGGAGATATATAAAAGTGTAGCTTGCATCGAGAAAAGCAATGTTCACTGTGGAAGGCCGTGAAGAGGTATACAAAATGCTACAAAATCATTCCGCCCCTTAAAGGCCCTGACAGGATCCACCACACTGAAACTGAGAAAGCAGAAACTTTAGCATTGCATCTGGAATCTCAGTTTCGCACTAACAACATAGGTGATACACAAACAGAACATCTGATCTCTAGCTTTCACTCCACTTTTACTCCAAGCCCCTACACAGACAACACCATTTCGGTCATGCCGTCGGAGGTCTGCAGTTACATCAAAACGCTAAAAAATGGAAAAAGCCCTGGATACGACCAAATCACGAATATGATGGTAAAGAGATTTCCTATGAAAACGATATGCTATCTTACTAAAGTATTCAACATCATTCTCAAGCATCAGCACTTTCCGGAGTCCTGGAAACTCGCCAAAGTAATACCTATCCTTAAGCCGGGAAAGCCTCCATCTGATCCAGGGTCCTACAGACCTATCAGTTTGTTGTCCACCATTAGCAAGCTCCTGGAAGCTGTTCTACTTAACAGAATGCAAAACTTCATTGATGAAAGAAATCTGCTCATCCCATACCAATTTGGGTTTAGAAGCAAGCATTCCACTACCCATCAACTCTACAGAGTGGTAGAGCTTATCTCCAGTGGACTGAAGACCAGAAAAGTTACAGGAGGACTCTTCTTAGATGTAGCAAAGGCCTTCGATCGGGTATGGCTGGATGCCCTCATATACAAACTACACCACCTGGGTTTTCCAGGCCACATCACTAACATTATTCACTCCTACCTAACCGGTAGACACTTCGTTGTTCACGTTTCTGGAACACTCTCATCCCCCCGTGCTATTCTCGCAGGGGTCCCCCAGGGGTCCCTTTTGGGCCCCACTTTATTCAACCTCTACGTGAACGACATCCCCACTACAGACAACACTACACTCGCAATGTATGCTGATGACACTGCGATCCTGACTCAAACTGCATTTGTTGGTTCAGCAATCCAACGATTACAAAATCACATACAATTACTTGAGACTTGGCTGACCAAATGGAAGGTCAAAATCAACGTGGACAAGACCACAGCAATTTTGTTCACCAAAAAAGAAAAATTTCCAAATCAGCTGAAACTCTATGGAGAGACCATCCCCTGGGCCAAGCAAGTCCTTTATTTGGGGGTGATCCTCAGTAAAAGATTCTCATGGAACCCACATATTACATGTTGTTTGAAAAAGTTTCGAGCACGTAAAGCATCACTTAACCCCTTAATTGCTCGAAACAGTGTTTTATCTATAGATAATAAGTTGCTTATCTACAAAACCATGTTGCGTTCTATTCTTTGTTATGCATGCCCGGTATGGGCGTATTCTAATAAGTCCATTCGATCAAAACTCCAGACAGCTCAGAACTGTGTTCTGAGACAGATTGTATGTGCCCCATGGTACATTAGGAATGCTAAAATTCATGAAGAATTAAAAATTGAACTGGTCAGGTCGTTCTGTGTTCGCCTGGCCAGACGTTTTTTCGATGGATTATATAATTTAAATAATCCCTCCATCACCTTGTATAGTTATGATATATATGACGATAATAATTTCCATCGCCCCATGGCGATACTCAACGATTGTATGCCATAATTCGATCTCCTCTGTATTTAATGTGCCTCTTTGTATCTGCTGCTCTCTCTCCTGTGTTTCTATAGATGAACTATTGTATTCAATTGCCTTTTGTAACCTTTATACCTCTATTTTGTCACACCAAAAGTGCGCACTTTTCCTTGCTTAATTCTGTATTTTATTTCAGAACCACCAGCTCGTTCGGCTTTCTACACATTTAATTATAATTACCACTGCTGAGGTAGAGACTTTAATTTGTAAATATTGCATATATCTTCTTTTATTTTTTACTCTAGTGAGCATCTGCTCCATTTAAGATTATCATAAAAAAACTATTATTAATTTAATGTAAGCTATTTTTTGTATACATATTGTTAGAAACCTACTAATGATATTCGATGAGGGGTAGGGCCTTCGGCCCAGGCACCCTGGTGCCAGCACCATGCGACCATGAGAGAAAAGCAATGATGTATCTAATTTCATTACCTCAGAAGGCATAACTTGATTGTTTAATCCTCCGACATCCCCTCACTTCGGTGGTTTGTGGTTATCTAATGTTAAATCCATGAAATTTCATCTTAAACGAGTGTTGGGATCCACATTTCTAACTTATGAGGAATTTTTGACAGTGCTTACACAAGTAGAAGCATATATGAACTCACGTCCTCTATATGCGATGTCTAGTGATCCAAACGACCTTAGTGCATTGACTCCAGGTCATTTTCTGATTGAAGCACCTTTGCTTTCCATTCCTGAATCTGACTTGAGTGATGTTACGTCTTCCAGACTTAAACGTTGGTCTTTCATTCAACGAACTCTGGAACATTTTTGGAAACAATGGTATGCAGAGTATTTGACAACTCTTCATAAATTTGCTAAATAGTTTCGTGAGTCTCCAAATCTAAAATGTGGTGATTTAGTTCTGATCAAAAACGAACAATTGCCTCCAAACCAATGGAGAATTGGAAGAATTGTCCTAATTCATCCAGGTAGTGATAATAGAGTCCGAGTGGCTACAGTACATACAGGCGCTGGTGATTTTTCTCATATCATTGAACTGTAAATTTAGTTCATTTTTTTTCTCTATTGTTTATGCTATGTATTTCAACTGTTTTATCTTTTTTGAATCCTTAGAAGGCTTCACGGCCTGGGGCTATGCTTACTTTTTTTAATACCTTAAGAATTTTAGTGTATCCAGACTGCAACAAATGGCGTTACCGCCGTGTGATGTCATATGGTCGTCATTGTATCGAGATATTTTTTGGGTGTGTATTCGATACGAAATGTGCTTATGGTGGTTAATAGTGTAAGAAAATGCTATTGTGTTTTCTTTAGTGGAAAATATTCAAGTATTCAGTCATCATGTGGACGGCTTACTTCATATTAAAAGTGATACTATATTAGAATGTTTATTAATTAAAGTTTATAGTCCATTTTTCTCGTCTTCAAGTGAAATTGAAACAAAGTAACGTGTTTAATCGATTAATCACGCCATCTTTATTTCAATTCCAAAAGAACATTCAGAAGTATTGAATCATTCTGAAAGTTTTACCGACTTGATGGGCTGGCGTGAAGAACCTTGGCTGCACGTTTGCCAGATTTATTCAACATTAATTTCTTTCTGTGTGTGTGGGAAGGGAGGACTTTAAATATATTGTGTTCGAAACGCTGCTACTTCTAGTACGGATCACTGACCAGAATTGCAAGTGTCTCTGCTACCAGCTCTGAAACTCTAGGTTTGTTCAACCTTGCCCAACTATCAGTGTGACATCGATGAGAGGTATGAATCGCTGGTAATGGAATTTATCTTTTAACATCTGTTATAACATCGTTTACCGCATCCAGTATTTACATGGCAATATTACATTTAGGTGTAATAATCTTTTTCCACTGCTAATTGTCTTGTATTAGTTTTGTAACTTGCATCTCTTCAAGCATCTTCTAGTGCCCTTTTTGGTTACATGTACGTGCGCGAACATAGTTTCTTTCGATGCCCTATATTTTTTCGCAAAGTCTGTAGGTGTAATTTTGAAGTACCCTGTATATATATATATATATAGTGCATTAATTACATATTTAAAGCCTTTTTAACTACGGTTGCCCCTAAAATGATTTTAAAATGGAACTTTTATACCATCTATCTGATTGTGAATTAAAAATGCAAATTAATAAGAGCTCGGCAATATAAAGAAGTAATAAAATGCTGTTACCTTTCGCCCAGCTTCATTATTATGAAGATTCATAATAGCTTTGGGATCAGATTTACCTCTTGCTTGTCGAATATCATTGGTGTCGACGAAACTTTTCGAGAAGGCTGTGCCATATGCTATATTATCTGAACAGCCGGACCATTTGAAAGAATCTGCCGAAGATTTTTGAACTGTTCGATCGCATCCGCAACGAACCAGTCGCCCACTACTACATGCTCTTGTTACCGCATGTGACACTCCAGCTGATGAAATGGCATGGACGAAAGCAGATTCTCTCGTACCTAAACAATGCAAAGGGTAAAATGAGCTAGCTATATGCAATACGTTTCTACACAGTGTTTCAAATGTGTTTCAGTTTTACATCAGAATGCTCAGTTTTAAATATGATGCACATAATCTAGAGTTTAAGTTCTAAAATGAAAAGTACCAGAATCCTATGCGAGGTTGATACATAATTATTAATTGAAATGAAGTAAAAAAAGACTAAAATACAAATAATTAAATAAATAAATTAAAATACCACAGCTCATCTTGGTATTTTAATGTTGTATCATACTGGGTAATCGTAAAACAAAGATCTTTAGATTACTTACTTACGGCAAGATAATCATATCATATCAGAGTGAAATCATGAAGTTTCTAAGCAGTTAGCTCGTTCAATCATTGAATCGAATTCCGACATACTGAAACATCGCCTCTAAGAGTTTAGCGGTTTTTAACCACTCGGCTAAAACGTTTTTCATTATGGATAAAACTGAAACTTCTACCTGACAAATACGATGTTTTATTGGAATGAGTTAAAATTTTAGTTCTTTCATAAAAATATCTTTAAAATGAAATTTTGATGAAAGAATAACCGATGCGACTAAAGCTACCTCTGCCATTCATATGCGCAGTATGCTTACAGAGATTAAAACATATATTGCTTTGCATTCCTTATGATGGTGAGCATGTCAGAACTGACCAAAACGAGATTAAATGCACTGAAAACTCGAATTAATTATATCGCTGATTTATAATATTCATACCAATTTTCTGGACTGGATTATTTGATTATGAAAATGCAATTTAGGGCTATTAGCTATTGGGTAAAGATGCCTCAATCATGGAAATTTTAGAAAATACACATTCAGGTTACACATAAAGAAGCCATAAAAACCTCCTTTAATGAGCTTGTTTCAGTTATTGGAAAGAGAATTCGGAAAGAATTATCAATGTTTCGTTGTCTACCAAACCTTGGTCAACATTTTAACTGTAAAAAACATTACACACAACAATTTTAGCTCTTGTAGAATAAAAAAATGACGGGAAGAAACACACAATTTGTTTCAGATGAATCTAAAATAAATGATGTGTGATTTAATATAAAAAGCTGAGAGCTAAGGGAAAGATGGATATGAAAAGAAATTTATTTCAGTATTTAGTTTCGAATACCACAAAGCATCTACCCCAGAGATTACATATAATAATTTCGGAATAATTTGCATGTACAAAATAACTTCACATTCTATTTCAATTTTAAACCAAATATGCTGATGGGTACATCACAACTATGGCTGGTTTAAGATTTTTAGAGGCATTAAGCAGTTATAAGATTTTGCTGCCCAATCCAGCTCCTCTCTCAATTTTCATACTATTTTTGAAGCCATAATAGACACATAGAGAAAATTATACAACTGTTTTGGTTGCCGTCTTCAAGATTAGATTTTCTAGATGATTTGTTAATTAATAGTTTTCATATAATCTGTAACTGTGATATAAGTTTCTCAATAGTTATGCGCGCAGTTATGTGTTTAATTTAAATGTGTGTGCATGTTGAACTTTAAATTGCAAAATCGGACGTTCTTAATCACTGGCCCAATCTTAAATTTCTCCATGTTTTTTTCTCGTATGAAGATATTAAATGTAAATGTTGGTATGAAGTCGCATGAACTTCATAATATTTAGAAGGTTTGTAAAGGGCGAGCACTAGCCCTTTTTTGTCTTTTGCCACAGCTAAGGCCAGAAATGGTGGTCATTTTATCATGGAGGTACTTAACAGGGTACCATCGTTACCTCCTATGAGAGGACAGACGATTTACATCCATGCCTTTTTCGGGATTCGAAGCAGGCCCTTCGGTATCACAGCCGGATCCCCTAACCACTATACCGTCTGGGCGGCACATTTAGAATTATGTTTCGCATGACGATATCATAACGTAATCTTTATAGTTAGATTATTTACTGTGAAAGAGTATTTGAGAGCAAATGAAGTTAAAAAATTAAATGCACGAATACATTACGCATTTTTTAAACCGACATTCTTTTGGCTTGACTTTAATTTTGTTCGTCAGTAAAGAGGCAATTTTCGTCAGTTAGGAACAGGTGGTATTAATTCATCAAATGTTTTCTTTAGTACTTTGGCTATCTACTAATGCTAGGATTCCTGTACCTATATTCAAAAAATACTGGATCAGTTAATATTAGCTTCTGACTCCCTGTCAACAAACTATATAAAATCAAAAAATATTCAAGTTTTCGTTCGCCAGAGGAAACCTTTAGGCATAATTTGGCAGCATTATGAGATTTTGAAAAGTGAGAAAATTGTACTAAATGTAATCCACATTGCAGTTTTTAACTGCGTAATTATAATGATTCAGTAACATCTTTTTGTCTTCATGCATTTCTAGACGAAAAGAATCATTTGCAGTTTTTTACCTATAGCTTTATCGAAAACGTTAACCTAAATGTTTCACAAAGTTTACAGTATACTTTCTGAAATTTAATCATCAAATTTTTATGCTTTACTTGTGTTTATTATAGCTTATTAGCTATTTTAAATGCGTTTACATAAGAGAATGAAATTGTTGTTACATGAGAGAATTTACGGTTGCTTCAGAAACTGCAGATATTAAAAATTCTTGAAATTTGATTCAACTCGATAAATTATCGGCCCACTAGCAGCCAGAGCGGTAAAGTCTCTGAATACTGGTAGTTCGACCTGTGTTTGATTTTAAGCGAATGGGCTAGTTTCAAAGGCATTTTCGTGGTTTTCCAAATGTGTAACGTGGATGCGAGTCAGTTTTTCTTAGAAAGACCTCCATGAAAGCATCATTTTCTTTAGACAGTTAGCCTTAGTGTGCTTTGCCTTAATTAAATAAACCAAACCAAACTAAACAGTAAAAGCAACGATTGAAAACATATTATAGTTTAGTTTTGATAACAAAAGCTGCAAGCTGTGTAAATCACGACGAGTTGTTGAATTATTTGATACTTTTGTATGTATCACTAAAAATCTTGCACATTTAAATATGAAATTACATGGAAGAAATCCACTTATCGATAACCTATACAAAAGAAATTTAAAGTGACTGATATGCAGAGAGCACGATTTGTTAGAAGTTCAAAAAATCACATTTTGTCGGCTTGTAACCTGAATGCCTTGAAATCGTACCTAAGTGTACCTTCGCCTCAATTCTCCGTTTGGTAGCACACCATTGCTGTGACTAGCAGTTTTCAAGAGCGAAAAACATTAAAACAAAATTAAGATCCCTCATGAAGGCGAATATCTTACTACTAAAATTCTGCTCTTCTTTACGTAAAATGTGCGGAAAAACACTGATTGCTTGTACTGAAAAAAAAAATGTTGCCGAACCTCGCTTTGACTTAACATTGGACCTAAAAGCCAAAAATAAATTAGTGCGGAAAGAAATATATCTTATTTCAAATAATACCATTAAGTTTAAATTTGTAATGTTTAGTTTTGCAGCTTACTATCGCATATTTTACAACATATTTTTGCTTTTTTATATTTATTGAGAAAATTAGATAATATATTGAATTGAAAAAAAGAGGTGTTCTGAAAAAGAAGTAGACTGTCAGTGAAAAGTATGCATTTTTCACATATATTTATTACAGAAGCTTTGCATCTTACTATGATATCATCATGTTTTAATCATCAGTGCAAGTAAGCACATTGCAGCTGAATACATCACTATAGTTGAGATAGTAAGGATGCCAATGTACATTGAAGCATCACCTGTGGACTTTGGTGCACACATTCTAGAATTCGGTGTTTATACTCAATCATTATCTGGACGTGTTTCGTACACTTTTACCCTCATTTTGAATGTAGCCTCAAAGGAAGTACGGCTCAATCATATGACCGGGCTGGGCAGCTAATGTCTTCGCAACATATCAGTAGCCCCAGAAAGAACTCCAAGAATGCTCATAAATAGGCTTGCCAGATTTCTGAAATGTTCAACCGGAACACCCGAATGCCCCCCCTCCCAGCGTCGCGCGTATTCACACTTTGCGAGTTTTTTAGAGTGCTTTAGAGGGTAGTTTATTCTCAGTGCTATGAATAAACGGTTATTGATTATGAACCTAAACGAGGGAGAATAATAAATGACATATAAATTAAATCATTATATTTCTTACATGTTAATATTTATAAATTGCTTGTAAGAAGAAACACTTTGAGTGAGGAACAAAAATTTGAGCAATATTTACATCTTTTCATTGTCTAGGACTTTTTTAGATAGACTTTTTTGTTTTTAATCTTCTTGTAAGAATTGTCCCACGCTGAACCAATATTAATTTTACATGTCATCAAGCCTTTAACCGTAGATTTCTTCATCAAACCCCTGTTGTCAGCCCATGCGTTGTTCATCAAAGAGAATACTCTCAATTGGTGCTGATGTCTCATGTAAACAGAAGGCATACTCAACAATCTTGATCAGACTGGGGGCTGCTATGTGATTCTCGTTAATATGATCAAACAGCCTGAGCCATTTTTCTTTTTGAAATAATCACATCTCCGGCAGCCTCTTCTTCCTTCCACTGTTCCCAGTTTGACTCCAAATACTTATTAGCACATACAACTCTGTCAAACAGCCGATTAATTGTTTATTTTCATATCGGGTGCATCAAAAAGACAGCTATTAATAATTTCAGCAAAAGTTTCGGCGTTTTTCCAATCAACAGCATTTGTTTTGGTCAGATTGACCCATGAAAACTGTTCAGCGTTTCCAAAACTATTCGCTCAGAGGTCCAAGTTTTCAACGCATCTTTTATAAAAGCCATGACATTCTTCTTTCACACTGGTACGGACTTGCTCATCTAGACTTCTGAAGATGTTCTTTGCGTCCTAGCCTATATTTGAGTCGATGGAAAACATTGCTTTTCCCTGTTGTTTTCACACCACCGAAGTTAGTGTTGCAGTTATCTCCACGAGAGCCAACTACTTTGTTATTCAAATCGTTTAGCAACAAGATAGTTAGCAACAAGTATAACTGATTTGTAAGAATTTCATATGTTTCACCCGCGACAGATTTGAAATCTAACAGCAATACTTGCACACCTGAATTAGGATTAAAGTAACGCAAACAATTGGTACAAAGTTTTACATCCTTTCTGTTTGATGCATCCTTATTTACAATTCTGTAGTTTGACTTGGTCAAGTCTTCTTAAACACTTCTTGAGCTAAAGGAGCTATTACATTTAAAACTACTGCCTCACACTTAGTTATTCCAAGTGAGAATTTATGGTAAAAAACTTGGAAATTAGTTTTGATAAGCAAGAATTTGAATTGAAACTTAGGTTATGGTTTAGTGTGAGGTAAGCAAAGGTCGCTTCTTTCGTTGCTGAGCTTTTGTCATTAGAGTTCGCAGTCTTAAAGAAACTGATCAGTTTTGATGAGCTAGCAGTACATCCTAAACTCTTTTTGTGTTTACTCGACTGCAAATGATATTTTGTATCAGATCGACCACCGTGAGAACCGAAAACTTAGAATTACAATGTGAACATTTAACTCTATTGTCTTGATCTTGATTACCAGTATCAGCACATACTTTCTTTAACAAAAAGAATTTATTCTGTAAATTCTAGGTGAATTTAAACGATCGTTTTGGCATTTTAACAGAGAAGGCATAAACTTAAAACATAAATAAAACAGCGGTAGCTCACTAACATAACAGGCACTGCCGGCAGGGACTGACAATTAACTGACTGATCTTATCTCTATCGCAAGCACTAAAGCTACAGCCCTTTGTGCCCAATATTGGACTCTCCCAGAGACCTCTGGCATTGCGCATAGGTAGGACAAGACGATACGATGACAATATTATTTATTAGCAGATCAGCACTCTTCTATTTTTCACTTTTCATACAGTACATACGTAAATGACGAAGTAATTATCCTACATAATCCTTCACAGTTAATTATTTTAGATTTCTTTGGTAAAAATTATTCATAATCACATCTATAAAATCAAATTTAATTTTAACCGGGACGTGAAGGACACCGGGATTTTGTTTGAAAACCGGGACTGTCCTGGTCAAACCGGGACGTCTGGCAAGCCTAGTCATAAAGATCCCAGCTGTGTGACGATTGCTCTACGCGGCTGAAAGCACCGCTAACTGTACAAGAACGTAATAGCATCGCGAAGAAACGTTTCGCATATGACCTTGAGCATTTAAAATAGCATGGAAATATGGCCGCATGATGTTTTCCGCACAACGAAAAAACTGTAATTTTCGCGCTATAGAGAACTGTAATTTTCGCGCTATAGAGAGGGCGCTGGTGAAGCTCCTGTGTTTCTTCAGAGCTGTATCGACAGTTTTGCTTATTGATTTTAATAATTCTATCACTGCATTGCAATGCTGCATGGGCAAACACTCCATCTCAATTAAATTTTCAATTATATGGACATCGAGAACGTTACTAGAGCAGTACTATACTGCAAGCACTGTATTTGTTCACATTTGAAAACTGTCAGCTATTCTTGACTCACCCTATCTATGTTTCCACTTGTGATGCTAAATTTTACATTAATTGTGTAATAGTTTGATTTTATTACACCAGAATCTCAATCGTTCTCTCAACAATCACTTTCCGCATTTATCGCTCACCATTTTTGGTCTGAATGAAGTCCTATTTATTCTGGCATCCATCATTCCCCGAATTATTGTTTTTACAGTGTTAATCGTTCAGAAATCTCATTTCCCGCAGCGATTGTTTGGGAAGAAATTTGAATCGATTTACGTATATTTCATTCACGGTATTTTTAATTTGCATAACAATTCTGGTAACACAGCAACGCCTTTTATTTCTATAGCTTTGCGTCGGTGTTATTCGCAACATTTACAAATGCTGTTATTATTAATATTTTGCAAGTTTCAATAAATTTATTTCTGTAGTTTTCGTAAGTTTACTCCTGTTAGTCTCCTTTAGGTACACAAAGAACGTGGAGAAAGAAGATGAATATAAAAAAGAACAAGACACAGTGCCGAGTTTAACAAAGACTTATACGTTTTCTATGCCCAAAATTAAAGCGAAGTGCACGTGGAAAGGTTTCAAGTCTAGGAAAGTGGTAAAGTAAAAATTTGGTCGAGAAACAGAGGATAATATATACACTTTTTGTTAAAATGCAGTTTTTAACGTAGTGTATTCATGGTGATATGATAAATGCTATTTATTTATAAGATATATGCTTCGTTCAGTCTCTTTCCCGCATTCATCGTTTTTCTCTTCCATCCCACTGAAAATTGATTGATCGAGGTTTCACTGTAAATTTTAATGGGACATATGGCAATCTTCAGTCCATAAGTATTGTGCAAAGCAACGGTTGGTATTACCGGATCTATAGTCACTTTATAGACGTTCACATTACATCGCGCTAATTCAGCGTTAATCGACGCGCCAAACAGCGCATTGTCAATGAATGGTAACTGCTATAGCTAACCTTGGAGAAGCTGGACTTTACTCACGTGCTTTGACAAACTTGCTAGTTCTCAGATGTACTGCTAAGCCTGCTGTAGAATTTCTATATTTTATATGTAAATACTTCTTATGTTTGTTTTCAAGAATGATGAGGATTTGAGCAAACTATTGTTTAGTAGTTTTATAGTTTCTTAGATTTTCTGAAATGTTACGTAAATGGCTGTCAGTTCCCAAGATAAGTACTTCTCCTCTAAATTTTTGCGTAATCTTTCACTGATTCTCACAGTTTGACTGCAATTTTGATTTTAACGCAGACATAAAAGTGGAAATTAACAAGATTCAAATATTCAAAGACCCTAGGGAAAATTATGTGACGTGCACATATTCTGTATAAAAATGAATTGATGAGCACTTAAAGAACTCTCATTATATCAATTATTCTCATCCATTTATCAAGACTACTGCAAAATTTTGTTATATTCCTTTCTTTTTGCGTACTATTCAATTAGTTTATTTTACATCATTTTACTTCATGAACATAAAAATAAAAGCAGACTTAAAAAAATCCCAGGCTTTCTGAATATCAGCTGTCATGTATTATTTTTCACTTTCCTTAACAGAGAGTTATCACTTTATCAATGTTCCCACCTCAAAGCTTAATATATTCTGCTTCAAAATTCGTTGCCATGTCTCTGTGGAAGCTTACGATAATTAATCTTGTCTTGAAGCTCATTACAATCTACTAAACAAAACTGACTAGGAATGCTGCTTAGCTAGTTTGTTCTAATTTATTGTTCAGCACAAAAGTTACTATTTGGTGTCCATCACTCTTGATGTTTACATTCTATTACACAAACTGACAGTCGATATACGTGAAGAAATTTCCTTGTCAGCTTTCAAATCAATGTGATTATATTAAAATCTAGCTACAAGGACTCTTCAGAATTGTTGTTTATTGTTGGGATTCACGTTCTGCATGAAGTCTCGAAATATATCTGTCATATATAACTACTATTTAAGAGAATTACCAATCGTACAAGCGAACTTTAACCTGTTTAAGCCCACTGAGTTAATTAAGGATGGACAGAAATAGAAACGAAGAATAAAATAACATTATGTTTTATAAATAATAAAAGAGTGCAGTGTTATACTGTTTTGCATGTATCATCAACCCAAAACAGAGATTTAGCCCGACTGCGCGAAAGTCTGACAATGGTCTATTTGCGCAACGAATTTTTTGATCCTGCAAAGAGAACTGCACGAAAAAAGTTTTCCTCTTCCCTTAGATTCCACAGGAGGTCTTCTTACTTTCCGAAGAAAACATCTAACAAATTCCCCCTTTCAAATAAGCAGAGGGTTAATACTAAATTCTGTTTTTTCGCAGACATATAGCAACCAAAGTGTGTTACAGAAAGAGAAAATAGAGAAATAAAAGATCACACACGCTCTCTTGACCGCAAGTGAATTCTGCTTTCCCCTTTACATTTCAGCAAAGATTATGCAGTTAAAAAATCTTTTCCGCCCCCAATTAAATAATATAAAAATACAAATTACATATTTTTGCATTAAACTTAAAAATGAAATTTTATTTTATATGTCTAAATGCATCCACCACCCGTTTCTATTTTAATTGAAATAAAACAATGAAATTGGTATTAGGAACATATAACTAAATTAACAACAAGCTTAATTTTATTTAATCTAAAACAAACAATCGATCAGGAAGATAACTGGAGTCTGCATAATTAGCGTTCTATTGCTATTTTATCTAGATTGCGTATAATATAAATAATCATATTTGTGAGGCAAGTGAAAAATGAACTAATAGTCAACAAGAATTTAAAAACAATGCTTAGAAATATGTTCAGTTTCAAAACGTATACATAGCTGTCACAGCTAGAGTAACTGAATTATAGAAAATAAACACATTTTTGTTCTTTCTACCCTAACTTTTATGTCATTAGGAAAGTCTAAAATTCTATTGCTATTTTTATAAAACTTATGAAGTTTTGTTACAGTTTTATATATATTATTTTGTAATATTTCGATTTTATTTTCAATAGCAGTAGAATGAGTTTGATTTTCTATTACTTTTTTCATAAAACTTAAGTTTCCCCCATTGCGCATTTTAGCACTATTTGGTTAGATTCTTTTTCCTTTTCAGTTTTCTACGTTTTACTACCCTTTCCATTGTTTCACTTTCCATTGTTTCGAAATCACTTTAAATACTCAATGAAATAATCATCCATATCATATTCCTGTTCTAAACAGTTTTAACCAAAATACAAAGGAAACTTCTACTTTCTAAAATTGATGTTTTTCACACGTACCTTCGGCTTTTAGTAAAATATATATTAGTTTCTGAATATATATGTAATAATTCGGTTTTTCTGAATATATACAACTCTGATATATTAACTTAATACAGCTTCTGAATATGTCTATAATTGTTCCGATATATCAGCTTTATATTAGCTTCTGAAGCTCAAACCCCATAGCACATACAGAAGCTCATAATGTTAAACGCTTTCAGTATGGAAGGTAAATTCTACAATTAATATGTTAAGCAGACTAGATCGAATTAATCCATATTTTAAAGCTATGTTTATAATGTCTTTGGAAAAATTTGCGGACAATTTGCGACAAGAAATTAATCGTAGAAACTGAGTTGATTTCTATGCTTATTATTTTATTATATAAGGGATTTGCGAAGAGATACGCTAAGGTAAAGGTGAAAATTAGCAATAAATAAAACTTTGCAGAATTTTTACAGAATAAAATTTAAAAATATGTGTTACTCCATAAATTGAAGTTTTTACTATGCACAATAAAATTGTTATTTCCATTAAATATATATATATATATAATGAAGAATTCTTAGCTGGCTTGGTTTATGGCAAAACATCCGAAGGCTATTTGACTGTGGGAAGAAATGCTTTCGTGGAGGAAAACTATGCGTTCGTGGAGGAAAACCACGAAGATCATCTATGCAACAAACTCGTTCGCCTGGGATTAAACCATAGTTGAACTCCCAGCATTCAGAGGGCTTAAATTCTGTCAACAATTGGGCAAACTTTTAAACGTAAACTGACTCTCATTCACGCTATATATAAGGGAAAACCACGAAAACTCAAGTAACCATTCGACGTTAAACACGGAAATGTGATCTTCAGCTCTAAAAACATACATGCGGGACATAGCGCTAAAAACATACATGCGGTAAGGCTCTATCTTGGCGCCGATATTTTACATTCCGTATGACAACGACTTAGAGAAGTTTTAGAGAAGACCATAACACGCTTCTGGCTTGCTATGTTGATGATACGGCTGTTGCTATTGAATACAAATCGCCGGATCACGCCCTCATCAAAATACGAGAAAAGATCCCCGCCATTGAGAAATGGTGTAGCAAATGCAAAATCACTATTCAACCTGACAAATAAAAAATTCTACTTGCTCATTGGAAATACCGCAAAATGACAGCATTACGAAAGATGTAAGGCTCTTCTGTACTCTGATTCTCAGAGTGGAGGTTTCATGGGGGTTACCTTTAACAGGTTATTCACTTGGTCCACTCACATGGCCAAAAAATACACCACCGTGTGAAAAAGCATATGGGATAAAGTTCAGACTTTTTCCACTGCTTAAAAATGATCAGCTTTCTGTCAGATTTGAAGAGAAGAATCTATATCACATCTATCAGGCCTATTATTACGTATGCGTGTCCCGCCAGGACTACCTACCAGAAAGACTACAAAAATTTCCGGTGTTCAAAATAAGGCTCTTAGAATTATCACAGCTACCCCGTACTTTATAAGGAACAGAAGCCTGCACTCGGATCTAAAAATAGAATCAATCAAAGATTTCACCACGCGGATTAATGGAAGATTTTATGAGCGAACTTTAAGAAATAACCCAGCAAATTTCGCAGAAATTCCGGAGTACGACATTCTTGAGGAAGATAGATTTTTTAGGCTCTTTGCAGCTAATTTGCTGCGTACTACACTGAACAATCAAGATGACCAATGAGAAAGCAGACTTCCCTAGTGATTTTACTATTCAGTTTGATATTGTGTCTTTGCAAAAGCGTGAATTCTGAGACACTACCAGTATCGACAGCGACCAGTTTCCAGACCTACTCGGTCTTCAATTTTAGAAGCAAAGCGCTTCAATCTATTCTCTTCCCGTCAGGTACTTATCTGTTTTGGAGAATATTCTTTACGATTCCACCATAAGTCAGGCCCTGATGGGACTCTTTCAATAACTGGCAAGAGTAGGGCAAACTATCACCTGCTGCAGGCCAGTATACTGACCAAGTATCAAAATATTACTCATGCAGCGAGGCCGTTCACCGAGAGTTTGAAAGCCTGGTCAAATTACCAGTGTTACTGACTTAACCGATTGGCTCGCTGATGAATGGAAGAACTCCTGAAATTGGTCTGATGAGATGCTATGTGTTGAAAAGTATATTAAAGCAAACAGAAGTTATGATACTAGTAAACCCAGAAGTGCGCTGAATTACAGATTTACATGTTTGGTAAGCGAGCTATATTTATCTTTACACCATTATGAAATATTATAAAAATATGAAGAAAGAAGAAAATCAAAACTAAAAAAAAATATAATCAAGTAATAGCAGAAGCATCTGCTATTAATTCCAGCATTGCTGAAAAGTTTTATAAAAGTTATAAATGAGGTATACTATAAATCACATGAACTTGTAATATAAATTGCAGCATTTAGAGATATTAGTAGCATAACTTACCGGTTGTCTGTCTTTTCTAATACTTTCATTGAAACCTAATCTAGAAGATCTACAAATTTTAATTTTTATATTTAAAACAAAGCATTTTTAAAATTAAGTCAGAATTATTTACCTAAAATGGTAAATTGAAAATAAATTAAAATCATTCTAAAAAGATTTGTAAATATTTATCTAGAAAAGAAAACTAACATTAACTGCGCTAAAATTAACATTAGTATCTTTTTTCAAATCCAATATTTGATGGGTTGATTATATGCTCAATTTTTGCAATATCTGAAAAACGAAAATAGAGATATGTTGTCTCAATGAAATGTTCCATTGATAAGAACAAATAACTTAACCACCATGTTCTTCTTAGGAATTCAAGCTCCTACAAAAGAGGGAAAAGGCATAAACAAAGTTGTGCAATTGGCAGCTTTTCTAGCATTTCCACTGCTGAATTCACCCTTCACCTATTAAGGTGGGGGATCAGAAAGTTGGTTATTGTTCGTTGATTTCGCGCAGTTGGCACATTGATAAGATTGCCCCCTCCCCTTTTAATTTTCATGCAACAAGTGTACTACCGATTTTTCAAAAACATGGATAAAGAACAATTTAAATTGTAAAAATATATAAAAGATCAACAATTTAACTTAACACAAAGATGGGTACACGCAAACATCGAGAAGAGTTATGCTGCTGAATACTCGCCAAGAAAAACAACTGAAAAATTATTTCCACAAAATAATTTATGAAAACTATTACACAAGAATTGAGTGGCTAAAAATTGCTTTGCCATCACCTGTTGGTCATACCTTTGTTTGATTGCATTCTCTCACTCACAGATGATTTTTTTATTTAAAAAATCTACTTCACAGCATAAATGATATTTTGATTGAGTAAGTATAAATTATGCTAACTGTCGATACCAACAAAAAGTATTTAAAAATATTTTTCCTAGTAAAGAATGTAGTCTCGAAGTCACATGCAGCCTGATTTATTTTTTCCGAATCTCATTATTACATAAATTAACGACGTTAATAATAGTACATATCAGTTTCCTTCTAAAAAATAAGATTCAATGTTTTATTACAATTAACAAAAGACTTTCATCATAATATTGTATTTCTTCAATTACAAGATGTTGCTCTTCCCAATATAAATTTCTCTATAAACGAGAGAAACTTAGAATCAAAGATTTTTCTGAATTACCAACCATCCAAAGTAGTTAATTTTTCTAAAATATTAATTTAAATAGATACACCTTTGTTGTTAATAAATTAATTGTTGTTAGTGACTACTGTTGGTATGATTATCAAAAATATTTGCTGAATATATCTGAACGCTTTATTTTATTCTAATTTGGAAGTATAAAAGTCCTAATTTTTCCTTTTTTGTTGATCGTATTGAAATAAAGAGGCTTGTCTTTGCATCAAAGAAATACGACATTTCAAATTCCCTATTACTATCGAACCCAAGAAATCATGCCCTAGCTGACTTTAAGAACAATAATATTTACCTAAATTCAGTTAATTCCTACTGTAATTCAATTTTGACCAGAAATCTGCTTAACTCGTATACTGCCATCTCGGGCACATGTGACAGACACTTCATTTAACAGTCCGGGACGCGTCAGTCAGATGCGGCCGAAGACTTCACTGAGCTGCTAGGGCAGGATCAGTCACATGTGCTGACAATAGACTTGTGCTTTTACCTCAAATTCATTTATGTAGGTCACTTTTGTCATGCACTATTGTATTAAAAATTACTCTCGGAGTTGTGTTATCTACCTTTAATTTTGTAATTATAGTCATTTGTTAGTGCGGCAGTACACAAGGAGGTTAGAATAGAAGGAGGGAGGGTTCGCAGTTTCCTCCACTATCGGGGAATGAAGCCTTGCCCGCCTTTCCCTAACAAGGGGCGTCCATGTTTGTAACTTCAAAACATTACATTACGGCAGTGAAATGTACGTGTTTTTATGCTGTTCCGTGCATGTATTTTCCAGTAAAATTATGTTAAATTTATAATGAAATAGCTCGTTTGAATTTTTGTTTTAAAGTAATAAAGATGATATCCATAATTTACTATGTACAGAAAATTATTAGGAAATAGTTCGAAATCTAAATGGATGTGCATAACATTAAAGTCTTTAAAAATGATGTTTCTGCGTATTTCGAGGATTTGCTTAGGTTTCATTAGCAACCTGTTGGGTGTACTTTCCAATTTTTACTTTAAGGAATGATATTTAATAAATAAATGTTGCAATGACAGACTTCCTTGCACAAGTCATGGTGATAACAGCAATATGGCCGACAAGCTTCGCCGTTTGAGTTGAACCTTCCCTCCTTCTATTCTAACCTCCTTGGCAGTACATGAGTTAAGAAATTTGCTAAACACACTTCAAATCGTTTATCGAAACACAGAGGTTTATTACTAGAAATAAAGTGTTAGTACAACGATTAAAATACTAATTATTTCAAAAATTCCTGCAACGTTGTATATATATATTATTCAAAATGGCTACTATGAAACCATTTTGTTTTAAATTTGAAAATGTTAGGAACCTACAGAAGGAATAAATTTTGTTTAACGCTAAATTCAACGAAATTAAAATGAAATATGTTTTAATTTTATGCTGTTGAAAATACACTCTTAGGCAGAAAAAAAAGACGCAAGGAGAAGATATAAAGCAAATTGGACACAAATTGATATGCATACAGGTTTCGACGGAAAATGCAAAATTTTACATTTTGGCTGCCAATGAATGAATGCTGATTTGCGCAACTGGCAGGATATTTAACAGGGGAAATTACGACTTCAGGTCATAAATTCTTCACGAATTTCATACCCTGTAGTCTGGTAGACAGTCACTATGCCTCGCATACAGGTGCGCGACCGATATGCGCAGATGTCAGAATTTGAGAGAGGTCGTGTAGTTGGGCTCAAAGAAGCCGGTTGGCCTTATCGGCGAATATCCCCCCCTCGGGGGTCGACGTAGAGAACTCTGAGAAGCTACTGGCTAGGATCTGTACCTAGGCAGTCTCGGCCACGAGGGTATACAAATTATGAACCCTGTCGTTCTGAGGGCTCCGGAAAGGTCAATTATTGGCCGGCCCGGGGCTCGGCATGTCTTAGAGCAGGGTGGTTCTAGTAGCCCGGGGGTAACTCCCTCGGTATGCTGGGTAATGACCCCCCTGCGACGGGCTCGCCCGTGCGACTGGTGGGTAGCAAACTGACGACCAGTGACGCCCCAGATTGGGTGCGTTGCGCCGACCTCCCAAGGTTCCGGGAAAGAGGTTGAATCCCGGCCCCGGTTCTGCGGGGGGAAGGACCTGTAGTGCGATTCAGTTCGCGGAACGGGGAATGCCAAACTTGTACTTATTGGCGAATAGGTCGACATTTGAGCAGGAGCGATGCCATGTTAGACGATGTTGGCAGGAATGGGTGAACCATGGCCGCACACAGCGTCAAGAAGGAAGCAGTGGGCCTAGAGAAACGCAGAACGTGAAGACCGAGCAATCGTCAGAGCGGCACTCACAGCCCCAGATGTATGATTATCATCGACTGTACGTGCAACTAGTGATTCAGTGATCGCAAGGACCATTCATAGACGGCTCACAGAAAGGGCGCTGAAGTCACGGCGCCTCTTGCGCCGACTACCATTGACCTCTGTACAACGTCAAACCCGTTTGCAGTGGTGTCGGGCTCATTCGCACTGGAATGTCACTGACTGGAGTAGAATAGCCTTCAGTGATGAGTCCCGCTTTGAACTGAGTCCCGATGACCAGCAAAAGCGAGTCTGGAGACGCCCCAGACAGAGGTGTGATACCAACCTGACTGTCTTCCGGCAGACAGGCCGACAACCAGGTGTGATGGTCTGGGGTGCCATTTCATTTTATAGTAGGACCCCTTTGGTTGTTATCCATCGCAACCTTACAGCACAGTGGTACGTCGACGAAGTTCTAAGGCCCGTTGTGTTGCCCTTCGTGTCACGCCACACTGGGCTTCCGCAAGATAATGCCTGCCACCATACTGCACATGTTTCCACTGCTTGCCTTAGTGCTTGCGGAACATTACCTTGGCCAGCAAGGTCGCCGGATCTCTCTCCTATTGAGCACGTGTAGAGTATTATGCGCAGGACCCTCCAACCAGTTCGCTATATTGACGATCTAACGCGCCAGTTGGACAGAATTTGGCACGATATCCCTCAGGAGGACATCTGCAACCTCTATCAATCGATGCCAAGCCGAATAACTGCTTGCATAAGGGCCAGACGTGGACAAACTCGTTACTGACTTTTTCACTTTGTAAAGCTCTATCATTTCAATAAATCACTCAATTTTTCTCAAACTGTAATCATTTGCTTTTCTGTACATGTACATCACTTCCCGATTTTCATCCCATTCGGATAACTCCTTCTTGGTGCGTTTTTTTTTGTCTAAGAGTGTATTTTCTGTTTATTAAAGCTATTTAATTTTGCGCCTAGTTTCTTTTAACGCAAGCAAATCGACAGCTGACTATACACTGGCATTAATCTTATACTTTTGAATAAGCAGGCTGTTGGATCCAATATTTGGATTAATGAACGTGAAATTTAAAAATTAATCCGCTTAAAGCTATTTTAAAAGGTTAAGATAAATCGTTCTACAAAATTTCTCCTATTTAATATTTCGCCGAATACAAAATTTGAAGACTAGTTTATATTTAATAACGCATTTATAACATCAAAATTTTAATATTTAATTTCATCATAAAAATATTATGAAATACAACAAGATAAATCTTTAATTAAATTCGATTATGCTGCGTTTTAAAGTTTTTCGGAAATCTTAACTTTATCACTAACTGTAAACACAACGTAATATTAAAAATGCAGCAGTTGTGGGAGAACATATAAAAGACAAAACACAGAGCATAATAAAATGTATTTTTTGCTGCCAATTTTTGAGTGGCTAAAGAAATTACTAAAACACGTATGGACTTAAAGATATAAATTACTCAAAAATGTAAAAATAAATATTAATATTTAATTTCATTATAAAAAATTAAAGAATTTCAGTAAGACGTATTTTCTATATAAATCGATTACACAGTGCTTTAAATGTATATTTTCAAAATCAGAAGCCGGTCATATTAATCGTAAATATAATATAAGGCAAAATTTGAATGATTTATTTATAAATCAAAATGTAGGAATACAATAAAAGTTCCTGTAACAGCGACTTATTTTTAATTTAGGCAAGTTTTCCTTCTTCCTTTAATTAAACTTCATAATTTTATAAAAATAACAGAGTGTATTTTGTTTAATTTTACTTCATGTATAAAGGCCTATTTGGTTGAATCTCCTAGGCACCTATAAAGGTTAATCTGAAAGACAGTGACAGAAAGCTACTCTCCTCAATAGAACTTGTACTGTATTTATTACATGAATCAAAACTAATTTCTTTCCAAAATGTTTTCTCTCTTTCTGTATAAATTTGAACTGAAACCCAAATTTTAGTATTCAATTTATCTCTAAGTTTTCATAAATGAATTTTACTTACGCTGAAATGTCAAAAACTTCTGATAATTACAATACAGACTAATGTCAAGAAGTGAGTGGTCATCAAAATTCATATACATTGCTTGAAAATTTAGCGTTGACATCGTTTTCTTGTGTTTAACAATTACTTAAAACATCTAAATGAAAATTTCATCATTACGGTTCGCATAATTTTGATCCGGCTGTAAGTATTCCCATTCATGCGAGACAATTTGAGTGGTAAAAAGGACTTAACAACAACGTTTAACAACATCAGGATTATTTATTGAAATAATAAAAATCCAGGTTGAGCAGTTTTCTGAAAAAAATTATTTTCCTCTTTTAATTCTAAAATTTCTACTGTGGAAAATAAGGAGTAATAACCGGATGAAACCTTCAATAACTACAGTTGTCTCCAAATTAAAACATGTTAATAATTCTTAATTTTTTTTGTATCTTAGTTCTTCTGTTGGTTTAAATTAAAAGTTCTAAAATTAGTATAAGAGACACAGTATAATTATTCCTGAATGCTAGGTGACTATAAAGCTTAAACAATGAATTTAAAAAACTATTGCATGGTGTGTAAGAAAAATTTTACAAACTGGTATTACACACACATTTCATCCAAGAACATTTCTAGGTCATATCATGCATTTATATTACATGTAAAATAATTTAGTTGAGTCGGGAAGGAATATATAAATTAATTTGACCGAAGTAGATTTATTATATGCTAAATTTAATCAGTTTAATGCCAGTATTTCCACGCTGAAAAAATATTACCCATAGATCTGAAGCGAGAAAGCTTTGTCATTCTCGATCACAACACTTCTCACCTATCGACTGTTTTTTGCAAAATCAATTGACAGACATTTTTTTTAAAGAAAAATCTCATATGAGTGGAAAGAAACATCATTCGCTGACTACACTGTTTTTATAATTAAGGTAAATGGCATAGTGTTATCAGGTTAAAAGGAAAACTATATTCTGGGAGAAGTTTATGAAATTAATTTTGAATGCGTTTCGTGCAGGAAACTGATTCGTAGAACTGAGTTTTATTCATGCTGCACTAAGGCAAACTCCGTGTTTTCAGTCTTTGTGAAACGAAACTTCGGAGAACTGCTAGTGCTTTGTCGCTTTAGCCAGTTAGGTATCGTTAGGAATATACTGTTTCCTAACTGAAAAACATGAAGCAATCTGTGCTAGGAAGTTTAAAAGAAATGTTCTTTCGTTGGGTGAATATTTGTGGCAGTGAGATCATTTCAAGCACCTCTCATGGTTGTTACGTTAAATAGGGCAAAGCACAAAGAGCTTTCTTCCAAACTAGAGGGTTGCCTTCGTGGAAGACTTTCTTATGAAACAGCCTGGTATCTGCGTTACACATGGGGAAAAGATCCATGCAGCTAACCCTTCGCCGGGATTCGAACCCTTGTCAAATACCAGAGTTCAATGGTTCTAACAATCGGCCGCTGATGGGCGATTCAAGCACTTTTCATAGGTCGATATTATTTGCTCAAATGTTAGTGGAAGATAGTCAGAGTTGTACATAAAATCATACTGATACATTATATGGCGGGAAAATAAAATTTTAAACTTAGTTTCGGGAACGTTTTAATCATTTAACATTTATCCTTAATAAGCATTTTTGAGTAACTTTTATCAATAAAGATCTTTTACTACAAATGGGAGGATTAAAAATAATATTTTAGGAATCTGCTTACAGAGCTTAATGGCATTATTGTTACTCTTGCTGTGAAATGGTTGTGCGGTAACAGACCATTTGCTGGTTGACGGAAGGTTCGAAACCTTGATAAGGCATGAAATGTTTGTGACAATGACATTTTTGCGATGGTGACACCTCGGTATGAAATCCTCTCGAGGGTTTTGTACTAGAGAAGGATGCGAAAAAAATCTTCGGATTTTACATAGGGGTGCTCTTGATCAAAACACAGGTGGAGTCAAAGCGGAGAGACATCGCATTCTTTACCGTAATTAAAATATGTAATCCTACTCGGTTGTTTAGGAGATAGCATTAATTGGTTTATTGCCCTTTCTCACTTATACCAAGAATAAAATTCTATGAAAATGTAAAATAAATAAATAAATAAAAATTCTTGTTTTCATAATTTGTTATTTTTTTTACGTAAAATAGATGTAAACCATAAAACAGATGTAAATCATGTATAATTTTTACCACCTTACTCACGCGTAAGCGGAACGACCCATTCTGTTATTGTAGTATATTAAAGTTAATGTAACATATACTGTTTACCACATTTTTTTTCTAGGAGATCTATAAGTATCATAGAAATATTACCTTCCAACATTCCATATATCTGAGGTATGATTATTCGAATTCTCTCATCATTTAGCATTTTCTTGTACGCAATTGACGTGATTTAGAATATCGTGAGAAAATTTTCAGTGTCTGACAAAGAACACCTAATTCAAAATGCAAATAAGGAACACACGTGTCGACATGCAAAATGTGTAGCTAATAGCATAGAATCCTCCCTAACAACTACGTATGCCTGCGCGCAATTCATCTCTCCTGAATACACCTGAAGTTAGGCTGTCAATAAGCAGGTTACGCCCTCAGTGACTGGCGTCTTATTTTTGCTTTCCATGCATGCTTTGAGGGACATAGATTGAAAACCTCACTGGAGACATGACAGAGCATTCCATGAGCTTTTAAGCAAATTTTACAGGTAGATAATCAAGTTGGAGATTTGTGAGGACTCACTCATGTTTGTGTAGAACGCTGTCGATGAAGATGCTAAAAATGGATTCGTTGAAAAATTTTTTAAATATTAATTATGGCCGTTAAACATTTTATAATGAAAGAAAAGTTTGAATCAGAAAAACAAACTTTGAACTAAGCAGCTATATGTAAACCTACATAGAAAACAGGGTTTCTATGTTTACTACTCTAAAACAGCTCTGTAAGTTAAAAGAAGTACGAATTATACGGCAGACATCTGTACTTAATTTTCAGCTTTAAATGGATGTTCTATCTTTACGAATTAGATCATACTTAAAATTTATATTTGAATTTGAGAACAAGAATGACTTTATGCGAAGACTTTCTTAGATTTTTGCTGTGGGCATTAAAATATTTAGGACAAAAGTTGTTGAATTCATCCAATATTTCCAAAAAATCAATTATCTTTTTTTATAAACTGGTTTATAAAAAATCAATTATCTTTTTTATAACCTGATTTATATAAAGTATGCTAACATTTCTAGGTGTTTTTAACAATAATTTAGCAGGGTTTTCTACACATTTTTAAAAGTAATTCGACAGTTTTATATTTACATTTATAATTCTTCCTATCTATATAAAAATATGTAATACTAGCACATTATGTTCGTCTATCTACATTTTTATCCATTTGTTCTCTCATATGAATTTTCTCTTAGTATATCAAATATTTATATATATATAAAATTTAAGCATATGCACCACTAGGTGTTCAATTCGGTAATTAATTTATTATTTTCGTTACAGTTTTAAACTCAACTGATTTCTCTTCAAGCTATGAGTGTATGGTAATTATTCGAAGGTATACATGCATTTCTTCTTTAGGAATCAAGTTTGGCTAGTAAATTAGACTCTCCCGTAATGAGTTGGAAAGGACCTATAATTTATTTTATCCTAAACGGAGATCATTTCTGTGTGATGTTATATGAAATTCTGATTTGTGTATCAAACATGATCAGAAAAATAGTGCTGTTACTAAATTAATGGGTTTTGCTCGACTATTAGACGGGACATTTCAAGTGATACATTTCGTAAACAAATATTGCAGTAGAATCAGCTAGTGGAGCTTAGCATATAGCGTGATTACATTTTATCTTGACCTTAGATATTTTGTTACGTCATTCTAATAAAGTTGCCGATTTCAGATTAATTTCAGTAGATTTTAAAATGCATTACAAATATTCTTATTTTAGCTTATATTATTGGTTGGAAATACTTCCATGTTTGTTGTGCATGGTATATTTATACTACACTGTTATACTGCAATACATACAGTTGCCTACATAGTTTCCATTGTTGAAACATTGCATCAAACTTTGCATTATCTTATGGCTTAGCTTTAATTATAAACCAATGTGTTCAAAAACTAAAACTGACTTGAATTGAATGGAAAAGGTAAATTACAGACATTTGTCATTTTAAAATGTTTTCCATACACTTCACCAAAATCTTCCGCTTCGCTTCTATAATTACCCAGTCCAAAAATATTTTATCTTACCTTTATAATTATTACTTGAATAACAACAAGTCTCTTCTAGATTTTAAGACTCTTCTATTAGTATTCACGAAAAGTTAATTAGTCGACATTTTATAGGACAGATTGCAAACAAATGCAGAACTAAGGGTACGTATAATGAAATTTCTTATGAAAGTCTGAATATGGAGTCAAAATAAACAAGCAGAAATTCAATGATAACTCAAATGTTGATATATCGTTAAATTTCTACGAAAAATGGAAAAATGCTCGGTAGCGGTAACAGGTGACACTCTGTATTGATTCCTCTTAATGCGCCTTCTAATACATACAGCAATTATTGCACGTTTATTAAAAATATTCTCATCGCAAAAATCTAAAAATTTCGCTCATTTGTGAGTTAATTACATTATGATACACGATGCAGAGAGAAAAGAGGTTCATTATAAATGCTACTGATTTACTTTGACTCTTTAATTAATTTCTGATCTAGTCCATGAATATTCATTTCAATAAGCATGCACATAATCCTTATAATTAAACATTGCTGAGAACTCATTGTATAGCTCATAAAAAGATTATAATGAGTGTATTTATCTATTCTAGAATATTCAGCTAGTCGCTTCGTTTATGTATGCTTTTAGAGCCAAATAAAGAAAGAACTCAGAACAAAACCTCGCAGAAAAGAGAAGCTAGTTTCCAAATAATAAAAAGAAGTTGGAAAATTAATTAAACAAGTATTTTTCAAAGAAATGAAGACATAAAGACATGTTCCTAAGAAAACAGAGAAACTTCAGATAATCTTGCATTATCAACCCCTTTTCTTGTCAAGCCTGAGAAAGCTATAATTCAGTGCGCACCCGCTTTTGCTAAATTAAAAAAGGAAACTTTTTTTTAATATAAGTTTTACCACAAAAGTTTAGTTTATTACAAAATATTAATTTAAAAAATTATTTAAAAACGCAATTGAGAAAATTCAACTCATCCACACAAATAACTTAGCTAGGCTTACACTCATAATAAAAGAAATACTCAAGATCATTTATCATGCTCACTAGGGTGTAATTTTTGGAAAGTAATAATTACTACACGAAATAAATTCGCAGCACGCTGCTTTATACTCTTCATTTATATTATTGCCTATGACAAGATAAACTGTATTTTAAACTCATTGTGCTCGTCTTAAGTAGGCTAAGTAAGCCTTGAAAGAAGCTGTTCATGAAATGAGCTACTTTTCTTAAGATGCTTGCATTTTGTAACGTATACCTTGGTTAAAAATTGTGTTTACACCTGAGAGAATAAAGAAAAAGTTGATGTGACTGTTCGTTAGCAAAAGACTTGAGCAATAATTTTTAAATTAAGCGTAAGAAAATTACATTGCAGTTATATTTAGCTCAGCTTTGCCCTTGTATTCAGATTCCAATTTAACAACCGAATACAGCCTTAAACTAAACAGTTACGATAGGTCTACTGAAGAATTAATCTCCAGCAATTCCAGATACAGCACATAAAATTCTATAATTCAAATGAACTGTTCAAAATAGCACTGCCAACAGTTCAAAATAGCACAGCTTATTCAAGTTGTACCTGGCCATTTTTTTGACTGAGATTGCTCGTGAGCGAAGCTTGCAGTAAAAATTTCTAGCAAGCGATGTGGCAAGTTTTTACTTTTTAGGACACAAAATTCGTGTAAAGAAAACAGTAAACATTTGCTTTCTGGAGTTAAAAACACAGATGTAGTCAAATAAACAGTGTGATGAAAACTGAGTTCTTTTAGGTAATCTTGAAATAATTAAAAGCCACTCTTATGAGTTTTCAGAATAATGAATAAAATTACTGTGAGGTATTAGTTTAGACAGTTATGTAAAAGCTCGAAGTAATTTTGTTTAATTTTTGATATTTTACAAGGTATTTTCTCCCTTCTTACAGCTTGCCTTCGTGGTGTACTTGGAAGCACATCTGTCTAGCATCGAGAAGTACCATGAATTATGGGATTATGGATTTCCGAGGGCATTATGGATTTCTTTGTTTTGCCTCTAAAAAAATTCTACGTGTGGCGTTTGAACTAAAAGCTGGTAGACGATAATTCGTAATCACCAGCGCTTGCGATTGGCCCTTACTCCCTAATCACCTTTTAAACTAGGGAATAGTAAAGTATTTTCTCTCTGCTTACAGTCTACCTTTGTAGTGCAGTTGCAAGCACGTCCAGCTAGTAACGGAAGTCCGATGTTCGAATCCTGGAGAGGGCATTGCAGATTTTTTTCGGCTTCCCACTGCTAAAAAATTTCACAACATTAAGCATAACTTTTCTTATCTTTAAATATGCCACAAAAATTGACAGTAATTGTTTGGAAAAGAAATTTCCTTAACCATAACTTATTTCTGTAAGCGAATACGGAGATCTTAATATTTTTTCCTCTAGAGGATATTATTCCCGAATTATGTTACTGGCTGTTAAGTTTTTTTGGTTTATTTAATTACATTTCTATGTAGAGTCATTAAATTATTTTGAAGCAGGATACGCAAAAAATGAGCAATGTCCTCACCGGGACTCCAACCAGGACCTCTCGAATACGCGCTGAGTGTACTAGTCGTTACACCACGAAGGCATGCTCGAAGGAGGGAAAAATTATCTTATATACTCCCCGTTTTAAAGGGAGAATAGGGATTAGGGAACCCAAACGCCAAATCCTGACGGTGAACAATCATCATCCACCCCCTTTCAGTTCGGAAGCCTCTGTAGACACATTAAGTTATTTTAAAGCAGGAGAATGAAAAATGAATAATGCCCTCGTTGGGACTCAAAATGGACCTCTCGTATGCGCGTCCAGTGTGCTAACTGTTACACCACGAAGGCATGCTGGAAGGAGGGAGAAAATACCTTATACCTTGATTAAAAGCGAAATTTCAAGGATGAGGCAGTTAGAAACATTTTTATTTACTTAAGCATTTTCTCAGAGAGGCCTCCAGTTAATTAATGATTATGCGTTAAATTTTAGACGATATAAAACAGGGTATAGTAAGTGATAAAATCAAATGCAAGTTAGAGGGAGGTTGAGTCTAAAATTTAAATTAATGTTTTCCTTGCATATACACTGCTAGACATTAAAATTGCTACACCACGAAGGAAGCGCACAGCAGACTTAACATTTGCAAGAAAAGTAGAACGTGCTAGGAATGTAACTATTTGCCACATTACGCCAGGGAAGAGAAATGATATCTCGGAGCAGTATAAAAAGACAGACTGAAATGCCGAATATTAATTTTGAAATTGCGTTTACCCGTTGTTTTTTGTGTTAGAGAGTCGTGCTATGCCTCATATATGAAAAAAGAAATCGTGTCAGCACGTCTCAGATCGAATTCGAAATCGGGAGACTTGTAGCTTATCGGGATTGCAGATTGTCGTACCGGGTAGTTTGGGGTTACGTTGATCGAAACACATGGAATGGTATGAGAATTTGAAATCGATGAGTTCAAGAGCGTCACAAATGGCAACATGGGCGATCTCACCAATGTTCGAGATAGCAGACATCTCGTCACATCACGTATCGTTGGTCATTAAATTGGTGTGTTGCAAAGCACCAAGTATTCATATTTACGGTGCAACGTTGCGACCATGGATTGTCAACTTGTTGAACACTGCTTCGACTTCTTTTGGCGTGACAATACTGTAATTAACGCATACAGTAGTGTAGTCAAGACTCGCATAGATGCATCAGTGGTATGACGTCCTTGACTAATTCCGCTTCTACTTACGACATCATAATAGTCGTATTCGTATACGGAGGCTTCCAAGAAAATGAAAGTTTAAGGTTTGCATTCTTCATCCTTACATCGGGACTAGCATCTGAATTGATGGTATGGGGTCCCACTGGGTAAATAGTGCCGGAGGTTGTGCCGTATCTTCGGAGCCTCTGTCGCTCCACCTTTCAACGGGATAGTGTCAGACTGCATGTTGCCCATCCTGTTCAATGTTTCCACAGCGCACAAAGTATTTGACTCATATCTTTACCGGTGCTGTCTTTAAATCTGCTACTAGATGAAAAAATTTTATCAATGGTTCAGAGAAACTAGCACGACAACATTCGCGAACCAGAACGAGAAATTAATTCTAGTACAGAATTAAAGCTGCTTGGACTCCAGTACCTGTAACTGTTATTCAAAGTCTGTTCTCAGTGTCCAGCAACATAACAACTGATAATTGCTGTCAAAGGCGGATGCTGGGGGTACTGAAGTTTTCATACTTTGTATCTAAAATTCAAGTAATATAACCAACGCATATAACGTTAATAATAACCAACTCATTTAACGTTATAGCATATCATGCGTCCTTTTTGTCCAGATATGCATTGTTCCTGTAGCTTTTAGTATTACAGATATAGGCAATCTACAGAGCATTTTGCACAGGATGTGTTATAGCTGCTATTTATTACAAGCAGGATTTTAAATATTGTATTTTATACTGGAGAATAGGTTTGTCAATAAATCTGTTTCCTCGTTTTCACTTGCAAACATACAAAGTAGAAAATTTTAATTTCCTTCCAGCGGTAACGGCTATGAAGTTCTATGTTAATTAATCTAGTTATCTGATTATTTTGGCTTTATACTCAAACCTGTTTTTGTGCGGTCTTTTCTGTGTGATTTGTTTGCGCGGTAGTACTCTGATAATATGACTACTAGTACGAAAATTCGCATAATTTTCCGTACAAAAAAAAAATCGCACCAAACACGACCGCACAAAAACAGATTTGAATGTACTTTCACTTCTGCTTTCGTCATTTTCCACCAGAATATATATTAGTTAAAGTATAAATGAGCGTTGAGTGTTTGAGTATAGGCACACAGAGAGCTTTTGAGTTCAGACAGGCAGTTATAACTTCGGGCTCTACAACTTCCATGATGTAGCGGGTGCTGATGAGAGTATCTGCAATTTTGAACAGACAAGATCGCCTAACTTTGTTCACCCTTAAAATGTCTAACGTGTTCTTGTAGTGCCCCTGTGGTATTGACAACTATTGGAATCCAAATTGAAGTAGTAATCTTCGGAAAAGACTATCTGTTACCAATTAGCATACCAGCGTCTGTGTTGATGAGCTCATATAACCGTAGGCGTGGATGGTTTTCTGTTAGAAGCATTCTGTGCAAAAAAATGCATGCGCGCGATATACCGCGCAGCAGACGCCAGTGAGTTGTTGAAGCATTGTTGAAGCGCAGCAGACGCCAGTGAATTGTTGAGCATTGCTACATGCATACCAGCTGACACTGGTATGCATGTAGCAATGCTCCAAAATCGTGCAAACTGTGGAGATGAAGTTGCATGGTCTGTTACTGTCATGAAGATAAGTTGTTTATAATCCTGTACTAACATAACATTTCTTGATCCATTGCCAGATTTACAACTTGTTCAGTTTTCTTACTCTTACAACTTGTCCATTTCTTCATTTGTTTGCATACAAGCATCACTGACAAGACATTATAGCTCATACGAGCTACGATTTTACTGTCGAAAAATCTCACAGGCCGATCACTCATTCCCTTTCAAACGGCGTAATTTCCTCATATTTGGCGCTTTGTTGTGGAGCAGGCATAGTAATTTTTCATTAAACGTTTACTGCTGGCAGATAACCAAACACTACTCCTGACGTTGCTCTATCCTCTATTACTCTCTGTTTATACGGCTAACACGATAGTTCGGGAGCTGCTTGCTCCACACGTAGAATATGTTCTCAAATTCTAATCATTTGCACATCACTCTCTGCTTTACATCTCCTGTAAGTTTCAGTTTATTCGCAGGATTCCTTTGGGATGTTGCAATTTTCGCAAATAGATACTTACGAGTAGATGGTATGCTTTAAAAGTGCAAGTGGTCACAAGTATTTGATAGGAATATACTTAGTGTAGATTAAATACTTTAAAAGTGCAAGTGGGCATAAATACCTAATGGTACGAGAGAGTGAAGCTAATTGACGTAGAGATAATAACAGTAACTTAAAAGCACCTAAAATTCTCTAATATTTACTAAGCTTATTTTCATGTCGAAAAACTATATTCATGTTCGTTTGCCTAGAACATTGAGTTGCGATTCGTTTGTCGTAGCATGTATGAATTTTTAATTAAAGATTAATTGCCGATAAATTATAACTCGAATTGGGATCAGTTAAGCGGAAATCAGATGTGCTACAGACAAGATAAATGCACGATGTGCGCTTAAAGTTCAAATACCGTCTATCTCAGCTGTTTGCCCAGCTGAAGAAACTGGTATTATAGACAAAACTAGGACTGACTCTACATTCAATTTGTAAATAAATAGGATAGCGGAAGGGAATAAAAGAAAGTTTTCGCGTGCTGTACAAAGATTTATTTTTAAATTCAGTTTTGCCCGAAGTAAAAATTGGCGCTTTTTTCTGCGAAGTAAAGTGGTCCGATCTGTTGACAGAATGTGTATTCAGTTGAATAAATAGTATACTAAATCCTTTATGACACGCATCATAAACTTAGGTTTGTTTATTTTTTGAGAAGTGCCAGCCGTTCGTAACATAGATCTTAACGAACAAAAGCATACTAGTGTGCTTTGCAATGGATTCACTTTACACTACATAGTATCAGCTTTGCTGTTACATGAAATGGGCGCCCTTAATAATTGTATAAAAGTAATGGCTTATACTTTTTTCTTTAATTCAAATATCAGATTTCGTTAATTTTGTTCTCCTACGCTTTTATTATTCGTGATATAAAATTGTGGACGAATTTCTAAAGAAAATTATTTAATATCTTGTCCCCAGGAAACTATATGATAAATTATTTTTCTTCTCATACTTCATTAATTATTTTATTAGTTTTAAATAAATGCTTATTTTATAAAAACAATTTATTTCATTATTTTCATTTTTTAGTCTCAATAATACGTTGTCAATGAAATTATTTAATTGAAAAACTATTTTTCAACAATGAATAATTACTCTTTTACGTTAAACAATTCTTTTACGTAAAGTGACCGAAAACGTCCAGCGAGTTTCGAAAATTTGTCAAAATAAAATCAGAAAATAAACTTCATTAAAAGATTTTCTGCCCTATCTCATCGTGCGTAGAGTAAAATTCTGAGAGTTTTAGTTTGTTCGTTAAATGAAGATATGTACGAAGACTTGTTTCAACATTACACTGAAAAAACGAAAACTCTAAATAGAATTTTGACAAACATTGTTTTATCACACTGCATTGTAATCTCAGTGAATGTGTTTGCAAATTTGAGTGGGATAGCTTATCAAGAAATAGTTTAAAAATTCACGGTTTTCTACGTAGTGACAAACACCATGATCAGGTTAAAAAAAGTTTACAAAAATGCGGATATATTAACAAATTCTTGAAAGATGTCTAATACCTTTTATCATTCTTGCTTTAAATTTGGGTGAAGAGTTAGTTTTATAATCTCTGAAAGTTTAAAATCTTTATAACAGATACATTTTTAAATGTTAGAATTTTAAAATCCCCTAAAAGAATATAACATTACGCTAGCGCAATAAAATTAAGGAAATCAGTTTTTAAAATGAATTTCTGAGAAAAATGCATATAAGCCTCATATAAAAGAGAAAAATATGAAAAAAAAAAAGACAACAGTAAATTTGATTGCAGATAATTTTAAACGCTGATCAATCTTTCAATTCTGCTGTTTTTGAGATTAACAAAATGAAATGAATAGTAAATTCAAAATCTGTCTATAAAAAAAGGGGGAGGAAGAAACAGTATTCGTAAACTGGTAGAAGACTTCTACAATAAGCTTAATTTCTTTGCAAGTAATTATTTTATTAAAGAAAGGGCGTTTATAAATAAATGAATAAGATATTGGAGCAAGAAAAATGCTACGAAATGGCATCATAGCCTGAAGCTATGTTTCCAAGTAATGCCTAAAGCAATTCTTCCCCTTTGCTTCATATTGTAGCATATTAAAAAAATAAATGAAAATCGCCCAACTAATATCTTTCCATCTGTGTTTTAAAAGAGGGCAAATACGAAAAGAAGGTATTTTTAAAATCTTTGAAAATTTCAAAACTATGTAGCAGATATATTTCAGGTGTTGAAATTTTGAAACAATAGATGTCAAAGTGGAAAAATTAAAGCGAGTTTCGAAAATTTGCCAAACACTCAGAAGTTATGTTAAAAATTCCATATAAATTTAACTGGAAAGATTTTTTATTCTCTATCTGATAATGCGAACAAATTCTGAGATTTCTAGTTTGCTGTTTAAACGAAGATAGGAGCGAAAAATCGTTTCAACATTCAATAAAAAAATATAAATCGAAGTTTGAAAAACATCGTTTCATCGCATTATAGTTTCATCCATAAAGAGTGCATGTGCGAAATTTTAGTTCGTTAGATTATCAGGAAGTAGTTTAAAAATTGATGACTACTTTTGACCACAGAGACAACACCATGAGTATTAAAAAAAGTCGTTAAGTTAAAGCTTATAAAAAGACGAAGTTTATCTATACTGGAGCAAAGGAAGATATGAAAACTCTACATAGGCACTTCGAAGATGTCGGTTAATTAGTTCAAATATGAATTAATACAATTCATAGTAATTTTGTATCGACGCAAAATGGCATCCGGTCAACGAAAGGAAAAGAAACGCCATTCATTTGTATTGTACAATCTCTCCTTTTTTTAAGGGAAAATGTTTTAAAACTTTTATTATCATTTTCACTGTAAACTTTGCTTTTACTAAAAAAACAGTCTGGATCCTGCTAATCTGCAGAGTTTGTGTTCTCTATGGTCATCGAAACCGCTCATCATATTTTTTGAATTTTTATTTCACTAAGTATACCATATGAGGTTTACAACATTATTGAACATGCAGTGGAAGTTAAAAATAAACTAAGCTTTGCCATTCTTAAATGTAAGGCATATAAAGTTTAAAAATTATGAACTAAATACTGAAAACCGATAATATAATGTAATTTTTATACTGTCATTAGGGAGGAGGAAGAAAAAAACTCGTGAACTACAGTAGAAAGTGAAAGCTTAGAAGTATTCAAAACTCGCCTATAGTGCCATGATGATGAGTTACAGATTCAGGCAAGAAATTTATGATCTTATACATTACTGCATTTAAAGTAACAGAACTTCATTAACTTTACTTAGGATAATTTAAAAGCATTACTTCCTTGATACTACGTTTCATAGTTGGTGCTAGGTGGCCGACTGTCTTGTTTCTATTAACTTTTCTTAGTCTTCTCCTAGCCTTTCCCCACTCAATTTAAGTTTGGCGTAAATGTAATGGACAGTAAAATTATTTAAATAAGAATTAATGAACTTACGTTATTATTTCCCTTATAAATACTTTATACAGCTGGAGTCATTCTTTAATGAATAATTTTATGTTGTAGTTTGTATTAATATAAGGATAGAAGTTAAGAGGAATAATGGAATAAACAGTAAACTGAGTTTTAATAATAATCAAATTAATGACACTAGATTAAGCTCAGTAATGCTGCACTTTATTTTCATCTACTATATGTACAATATTTTCTAACATGAAAATTTATTACTGGTACTAATACAATGAGATTGTTTCAGTTTATTATTATTAATTGTATAGATGAAATGTGCCTAGGACATGTCATGCCATTAATATCAGGGATTATCTAAGGGCATCTCCTTAGCATTAACTGTAGCTCTTACCCCATTTTCACTGTAAGAAAAGGTATGAAAGCTCAGAATGGTTCAATGTTATACTATTCATCTAAAAACATTTAAAAAACATCATCAATTGAACATGTACACCTCAGTGGTTGTTTAGTTAGGTCTGAAGCACGGAAGTTCATTTAAGTGCCATCAGAAAAATTACACAGAGATGTCTTAAAACGAAACATATAGTATTGGTTACATTTGTAGCTAGCTATTTCTAGGATGCGTATAATTATATACTTCTAAAGGAATGAGCATTCTCGTTTTATTATGTGTCCAAAATGGAATTCAAAGTGACAAACACATATCCTCTTCTTTCTGAGTTGTTCTATTGTGTGTACGAAAGAATTAAACAAATATTTAGTATCTAGGAAATAAATAAGGTTTAAAACTGCCTACCGGAGAATCAAATCTCTAAATCTGAAATAAATAATATAAAAGAAATTCTTTTGTAAAGTTTCGTTTCATTAAACTAATTAAAAAAACTTATCCATCTCCGGAATGGTCGGACATTTGCTTCTCAAACGTTTATCGGCTATTTAGGCAACTCATTACGAAGAACGTAGCCCAAGCTGCGCCACAAGAGGTGGTAGACTGATACTATACCCGCGAAATGAAAATAAGTTCACACATAAGCAACCAAGCCTTTGCGCGATAATTAAACCCGCACCCTGAAGATATGCAGTCAGTCTCTGCTGATCAGTATACCGCCTGTAGCGATAACTGATATAAAAGAATATAATTTAAAATTTATATCTTCTTATTTTAAGGAACATGATGCTATAAGATATTTCTCCCGCATTCTTCGCATGTCTTCGTGGTGTAGTGGTCAGCACGCTCGACGCGTAACCAAGAGGTTCGTTGTTCGATTCCCGCCGAAGGCGTTGCTCATTTTTCATGAGTCCTTCTTTCGAAATAACCTAATGTCTCTACAACTGGCGCCCGAACTAAAAAGGTGGTGGATGATGATTCTCCACCACCGTGATTTGACGACTGGGTCCCCCCGAAAACCCAGTCGCCCTTTAAAAAGGGGAGTATATAAGGTATTTCTCCCGCTTTCTTTGCATGCCTTCGTGGTGTAGTGGTCATCACGCTCGATGCGTAACCGAGAGGTCCGTGGTTCGATTCCAGGCGAAGGCGTTGCTCATTTTTCATGATTACTGCTTTCGAAATAACCTAATGTCTCTACAGTGCAAATGAATACATTTTAAAAAATATGATTTTCTATACAACTTTTAAGAATATTTTAAGTTTTAGCAAGCTCGAAAAGAGGAAAATGATAAACAGATGAATACTACTAAGCCCTCGATTTAGAAAATCTGAAATTAGAACCTCAAAATAAAATAAAGCACATGCGGCGAACTCCGTTTGTGTTGAGATCGACGTTTTGGATAGAAATTTGTTACGAATTACTTATGAAATTATCAAAATTTAATACAATTTCCTTTGGTTAATTAATGGCGCGAGGTAGATGTGAGGTATGAAGCATTAAATCATATAAACTGTGCTTTGAAAACATTATACGACAACCGTGATCGATCAGAAATTGCTATGGGATCCATTTATTGTGCACATTTGAATCAGAGCTAGCTGGCATACGAAATTCTCTTCAGCTTCAAATGAGTCTTTCTTACAACATACATTAAAAGATCCAAAGTAAAAAAAACCATTTTAAACATAAAAATATATGCTTTAATGATTAGTCAATTAGTTGTTCAAAAACACCTGACTGCTGTGTACCTTAGAAATGATACTTTCATGCAGAACATTCCAAGAGAAAATAGCTCGTTTTCCTACTCATGAGAAGCCCCCTACAGCTAGCTCGCTTATAGCGAACCGAACCTGAAAACAAGTTACTGAAATATCAGTTATAATTCAGTAGTTTTATCCATTCGGCCAGCTCTGGACACGAATATTGACCCGCACCAAAAAAAATGGTATAATAGAAACTATTGTTTATTTATTAGGACATATTTTCGATATTAGTAATATTTCCAAGATGAAAGTTGCAAGATTTGCTTTAGATACTGAGAAAAATGTTAATTTGTTGATTCATGTTGAAAGAGAAAGAATGAAAATAATATTATCAATACGATAATATAAAACACTACATTAAGCAAAAGATCATCTATTCCTTAATAACTAAATAGAAAAAAAATAAAATAGAATTGATAAACATGTAAATGTAGATTTAAAGATGAATATCAATAGAATTTAAAAAGAAAAGGAAAAAAACTGATTAATAAATGAGGTTGCCAAGAATCTCTGACGAAAGAATTAATTTTTTCAGAAAAGGATATATAGTTATATTTTCAAAAAAATTATTTTTGATAACAGATGTTTTAATGTCCCAACTAAAAGAGCGGTAAGGAAAGTTAAAAGAAATATCTTCCAAATTTCGGCTCCTAACTATTGAAAAATTAATGTCATCAGATTTAGAGAATTTGAAAAAAGGAGTTTAACTTTGCAACTTAAATATTCAAGGGATATAAATGCTTGCAGGAATTTCAGTAGAAATATCTAATTTTCCAAAATTAGGTCTTTAAGATCAGGAAAATTAGTGATTTATGCACCATTTAATTAAAGAATTTAGGAATATAATTTAGTTCCATCTTACCTGAATTTGAAAAATGTGTAAAAAAATTAAGTTCAATATAACAAAAATTAAAATTTTCACTTGGCCAAGAAGAAATGTGAAAATGGCTATTTTCTCTATAGAATATAAATTAAAGACTTAAAATGCTGAAGAATTTGCTTGTTAAAAGCGGAAAAAGTAAAATTATAAACTTGCTCGACATTTAGTGAAATACCTTTTGCATTAATTACATTATCACTTATTTAAATTAAAATTATATTAACAGCGAAATGGTTAATTTATTTATATAGAGTGTCTCAAATAAAAGTGTAGCCAGATCGAATTTCAGGCACATCACTGCTTTTATTAAAGTGTATACTTTTACAGCATGGTTTTGTGTGTCCCATTCTACCTTATGGCACATGTTTGCTCACAATAAAGGGTGTTGGACGTGACCTCTGCCCCTTTAGGCACAAGTAATTTCCTTTTAGAATATTTTGGAATGTGTCCTGAAGTTGATGTTCAATAACGTTTGCAGTTGCTGCTATGATATTAACGTTAAGTTTTTCAATGGTTTGCGGGTTATTGGAATAAATTGACTGTAACTATTCCGCAAAAGAAAGAAACACGCACTAACAGTTCAGGGATCGAAGTGGTCACCATCTTTTATGCACATTGCGAACAACTACAAAAAACCTCATCTTTTTAGAACAAGGTGCTATCAGCCTCAAACCTCACTTTCTTCTCGTATCACATGTGTGTCCCTATCACTTTTCAAATGTGGCCACCAAATGTTATGGCCACGTATTGAATAGCAAATATGTATTAAAAAATATATGGCAACAGAAATAAAACGATGCTGGCTCCAAATGTTATCGCCATGCATTATTTTTAAAGAAATAATATAGAAAATATAAAAAATATATGAAAACATTTAATATTTTATCGCGAACTCTAAAGATACCCGATATAAAATATTTCTAACTTCCACGCGCAAGTGTGTTGCCACTTCGGGAAGCACAAGATATAAAATTTTTCTTTAAAATTTAATCTACCTCTTGCTGATTAACGAACTAAGTGATTTAAGAGCATCGAGCGTAGTTCTCTATTTCTTTTATTAATTACCACCTGGACCCGTGAAATTACACTAGCTGGATTGATTAAAAGCATTACGTATTTCTGTCTTTAATAAAGTAACTGTTTTAGACGCGCCAACGTTTAATTATTTGAAAACTGAGACTCGTGACAAAAGTGAGGTTCGAGAATAATAACCCTTCTGGGCTAAAAAATATTTGGCAGCACTTAACACTGTGTTAAGATTTTTTAAGATTTGCTGTTTTTAAAAAAATTGTGTTTTTGCTGTTGAAATTTCCCTGGTGTAAATCCAAAGAAAGTGATGTTTAATAACAAAGTTAAAAAGACAAAAACAAATTGTGTCAGCAAGCGTGAGTCCAAGAGCAGGTACTCGTAGATAAACTACGAGCTCAACGAGGGCATAAAGATACCTTAATAAACCCTCTGGGGCGACGTTGAAATATGAAGCTGTTCAGATTTTCTTTTTCTTTTTGGAAAAGCTCAGTTTTTTTACTCAAGTGAAAAACATTCTTGGGACAATTCTTGGCAAAATTTGTCACTGATATCCTACTTAAAGAGGCTAAAACTGTTTCCCAATAAAACGCTGCATCTTTGCTAAGCAAAGATGTAATATAAGAGTTTAGAAGCCTAAATAACAGACGAAGACCAAAAGCGTGACGAATTTATGGAAAGATATGGAAACTTGATAACAGTTTATGTGGTATGGAGACCTTGTTACAGATTATACATTTCAAAACAGAAGAGAAACACATCGAAGTGAAACATAAAATTAGCAAAGCAACACCTATGTGTTTGGCGTAAATTTAATCAAGATTTCAGTCTATTTCAAAGCGAAACAGGTACAGGCCCTTCTTTATCAGAAACAAAGACGTCTTGCAGTAATTCAATCAGAGAACTAGAAAAATGCGTATAAAACACACCAATCAACACTGCTATATGTTAACGAGTTAATATTGTACGATTAAAGACATAAATGTTGGTTTTTCTAAGCATTCATTCTAAAAGGAATCTTTTTGGAGTTTTATAAACGTAGACGTCTTCCTATGGCAATGGTATCCCATTCACTTCATTTTATACGTATCGCACATCCTTTAAATAGTAGCATATTTCAAATAATTGCTAAAAGGAGTAAAAGAAAATCTACTTGTGCTACAGCTTCCGGGCAACGAACTTTCCTTCTTTCTATCAGAAGGGTGTTAGTATGTCTGAAGGATAGCACACTCTTGTCGTTAGTAAGTTGTCCTGTCAAGTGTTTTATCTCTTAAGACACGAAAATAAATTACATCTGCGTTCGCATTAACATTGAGATTTGCATGTTACGAGTTAAATTATCTTGTCGCGTAATTTGAAATGAAAGGAATAAAATTATAAAGAGTGTATGTACGGCTGAGGTAAACATTTACGCCCTATTTCCAAGAAAATTTTACAATAATGACAAAAGTAAACTTATTTTTTTTTTCAGTATGAAGAGTAGATGATATATTATTTAGAATTTAAAAATTCTCATAACATTATCATATTTCCACAATTCTAATTATGGCTGAAGATTTATTTGCTCTTCGAGGCATGGTATTTATAAATTTTAAATATTTTAACTATTAGTGATTTTTCAGTGAAAATAACGGCGATGTAAAGCAACTCAGTATGAAAATTCAAAGGCAGTTAATGCATAATTTCAAATTTTTATATTTATCACGGTATAATCCGAAAATAATATTTTTCTCTTTGGAGTACTAAATATGCAAAATATATATTAAATATTTAAAATTACTCAAAAACATGAAAAAGCTATGGACTGTGTTATATCTTCTGATGAAATATTCCTAGCATATAATTTTATTACCATCCTAACGCACAGATATTTATGTTTGTCTAAGAAAATATTTGTATTCTTTCACATTAACACAGAAAGTTTATATTCAAATTTTGAAACAGCGCATTTTTTGCAGATTGTATTATCAGAACTTTCATGTAAGAAAATTCTGAAATTAAAACAAAGTATTTTGCTAAGCAACTTTTTGTTCATGCTGTCTTCACTCCATGTTTAAGGATGGTGGTTTTGCTGAATTAAGTGGTGACAGGTATGGTGCAATGACAAAATTGAAGAAGGCACCTTTTCGTCTTATTCAAAAGATTTTATATACACAGGAAATAATGAAATAATTTAGACGCTACAGACGGGGATTCTTGGAATCGAGGCAAGTTGAACAGTTCTTTTATTTTTGACCTCACATTTCTTTTGATGCAGACAGAGATAAAATGACGCAAAAAGCTCGCTCGTTCTTTAATGAATGTTCACATTTTTGAAATAAGCAAGAAAAATGGCGACGGCTAAGGGGTAAGGCACAGAAGCAGAAAACGAGTGCCACGTGTTTGAAATGGAAGCTCGGTTTAAAATTATTTAGATTTGTTTCAGCTTTCCCCTTTTTGCTGCTAAAAGTTTCGGTTTCGAAAATTTTAAATTATTATTTTCTGAAACGTTATGTTAATACCCTGCAACATTAGCGTTATGTAAGAATCATGCTAGAGGGACTTTTACAGCAATTTTTCATACGCAGTTACTATTTTCAGGGCATTAACTACTATTTTAGAGGAAATAATAAAATTAAAATGGAGAATTAAGGGGCGTATTGAAAAAGTAAGAATTTTGTTTTATGTATAATTTAAAGTATGACAGAGTTGAGATACCATTGTAAATTAAAATTAGAATTTTCATTTAAATATTTTTTTTCTTACACATTCCCTTTCTTCAAAGAGAAAAACAGCCTTAGCGACTGAAAATCCTCTTTTAGATAAAAAGCGTTAAAGTTTTTGGAAATGAAGCAGAAATAATGTAGTATGGAAAATACAAATAACGAAAATTGGAGCTAAATAATAATTTTTAACTGCGTAGGCAGCATTATATTTTCGAAAATAAATGCAACGCTTAGAGTTATATCAAAATTTCAGTCTTTAGTCCAATTTGGGAAAGCCCTTTTTTTTCCACGCAGAATCCAAATAATTATCACAATCCTTCGCGGCTGGTCTTTTAAACTGTCATTTTTATCACACAATACCCAAAATTAAAAACAAATTACATAAATAATACGTGAGTCACAAAAATGTATAACTTTGTAATTTTCATTTTTATAATCTAAAACATCTATAATAATAAAAGCAAGTGTAATGTGTCTGTCTGTCTGTCTGTCTGCCTGCCTGTCTGTCCATTTGTCTGACCGAGCTCTCCAGCCAAATCTATCGCACGCAGGGACCTGGAATTTTTTACACGGAAGCACAAAGGGGCTGGCCACCAGACCTCGAAGCCCGATTTTCGATTTTTGAATTAGAAAAATTTTAAAAAAATTATTTTTTATAAAGTTTTTGTTCTTCAGTTTTTGTTTCTTAATTTGCATTATTGTGTTGCTATTATTGTGATTTGTTGCTATCATTTATTTTCAACTTATTAAATCGATTTATAACAATTCCACCATCATGACCGGACATGCTGCAGGCGAAGATGTGTTTATTTCAAGAATTCCTATAATCCCTTCCGATCTCCCGTTTCAGTTTAAGCGTCTACAATTCCCTGTTCGTTTGAGTTTCGCGATGAGCATTAATAAGGCACAAGGACAATCTCTCAAAGTTGTAGGGCTCGACCTCCGTAAGCCGTGTTTCTCCCATGGTCAACTGTACGTGGGTTGTTCAAGAGTTGGTAATGCCGATAATCTACACATCTTAGCTCCGAATGGAAGAACATTAAATATAGTTTATCCCGAGGCTCTCTAACGAAAAGGACAATCTAAAGAAAAATTATTGCCACTCTCCACTCTCCCAAACTAACTCTGACTGTCATGCTTTAAATGATGATGTTATTGTTTAGTGCTCTCTTGAGAGCATGAGCAATAATCCGAATGGTGCTGCTTCCCAGTGCTGCAGTACCAACAGACATTAATCGGTCAGGGGCCCTTGCGACCCCAGCCCGAGCTCCACAAACATACACAAACACTCTCCTCTTCTAATTCATTGTCATCTAAGTTTAACTTACACTTAAATTAAAAATTTAATTGGTTCTCAACTCCAAATTTCCTGTAAGCAGGATGTTTTATTTCATCCATGTTTTCGTTACTTTTTATTTTTTCTGTACTGTACTCTCTATCTTTCCCTTTCAACTCTTTCCTATCTTTGATTTTGAATTTTTTATGTTTTACTTTTCTTTAAACTTCAGACCAATGATTATAACCACATGACTACGGTTTCCTAGCATGTGCTAATATGAGGTCTGTTCTCATTTAAACTAATTTTTTAACAGATGGCTCATGGTTAGGATATATTGTTCCTTTTTATCGACGGGGAATGTTGTGTGTGTGGGGGGGGAAGAGAGAGAGACAGTCTACATGTCCTACACTACTATTCCTGCGCTATTCACTTATCTGCATTTTCTAAATGCACGGGCAACGCCGGGCGGGTACAGCTAGTCATAAATATAATACTAAAACTGCACTTTCGTTTTTTTTTTTAATATTTTACTTTCATTTCAATTCCTAACTTTTTACTAACTATGTTGCATTCCTTTATTTTATGCTGAGGTTTAAGATATAAAAAACATCGAGCTTGACCTTTCAAAATATTTCTTTTCTCCTCCACGGTTTTAATTTCACAGCGCTCCGAACCGTGTAGTTCGTCACACTATATACAATTAATCTTAGCGACTGAAGCAATATATTCAAACGTTCTCGGCGAATTTTTATCAAACTGTTTATTGCGCTTGTTGTTTACATTACCCTGAGCGGAATGGACACGATCGTTTGATTTATGCTGGAGTCATAAGTCATTCACATTATCACATTTGAATGTCTCTCAATTCAGACTCGTTAGTCTTTCGGAAATAATGTCGCCGAATATGTAATAAAAACACAATGGGTCTATTTGTTTCCAACTTGAAACCAAATCAGAGAAAAACAAGGTCGTGTCGACAATTCCATCCAGTAAAGATCCTCAAATTAATCAATTAAAAACCGAAACTCCCCGCAGTGCATTGCTACAAACGTGTACTGTGATGATACGTCCATTCTCTGATAAGGATAATTTAGAACCAGTTCGTATTTTATTAGACATTGGATCAATGAGAAGTTTTATAATTCAGGACATTTCAGAAAAGTGTAAATTACCTGTTACTCGAAAGAAGACTTTGTCCGTATTTGCCTTCGGGGTTAACCAAGCAACAGAACAAACTTACAACGTTGTGAAAGTCAAAATCGAAAACAGAAGTGAGCCATCCGTAAATATAGAAACTGAAGCTTTAGAAACTAACCAAAATATGTGCAAGCGGTGGTTCAGTTATTATTCTATGATCAAATACTCAATCCAGTTTTTAAAGGGATTTATTAAAATACTAAACAAAAATTATCTAGTCTAGAATCGAATCTAATGTTACACATCATGAGCAGCGTTGGAGCTGTGTCATTACAAATCGAAAGTCAAGTTCTCACTGTTGCCATTCCGAGGCAGAGAAAAGTTTGCTTCTAATAAAGACGGAACATCGAAAGAGAAAAGTTTCTAGTCACACAGGAACAAATTGAATGCTTTATAGTTCTTTAAAAACAAACATTTCCAATTTCACATATTCCAAACAAACATTTCCAGTTTTTTCCACATTTGCATAAATTAGGCATAGCCTCTTTAACTGACGTATGCATTATTTTATGGATGACTAATGGACAGTTACTTGAAAATGTCTCCGATCATAACGTAACTAGACCTTTAAGACCTGCATTTAAACATTTAAAAAATGAAAAAAAAATATATCACATGCATTCTTATAAGTGGTGGCCTTTATCGTTTCTCGTACGTCTTGGTAAAAGGAACGATTACTCTGAGGTAAAATAATCCAATGATTCTGCACCAGTACTCGTACGATATACTCGATTCTTTGCATTCAACTAATCATTACATGGTTATAATATTCATGCATCATAATTTCAAATTACTTTTTATACATTTAATTTGATTTTGAATTACATTACCTACATTCAGTTTTTTACAATAATTCAATTTCTTAAATCATTAATATCATTAATATAATTTACATTCTCTGTAATAATTTTAAAAATCACAACTTTTAATAGTTTTATATCAATGCTCAAAAGCATAATTTTACGTAATTTTCTGGACTAATAGTCAAAATTATTTCATTCGTGTTTCATATTCACTGTATTCTCAAAATAATTCAGAATTTTTAAAATTACAATTTATTGCATTAAATTTTAACAAATTTTCCTAACTAAAATGCTTGAAAAACTGTTTAATTCATTCCTCTATTTATTCACCATGGTTACTGAAAATTAAATTTGTAACATCATGAAGATTTAAGTTGTTATCATTTCCATAAAAACAATATTACATATTGAAATTTCATAACAGCAGTTTCTGTATGATGATACTATGTAACAGGGATAGCCAAATTTCATAACAAATTCATAGAATTTAAAAAAAAATCAAGAGCCGTAACTAGATTTTCCAAGAACAGCAAGTTTCATAATTATCTCATTTTAAAAATGATGAAGTAGATTTTGAATGGGAGAAAGTATTTGAATCAGTTTAAAGGTGATTTCACATTTTATATAATTAATATGATTGCATATAAATATAAAAGAAATATGTTTCCACATTATGCAAATTTGAAATACTATCGTACGCTTTAAAACTTATATATGATGCATATTTTTTATTAATTTTATGTATACAAATTTGATGGTTGTGACATATCTGCTGATCAAATAAGAATGAAAAATTTGTCTTTATCCATTATAAAATCTACACATGGGTCCATCAGTTAGCAAAGTCTCTAACACACCCAAACTGGGCATGGGCTGCATTTTACCTCCCTGAAAGAAACCTTTTCAGTGGCTACCCAAGCCATCTTATAATTGAATAAAATAAGTAATTTATAAAAATTGCAGATGTTAAGACATAGGATCGCTGCTATTGAGAAGAAAGGATACTACATAGAAGGGCTGAAGTTATTATCACTATTATTAAATAATGAAAAATCTGTGTGTGTGTTTGTGGATGTATGGCTGTTCCTCTCACTGTAGAAAAACAGCAGCACCTGAGTCACAAATTTTGAACACGAATTAGTCATCCACCCCGAACATATGCACTCCAAAGCTTGAATTTTGTCTTTCAAATTACTTTTTGATTTATTTCATATTTTTTAAAAATTGAAAAGCAATTTGATTAACAAATTCAGCGATTAAAAAGTAGTATGTTTGTTGCCTTTGCTCGAAATGAATTTTTTTCATCTTTCGCGTGCCAGTGTCATTCGGCAAAGGGTATGACAACAATCTCAACTATTTTAAAGGCAATGCGTTGCCACTGCCTAAAATAAAATACTTTTACCTTCCACACGCCAGTGTACTGCCTTTCGTCAAAGCAAAAGATGTTTAGCTTTTAAATTGAATCTGTCTGTTACTGATTAACGAAATAAGGGATTTAAAAGCAATAAATGAAGTTTTTAATAACATTTCTTTTTCCTTTTAAATCTAATTGAGTTAAATAAAGCTGCATTTAATACAGAATAAAGCTAGTTAATACTTTATTTTAATTTATCAAAGATTTTTCTAACGCCATATGATACATAATTGATTCAGAGTCCTTTTTTATTTTATAGCCTATTACTGTTTTTAAAAAGCAAATCCTTCTTCGAGGTATTAGATTGTAACTTGAAGAATTTAGATGCAACTGTCTTACCTAGACGAACATGTGTTAATTATTCGTATGGAAATTCTGCAGTATTCAGTACGTTTAGTCCGCCTAGTCGATCTTATGATAATATCCCTTCTTTTCTTAGTAAAAACTAGAACTAGATAAGACTAGTCGAACTTCCTGTATTAGAGGCTTAACAGGGCTTAGTAGAGCTATTTAATTAAAGAAACATTGAGATCCAAAACAAGGCCTAAATCAGGCCATTAAGCAGCAGAACTACCACCATATTACCTGAAGTAACTTTAACCAGAATAAACAACTAAAATATGAACTTAAAGTCTAGGAGCTGGTGAGATTTACCAGCTACACCCATAAAAGCACATTATTACATACTTTGTAAGATATAACACGTGTTACTTACATGCATAAAAATATGCTACTTACATATGCAAATAAATAAAATAACAGAATATCATAAACACCTTAGTTTTTCTTAAAACAGACAGGGAAATATTAAACACAATCAATATATAAATTCATTTCATTTACAGATACATATTTAATGAAATTTGACAATTTCAATTTACTCACTGTAATTTTACTTAGATCCTTTAGAGTATTAAATTTAGCAATATCTGGAATAAATCTTAGAACAATATTTTTCATAGAAAAGCATCTGAACAACAGGTGTTCAGTATCGACATTACTCATGCCACATGGACAGGCACAATTTTTAATCGAAAACCTATTATAATAAAAGGGAAAGTGTCCATGATTAGTTAAAGCTCGGTTTAGATACTTATCACTTAGGCATCTTCTCTCACTTATAGCGGAGATTAAATTATATGCGAATCTTCCTTCTGGTCGTTCCACTTTGCTTGCCATAGAATCAAACTTTTTCTTTTCAACTAGGATTTCAAACTGTCAAAGGAAGTCTTTACTTCAAAATCAATAATTTGATTTTCAGTGGCAGCCTTTGCCAATCTATCTGCTAACTCGTTACCAGTGGTACCAATATGACTCATTGTCCAAAAGAGTTTAATATCTCTGAAAGCGCTAAGAAAAATGAGGATATGTTTTATCTGTTTAATTAGATCGTTACTTGGAAAAACATCCGTAATTGAAACAATTGGCGCTTTCGCAATCACTATAGATTTCTACAGAATCTAGCGCAGAATTTGAAATAGTCAATATAAGGCCTCTCGCAGGGCCACTAACTCTGCCTGATAGACAGAGGCATTGTCAGAACGTCTATATTTCCTTCGTAAGCTTAGTTTCTCATGTAAGAACAAACAAAAGGAAGCCCCCACATGACCATTTAATTTAATTTAATTAATTTAATTTCCACAGATCCATCTGTAAAAACCATATAGCCTATCATATTGAGGAGGCCTTTATACCAATTCAACTGTTTCAGTAACGCTGGATGAATGTCTAAACCTTTCTCAAATTCAAAATTTCTAGCTGAGAAGATCTCACTAAAACAATCGACAGTTTTATTACCGGCTTTTAATTTAAAGATAGCATATTCTTTTTCCGGCAAAATATCGATCGGAGTACTTCCAGCCAAAATCTGAAGAGATACTGTGGAAATAATTCTAAAACACTTAGTAATCCCCAATAAAGCGATTCTTTGAATTTGCAAAATTTTGTTACGCATCGGACCGTTCCAGTCCACCATGCGCCACATGCATACAAGATCTTTCTCTCAGTAGCTCTTTTATATAAATTCTTAAGAACTTTACCTTGGAGACTCATTTTACTAAGTCTATTAAGAATATGGGCCCGTTCGATCGTTATTTGATCTAGGTGAGGTATAAAAGTGAACTTTTCATCGATCGTAATGTTTAAATATTTGATTGTCTTAGAAACTCTAATTGGTTGTCCATACAGTTTGCACCTAGGATGTACTGATCTAGTATAAGTTTTGGCAGTACCCAAAAGAAAGCTCTTCTTTGGATCAAATTTGAGTTTAACACGGAAAGACCACTTCTCCAAGTCTTGAGTGGCGAAACTTAAAGCTGTATCAATAGTATGACGACCACTTCCCGTGGCCAATAAAACAAAATCATCAGCATAGGCTTGTTTACTAACATTTTGTGGTAAGGTTATGTTTAAAGCTATATTAGCAATAATATTCCACAGAAGTGGAACAGATATTGAGCCTTGGGGACAACCCCTTTGATAATTTCTGTGATGCCACTTATTACCATCATATAAGGAAACTTTTCTTTCATTCTAAAAATCGCATATTAATAAGAAGATATTTGTTGGACATTTTATATTTTTAATTCCATTAATAAAATAGGCCACCAAACATTGTTGAAAGCGCTCTTTTAGAACTAGATAAGTTCTTTTCTAGTTACTAGATGGAACTAGTTGCTAGAGCGATAGAACTAGAACTAGATAAGAGTTTTGAAACTATCAATAAATCATTGCATAGGTAGAAAGTAAAAAGGAATTTTATTGCAAAAATAAAATGTATTGTAGGGTTTTACTTTAATTTTTTAATAGTTATTTTTATTTTAAGACAACCTTTCTTACCCACGTTTTGCTGCCAGAATGAGTTTACAGCTTTACGCTTTATGCAAAATAGGGTAAAAACTGCTATTTAAGCTGAGGTGTGAGGTACACAGCTATAAATAAAGGGGGGTTAGTCTTATATCTTCCGTTCTACTGGGCTGATTGATGAAATTCAACTTGCGTTTTTCATGTCTCGAAAGCGCGACTTAGGATATGTATTAGATTTATATATAGCATTATTCTAATATAGGCATTTTGACAAAAAATCGGACGTTTTCTGAAAAGACACACCAGTGTTTTTCCATATTTCGATTCTACGACTCAAATTATGCCACACTGCCAAGGTTTGTAAAAATCTTACCAGTAGTTTTAACATTAGCTATTAAAATTTTAGCTCCTCAGTATTAATTTAATTTGATATATAATAATTAATATCTTTTTTTCATTAAACTCACTTAATTCTTACTTTCATATTTCGAAATTTAGGTTCATTCCAAATAAAATTTGCCAATGTTTTATGACTTACTTTGAAACTTTGCATTTTTAAATAATTTTTATAAATTTTTCAAAAAATTTTTGAATTATAACCTATAAAATTAAATGTATTTCTAAGCATACCTGCAAAAAAATAAGTTTTTTTATTCAAAATTTCCTAAGATATACGTGAATATTTACATTTTGGAGCGTTTTGAAATTTGGCGTATTTATTATAAGCGATAGTAACGAAAATGTGGTTTACGCACTTTGTTAAAATTATTTCAAAGCATGAACGATGACTTTTTTTCCGAAATAATATAAATGTACTTGAGAACGTCTGAAAAAATAAGCTAATCCATATTTCATATTCCGTATATGATTGCTAAAAGATAAGATGCTGCTTGAAACAGCTTTCTTCATTTCAAACCTTTTCGGAATAAAATTAATAAGTATTAATTAAAGACTTTGTAAGTGAATTGCAGTATTCATTACTGCTGATTGTCTAATCTAAAGTCTAAAACCGTTTTACTGGAACGATTGATTAAATTAGTGTAATCAAACATACAATACTTTTGATTTATAATAAAGATTATTAAATATTTTTAGGAAATTAGACTAGCTGGATCGAATGAAATTACACTATTTGGAATCATTAAAATCATTATGTATATTTTTATAACATCTAAGCGGCTAACCGCGCTAGCGGCTATTTTTTTTTAAATGACTTTCGTTCTTGTTTGTGCTGTTCCAATCACCATTACCTCTAAATACTATAACATGGCTATAGTGGTTATTCGCAGAAATCGAATTCTCTGACGTTTTGCTTGTTACTGAGTATATTAGCTCACGGCGGGTACTTTGAAATTAATTAAAATATTATACACGAAATACAATTTAAAAAATTAAATTATTGCTTAATAAATAAGCATGTCATTGCACGATTTCTGTCTCAAAAAGTAATTATATTTCAAAATTAAAACTACTGTTTGTTGAGAGCAAGTTGCATTTAATGGGCCAAGGAGCCGCAGTTTCGCCATGCCTACTAGTATACACTGGTGTGCAAAAATTAAGGACGAGACGGTTTTTTCAATATAACTTTGTACAAAAGCTTTCCAAATCAACACATTTAATACCGTAAGATCCCCAATACGTAAGGACATGAGTAATGTAAGCAACACTTACTAAAAGAGAAATCAGAGGGATAAAAAGAAGCTTTATTGAAAAAGTAGCATGGAGCGCAATGCGACTGAAGGCCGAAACATCCCTGTGATGGGTGTCCAGCAAGAAACATCCGGTCTTTAATAGGGGATATGATCTCCCCTGACTGCTAGGCAGGTTTCACATCATTTGTGCATGCTGGATATGTGGTTGTTAACGAGCTGTTGAGACACTGCTGCTCGTTTCTCTTGTAGCACCAATCGCAGTTTCGGAATCGTTACTGGCGATAAGTTACGTGCTGCCACGGGTCTCCCTAGTAAGTTCCGTACATGCTTGACGGGATTTAGATCCAGAGACCTTGCCGACCAATCCATGTGTTCAATATCTTCACTCTCCAACAGCTCTTCGACAGTAACTGTGCGATGAGGTGGAGCGTTGTCGTCCATGAAGAGGAACTGAGGACCCATAGCCCTTGTGAAAAGACGCATGTAAGGAAGAAGAACCTCGTTACAATAGCAGTCCCAGGTGACGAACCTCCTTGGGAGATATGAAGGTCGGTCCGGCTACCAAGCATTATGTCTGCTCGAACGAGAACTCCGCGACCTCCAAAACAGTCCCTTTTGATGATGTTGAAGGGGTTATTGCGTGTTCCCCGCTCTGTCCAGATGTGTATGTGTCTAGAATCGCAACTCAGACTAAATCTGCTCTCATCTGTAAAGAGTACTCGTCCCCATTCATTGTCTCTCCAATTCCGGTGTTCCCGGCACCACAGAGAACGCCTTCTCCGATGGGCAGGCGTTAGAGGTACACACCGTACAGGGCGTCGTGCAAACAGACCACCACCGTGCAGTCTTCTGGCCACGGTAAAACGCGATATCGGTCGTCCAGTCGCCTGTGTCGTGTGTCTAGCGATTTCTCCCGCTGTCTGCCGCCTGTTTCTTCTGGCCTGTAAGGCAATATACCGGTCATCTGCGGGTGTGGTTCCTCGTGGACGACCACTACTAAACCCCCGGATAGCTGTTCCTGTAGTTTGAAATTGTCTCCAAAGTCGTGAAACGATGCTGTGAGCAATTCCGAACTCTGCAACCACACTTGTCACACTGCGGCCTTCCTCTAACTTCCCAATGATTCGACCTCGGGTAAAAGCATCCAGATGTCGTCTAACAGATTGATTATTCGCCATTTCTCGCTGAGGCAGCAACTCGGTGTGATTTTAACTGCTATACGGCGTGCAATCTCTTTGCCAGAAATACCGATCTTACACCGACAACATGCTTTATACTACTCAGACACTCCCCCATTACGTCTACCTGCATATCTGAGCATGTGCTACCGTACATCACCTTACTTAATCTCCTGATTGGTCTTTCTGTCCGCATTGCCTCTTCGTTCAGCTGATATGCTAATTTTTCGACTTTGTCCTTAATTTTTGCACACCAGTGTATAACGCGTTATCTGTACTCACTGAATGAACGATTTACTTCATTGGAATCAAATTAAACATTCTGTATTAGCAAAAATATAAAATTAAACGAACCAATAAATGCAATATATATGAAACCGTTAAATGAAAATAATTATGTTAATTTGTTTTTATGCAATTTATATCTCAACTCAATTAACCAAATCCAAACTAGTAGAAATTCAAACAAAAGCTCTTGTGAAAAATTAAAACCAGTTGGTCCAGCTTTAGTACTGTTTCACTGAAGCGAATGTAATTTAATACATAGTAACTGAAAACCCTGTTATGGATAAATTATTTCTGTTACACAATAAATCAAAATGTAGAGATCTGAAATGTGTGAAGAGATTTTTGCAGGCAATCAAACGCATGTTCAATAAATTAAAAGGACTTCTTTTCATTTCTGTAAGACCTTTGAACATTGCAGTAAATGGCATGCATAATAAATCACGAAAGACATGATGTAGCAGTTTCTTTTTTTACTTCTGAATGCTGGACATTAGACCTTTTGAATATAAGCAGTGTTTCGTTACGCATGATTAGCAGAATAAAATTCTTATGCATCGCCTTCGAAAATTAAGCAGCTGCAGTTGATAACAAACACACTTCTTTTAATATAGACGAATACACTAATAACGTTGTTCCATAAACAAAACTTTCGTTAGAGCTGGAGTTTCCACATAGACATGGATCCTATCTGACTCATTGAAATGATTTACATGTTGCAGATGAAGATACTTGCAATCATGGCCTGTTGAACATTTTTTTAATATCTGACAGCATTTTTTAATGCAGACAGAGATAAACTGACGAAAAAAGTCAGTCAGTTCTTTGATGAATTTCCACATTTTTGAAGAAAGCTAGAAAATCGGTGACAGCAGATTGGTAAGGCAGAAAAGCAGAGAGCGAACGTAACGTGTAGATTAAAAGTCTCTTTAGAATGATTTAGATTTGTTTCAGTTTTGTTCTTCTAAGTTGCTACAAGTTTCGGTTCCGAAAATTTAAGATTTATTGGCTGAAATATTATGTAAATGCGTGTATCATCAGCGTTATGAGAAAATCCTAATGAGAATAATTAATTTTTAAACGACATAATTTAGAGCGATTTATTGTAAGTAGTCGAATTTTAGGACAGAAAGTGGAAACAAGCAAAGTAACTATTTCAATAGTTATTGCTATTGAATAGTAACTATTTCAATAGTTATTGCTATTTCAATAACAATTCAATAATTCTTTATTTCAGTGGGAGAATTAAGGGGCAAATCAAAGTTCGAATTTTGATTTACATATTTAAGTTATATGTATTGTGTGTGTGATTTACTCACATTTAACTTGGTTGGTGATTGCGTGTGTGTATATATAGACAAAACCATTGAATCGTATTAAATTTTTGTTATTAATGCATATATATGTAAGATAAAATCCTAACTTTAATCAGTTAATTAATCCTTTAAATCTCATGTTTAATTCGCTTACTCTCCCTTCCTATTTTAAAAATAACAACATGCTTAAAATAATATCTCTCAACTGTACAATTTTAAAATTAATCGCTGTCATATCATGCTTTGCCTAATAGCATATAATTCTTATGTAACGCTAATGACGCATGTACTTACATAGACCTTCAGTAATATTAAAAATTGTTAGCTAAAGCTTTAGCAACCAATACGAATAAAGCAGAACCATAACATAATTTCCTAATCTTGTATTTTATTACAAACCGCGCGTTTCTTCTCTGGCTTTCTGACCTGCTGAAACGTCGTCCGCTGCTTCGTTTCTACAGCTATACGTAATTTTGTGAATATATGGAAAAAAAACCGGGTCTTTCGTATTTCAATATATATCCTTTATATAATCTGTAATATTTTGATGATAAGGCCAAGGCTACAATAGCTTGAAGATGGTGGCGTAGTAACAACTTTGCAAAGGCTTTTTCACGTAGATACAAAGATGACATTTAAAGAGAGACGTGGGCGAAGACAAAACATAATTTACTGCTGGACAACTAATTCTTGCAATACATATTCTCATTCACACAATATTCGGGACTCAATAAGTGCTATACTTCAGTGAAAGCTTACGCTTTCAGACAATGGACGATACACTTTAGTTTACTCGATTAGGCGCAACACTTTAGCACAGCAAAGCAAAGCGGGGAAGTAAGTGTCTCGTTTCGCCTTCGAACATCAGAAGAATTAGTAATGGAAATGAGTGTAAACAGTTATTCATTGAAACATCTCGTTACAACATAAACAGTTTATTTACAAATCTAATAAGTGACAGCTGTAGCTTCATCATCTCAAAACATCACTTAAAAGTATAAATGGCGTTAAGATAATACCCATTAATTATCAGATACACATGAAATGCAACTCGAAGCCATTTATCTCATTTTCTCATAAAAAGAAGGAGCTTAAAACGAAAATGTAAACATTGTCCACTGTTGCCATACGTAATTTTCTAAATTAGTTAAACAAAGGTAATATTAGATAGAGGTTCAACTTGACAGTAAGCATGCATTTAGCAGCCGCGAGAAATATAAAGTCGTTCCTTTGTTGAAATTTGATTCGTGATTGGATGTAAGATATCCGCATTGGTGCGCGCCACATAAGATGATCTAATGAGGATTAATTTTGAAATGACGTATTTTAGACTCATATATTATAAATAGTTAGTAGTTTTAAGACAGGAAGGGGAAGTAGCCAAATTAAAATGAGGAATAAGTGTGACTATTACCAAACTAAAGATAGTAGTTTGCTTTCATATTTTATACATGACATACTTCCCCTTCGCGATAGAAAAACGTTTTTAGAAAAAAGCATAGAGCGTTAGCGAATGAAGATAAATTCTGTACAATATATACAATATATGTTTTTTCAATGAGAACGATGACTTTCCTCGAGAACATAGCATTCAGGTTTCACTGTGCTCCGTCATTTTGTTCATGAACTCTGTCATACCTTAAACATACAAAATGACACATCATGTAATTTAGAGGTGTTAGAGAAACATGATATTATATAATATTTAAACTAAATTCACAATCCAATTTTAAAAGTTTGTAAGTTCGATTTCTCTCAAACTATATGTTTGTAAAGTTCTTCCAGTTTTCTCTCCAAATATCAAAAATTGTTCTAAATTTTTCAAAAAATACTTGTAAAAGTTCACAGTTCTTGAAGATCCTTGTTTAAATATCATAATGTGATTTTTACAGACCTTCTCTTGAAGCAGAACTGTTGCATTTATAAAAACCAAAAAATTATATCCATGAAATTCTATTAAAATATTTATCTTTACAATATAAAACAATCTACTCTTTCTTATTGTGAAGCAATTTTTAATATATACTTTAGAAATTAATAAACATAGAAGTAACAGAATACAGTATAGTAAGAAAATAGACACTGGTAAAAAATGGGCAGATCCTCCTCTACAAGTGAATTAGCGTAACTACTTGCTGATAGCTGTAGGATGCTTAAACACAATAGCAAATGAAAACCTCTGTTCCTTAAAGTTGACAAAAGGCTTTTAGCATTGTATAAATATATCACAGTTATTAATTATGAAGTATGGCTGCAAAATACTTCAGTGTCACATACTGAATTAAAAACATAAGTATAGAGAAATTCGAATTCAAATTAAGACTGATGGCTTGTATGCTAGGTCTTACAAATTTAACAAAGAAATATTCTGCATTACTTCACAGTAATAATAATAATAAAAAAACTTTAAATGTGTGCATTGTGGACCTTGTAAGGCATTTATGATTTCGTTAAAGAATCAATAAATTTATTAACTATGATAACTAACAAAATTATTCACTACGGTGACAAAATAATTTAAGCATACAAAAATGTCAGAAACATAAAAAATAAATTACGAAATAATAGAAAAATTACTCACAAAACTGATAAATTCAAAATTATTTAAAATAAATACTGAATTATTAACCTTTCAGACTGTAATAATAATGCTTTTCTAACTTTTTTTTCCTTCAATCAAATTTCAGAACTCATTTTAGAGACCAGATGTAATAAATAATTTTCATTCCAGCATAATTTTCATTCCTGACGCCGTAGATCTATCGGATTCAACTCGCTCGAAGATATTTTCCTGACGCCGTAGATCTATCGGATTCAACTTCACTGACGCAACACCTTATATAAACACAGATCGATGACCTTGACCATAACGCTGAATCAATGATTATTTCCAGAACATTTTTCGTTTTGTAAAGCGATTTGCAGCCGTAATGTCACATTTTATTTTACTGGATGCGCGAACTTTTGGACTTGCAGACACTTTTCCATTGGCGTATTTAAGCATTACGACTGATAAGCATTACGACACTATCATTACGATTGGTGATGAAGAGTAACAGGTTATATTTTAGCTGGAAAAAGGCAAGCGTTAGAAAAGCGAAGATTATATATTATTGATACTAAATTGATTACAGTTAATTAAGTCAATAAGAAGGAAGAGGAATGGTTTAATTGTTGTTGGTTAATTAAATATTTTGGTTTGGATACTTTCAATATTACTCGGTAAAAGACTTACGTTTCACTTTTATTCTTGTATACTTGTGTCACCCGCGTTATACAGGGTGATATGATTGGAATTAATTTTGTAATGACGTTGTAAGGTTTATTCTAAGTTTATTAACAGTTATTTTAAGTTTTGTATATTTCCTAGTTTATTCTAATTTTAGCTCTGCCAGAATGTAAATTCAGAAACGCAGTTAATGCAAATGAGAAAGAGCACTATTTAAGTCGTGCCTTCACCGACTTCGAGAGAGTCTGATTCGCTGACTAGCGCGCGTTTGCCTTTTGGCTACGTCTCTCTTAGCTGTTGCTACGCTCGGCCATACCTTAGGCCCTTGCTTGCCTTCGCCGATTTAATTAATACTTAGGGGCCAACTAGTTAGATCTCTGATAGCTTCGGCTATACCTTTCAAATAGCTTAGTTAAGCTAAGCTAGTTTAGTTTAAATTATTATTATTTTATTATTTTTAAGTTCCAGCCCGAGTGGAGGCTTTGTGTAAAGTTCCAAGTAGGAACTGATTGTAAATATACTGAAAAATAAAGGGTTGTAAACCCTCTTTAAGTCTTACGTGTTCTGTTCACACACTTAAAGCGATTATTCGCTCGTTAGTGTTCGTGTGGTTCTAAGTTAGAACTTTAGAATTAAATAGTAAAACCTCACAACGTTCTTTTGAACGTTCTTTTTCCTCATTATGAGCTTTTCAGAGTTTTTAAAACAGAAAAACATGCAAATTAAAAAGACTTTCAGCGCCATTAGCGAATCTTATGTTAATTAACTAGTTATTTATAATTCCAGTGTTTACTGTTAACTTCTCCTTTCCGTATTCCTCACCAGAATGCAAGTGAGTAGCGAGTAGTATTTAAAAGACAATTAACATGACTCGTTTGGGAAGGCTTCTCAAACTGCTCTCAGTTTAACCCAGAATACCACATCCTACGTACTCAGTACTTATTTTTTTTTATACATTATAGCGTATAAGAAGAGTTTATAATATTCTAATATTTATAATTAAAATCTTTCAACATAATAAAGCATTATTAAATTTACAGTTTCTTTCTTATTCTTAAGTCAATCCAGTTCTTAGAAATGCACTGAGAATTTCATAAATTACTCTATAATTAAAAATATTAATTCTGTAAAAATTATACTTATCATGTTCACTAACTTTGAGGGCAGGTTCATTTTTGGAGGTATGTGAGCGTAAAATGAATCATTAACTCACAGAGAAAAATACTCTTCTATTATTTTGAACCAGTAGTCCTTACATACTATTTACATACCATCAATTCGCTACATAATTTATGCGTATATATATATATATGTTTATATACATATATCAGTCGTAGTTTAAAATTATAGCATCTAGTTTTATACATTTTCCTCTTGGCTATATTGCTCTTATTTGATATTATTATAACTCTTCAGTTTTATAATATATTATTATTTCATATTAGCTCAGTCTCGAAATCAGTATTAAATTTATCACATTAAATTCAATAATATTTCCCACTAAAATGTTTGAAAATCCCTAAATTAATTTAAGGAACATGGATATTGAAAAATAAAAATCTGAGAGCAAAACTATTTTTTTCTTTTGTATTTATGGGTTATGATGTTGTGTATCGTTCCACACCAACTCATAAAATTATAATTCATATTTCAGAGAAATTCAGGATTTTATGCATGTAACGATAATTTGGAACTTTAGTGTATATAGTTATATGTATGGTTCCATCTAAGTCTATATAAGACTCTTATTTTCACAACCGATAGTGCTGTACACAGACTTCCTAATAGAAAAATATTTTAAATAAGAAAAATATTCATGTTGTATCATTTATAAATTTAAAATGTTAGTTTTATAAAAATTACGAGGTGTAATTTTTCATAAGGCTCCCAGTCTTTATAGTTATGTTTGATAAAAGTTTATACTCATTCTTAAAAAATTAAACACAAAAAGTTCGATTTGTATACGGCAAAAAATAACAGAGGTATTTACTTTAAAATTGAAGATCATGTTCAGGGGTTATTCACATATTGAAGATTGAAATGTTTACATTTGTACATAACTAAAGATGAAACTTAAATTTTAAAAAAAGTTTTCTGTTTTAATAGAATAAGTGACGAGCATTATTATGATGACTGACATGGAAAATACTGATCAATTTAATTTAAAAAAAGAGACGCTTTCGAAGAATTTTACAGAATTTCTCTTTTAGAAAACAGTGGCAGATTTCAGTAATAGCACATAGGCAACTAATAACAATATTTGGATAAATTAAAAAATGCTTCCAGTTTAATGATTTTTTGTATGGATTTAAGATTATTATTCTAAAGTAATAAAACTGGAGGAGAAATATTAATAACATATTTCTGGGTTTGAAAATTTATATACTACTTGCCTGAAAAGTCTTTCGTTATACCATATGTAATAAAATTTAAAATTGAAAGATGTTATATACTAGTAAATCAAAGAGAAATATCACTAAAGGACAATAAAGTAAGAAAAAATACCAACTTCGAATTATTTTAATTTGTCTTTAAACCGAACATTCGAAGCAAGTCGAAAAAGATGTCAAAAATCCCAATTATGTCACTCAATTTTTATCGTTCCGGAGCTAAATGCTTTGCGTTTTATTTTTTATAGTGAGTACAAACATTTACTAAACATAACTATAAAGATAGGAAGTACTGTATAAAAAGCTAGCTTTCGTAATTTTTAAAAAAATGATTTTTTAAAAAATTAGAAACATCGAAACTTGAATATTGCGATATATTTAAAACACTTTTCAAATCGTAACTAAAATTTTGTGACT
>KK113022.1:361691-383693 GCA_000611955.2 Stegodyphus mimosarum | reverse complement strand
ATATATGTAATTTTTATTTTATACATATTAAGGAATATTTTGGATGTCGATGACACAGAACGTCATGCAGCTGGAACATAATAAGGTAGTTGCAGTAACAGCTTGTTGAACGCCTTTTTATTCTTGATAAAATCCTTCTGAGAAACACGGCTAAAATGGCGCAGTTTTTTTTAGCACCCATTCTTGATCAGCTGCATCTGCATTCTTTCCATTTTTAATAATGTACTTGAAGTAAGAAAAATAAGCAACGGATTACACCTTAGCAAGTGAGAGCACAATGCGTGGATATAATACGAAGATTATGTTCATTCCGATTAGTTAATTAAGGTTTTGGTTTGTAAATTTTGATATAATTAATGAATGAAAGATCTTTTACATTATGTAAATATATATGTCCTGTAGGTTATATAAGAGCGTTTCATATAAGAATTATATAACAGGGCTTATTTTGAAAGGACGCAGGTCAGAGAGATTTATTATAAGCATGTGACTATTTTTAGGACTGAAAGATGAAATAACGAAATTAAAAATAAGAATTACGGGGCTATTGCAAATTAAATTTAGAATTTTATTTTACGTATGCTTTATCTTGCATATATAGCTATAAATTTTTATTTATGTGCAAATTACACATACATGTGCACTCATGGGCGCACGCATGCACACTCATACATATACGCACATATATATGTTAAATATAAACTATCTTTCAAATAATAAATCAATAATAGGCCTCTAACTTCTGTTTTCATTCTAAAACTAACAGAGCAATAATTTTTCTAACTAAATCCCCGCAGTTCTGATGCGCAGTTGTCGATGAAATCTGAACCCAACACCTGGACATTAATCTCTCATGTGATCTGAAATGGAATTCGGTATAAAAAGGGTAATTACGTCGCAACTCTCTCTTCTCTTCGTTCTTCTCTTCTGCTGCTTTACGCTGTGTCGCATTGCCGCTACCCACGCAGAGTTTACTTTTCTAATTTCGTCCATTGTTTAAGAAATGTAAGCTGTATAAAACTGTGGGGTGCGTAGTACGCCTATAGTAATGATGCGCATTATCATGAAATAATTTACCGTTATGTTTCGAGTGTCGTCTTTCTAACTACGCAGTAAACCCTCTTCAAGTTGTAATGCAGAGAACTATCGTAAATCCGTTGCAACTTACTTTTACCAAGTCATTTTACTATAATAATAGCCATCTTCTTATTACACACACACACACATATATATATGCGTGGATATAATACGAAGATTATGTTCATTCCGATTAGTTAATTAAGGTTTTGGTTTGTAAATTTTGATATAATTAATGAATGAAAGATCTTTTACATTATGTAAATATATATGTCCTGTAGGTTATATAAGAGCGTTTCATATAAGAATTATATAACAGGGCTTATTTTGAAAGGACGCAGGTCAGAGAGATTTATTATAAGCATGTGACTATTTTTAGGACTGAAAGATGAAATAACGAAATTAAAAATAAGAATTACGGGGCTATTGCAAATTAAATTTAGAATTTTATTTTACGTATGCTTTATCTTGCATATATAGCTATAAATTTTTATTTATGTGCAAATTACACATACATGTGCACTCATGGGCGCACGCATGCACACTCATACATATACGCACATATATATGTTAAATATAAACTATCTTTCAAATAATAAATCAATAATAGGCCTCTAACTTCTGTTTTCATTCTAAAACTAACAGAGCAATAATTTTTCTAACTAAATCCCCGCAGTTCTGATGCGCAGTTGTCGATGAAATCTGAACCCAACACCTGGACATTAATCTCTCATGTGATCTGAAATGGAATTCGGTATAAAAAGGGTAATTACGTCGCAACTCTCTCTTCTCTTCGTTCTTCTCTTCTGCTGCTTTACGCTGTGTCGCATTGCCGCTACCCACGCAGAGTTTACTTTTCTAATTTCGTCCATTGTTTAAGAAATGTAAGCTGTATAAAACTGTGGGGTGCGTAGTACGCCTATAGTAATGATGCGCATTATCATGAAATAATTTACCGTTATGTTTCGAGTGTCGTCTTTCTAACTACGCAGTAAACCCTCTTCAAGTTGTAATGCAGAGAACTATCGTAAATCCGTTGCAACTTACTTTTACCAAGTCATTTTACTATAATAATAGCCATCTTCTTATTACACACACACACACATATATATATATATATATATATATATTTAAAGCAAATATTAAGATATGTATAAAAGTAAATCATAGCTTGTTTCCTAAGCACTATAAAAATTAAAATAATATTATCGCTTTAAAGCAGAATAACAGAATTACCAAAATAAGAAACAAATGAAAACGAATACATAAATTTATCTGCACAACTTTCTCTCTCATTTTTTGGCATAAATTTATCAGCTCGCCTTTTCTACCATTTTTTCACGTAGTTTGGATTGGCTTATTAAATTTATCTACTGAATTTTTACTTTGGTTTTTATTTTGGTAATTTTTTTAAAATTTTGCTGTAAAGCGATGTACTGTTTGAAGTTATTACTATCCATCAGGGCATGTCCAAGATCTAATTTTATTAATTTTTGCTTTACTGAGTAGATTATTAATTTTAACATCTTTAAGCATCCTTGGAGGTATTTGGAGCATATTCAATAACATGTTTGACGAAAAATTTACAGCAGCTAAAATGCTGATTCGAAAAAATTCAGACACTAGATTGATTTTCCCGTAATCACACCACAAACAGTTACCTGGGAGGTATGAAAATCTACGTAGTCTGAAAACGAGGTACTAATACGACTGACTAGTATCTCGCTGGTGTCTTTTTAAAAAGGTAAGCGATTGACTACAACAGCGTCTTGTGAGATTATTGTCAATAACTGCTACATAATCACAAGAAAATCCAGTGATATCGTCGTACTAACCGAAACCTTTGCTTGACTGTGTGAACGTTCGCTTTACAGAAATGAGTCTAGATTGCTTTCCGATGCTAATATTCAAATCTAGAAAATATACAGCAAGAAAGAGACAGAGAAAAGCATTCCATAATGACATTTGGACATTATAAAAGGCGATGCAAATCAAGAAATTGACATTTCGGCTGGAGCAAGCACTATCATTAACAAAACCATTCTCTTTTCAACAGAGACTAAAACAGCTCCGCGATATCGAGATGATGTACATTAATGTCATGATCGGTTTATTCAGCTTCAGTAGATCCGTAATCGAAGTTAAAAAATAATAACATATCCATCTCAGTTAGTGAATTAACGGCTGAGAAATACAGATACTACCAAGATGTGAGCTAAAAACAAATGGCCATTAAGAACTAGTCTCACTACAAGATCATAACTACATCGACGAGATCGAGCATTTATTCACACTAATTTTCATAGCCAACATTCAAGGTACCACTTTCAGTTTTGTAAGGTCATACAAATAGCATGGACTCATCTAGAACGATGAAGGGAAATGCACAAACTCCTTCTAGAAAGAGCTATGGATTTCGGAGCTGTGATGGCACATGAATTATTATAAATGATTTGTGTCGGAGTTCTTTTTACTTGATGTGCTGTGAAAATGTAGAGCGAAATGTGAATTTTATGTTGTTTCAAATGTTGGTCACATCTATTATAAGCAGCACAATCGATAATTATGCGCACTGCGAAATTTATCCTGCGTTTATTTACTCTTATGTTTTAATTAAGTGTCAAAGGTTGTAGAGACATTAGGTTATTTCGGAAGCAGGAGACATGAAAAATGAGCAGCGCCTTCGCCGGGAATCGAACCACGGACCTCTCGGTTACGCGTCGAGCATGCAGACCACTACACCACGAAGGCATGCGAAGAAGGCGGGAGAAATACCTTATAAGGTAATATTTTACAATAAATCACTCGACTTTAATCTCCGTTTCCGAGGTCACCTACGGCTAAAATTATACTTAATTCTGTAAAATGTTTTGTTCTTCAGAATATTTATTTTAACTTATTTTGCTCATTATTTACTTTCCTCTACAGCATTATGACAATACTAGTACACACCATTCATGTGAGAAGTTTCATTGACATCTGACCAGCATTGTGAGAGAAATTTTTGTATTAAGGGCAGAGCTTACTTTTAATACTTCAAAGTGTATTATTAAAAAGATTGAAAATTCGATGGACTGTTCTTAAAAAATTTTCATAAAATTGATTAATGGTTAAAGTACCTAATAACACAAAGACATTCTTAAAGCAACAGAAAGCGTACTGAAACCGAAATGCTTACTTTTATGATTAACTATAATGATTTTAGATTTTATCGCAGAAAACGTTGAAATTCCAAGCAGAAGAGAAATCCATTTGGAAAATTAAATTTTTGAGATAGCAGGGTTTTGATTGAATTTCCAGAAGATTAGCTATGTAAAACTTGCTGTTTCTTTAAACAGCAGTAAGAAATATTTGAAGATTTTCATCTTAAATATTTCATCGAACTGGAGAAACATTTTGTCAGAAATTTTCTTGCGTGCATTACAGAGCGTTAAAATATATATTTCGATTTTATCGGAATAACATAACAAGCCTATTTATTTGAAACTGCATTTTTACTCTTGAAAAATTGAAAAGTTTCTCTTTTATGGATTTGTTTTAATTTATAGAAATAAGTAGTGTGAATTAGTTTCTTCTTAAAGTTTTTAATTCATATTCCTATAAATGAGATTGAAATGGAGTATAAATGCGGTAAAACTAATGCGAAGCTCTTTTAGATGACATGCGCTTAGCTGTATTTTCATGCAAAAGGCATATATCTTCACACATATGCATTTTAGGGACCATTTTCGGCAATAATGTTAATTTTGAATGCATTTTGAATAGAAGAAACTTTAATTTCCTTTCCAAATTTTTTAATCTCGTTTATATCGCATGAAGGAAATATACACTTGTAACTACAAGAACAACTGTTACATTTTTGCTTCAGAAGGCATAAATCAATGCCCCGCAGATGAAGTTAAAAAAATATGCCGAAAATTGAAAGTTAATATTACTGCACAGTATTGCAGTTAAACCGTTTATTTGCATAAGCAGGGCCAGGGCGAGAGTGAGGCAGGTGAGGCTCTTGCCTCAGGTAAACAAATAGAAGGGGCGCCAAATTAGCTATTCGATAAAAAATTCAGAAATTTATTTTTAAAACTTATGATTTTTAACTTTTAATTTCGGAATACATCAGTGAATATTAAAAGAATTTTGAGTTATAAACAATCCAGCTAAAAAAATAAAAATAAAAACTAATAGCTTTAATTTATTCACAAAAGACATGAGCTTTCACTAGTAGTGCATACAATATTTTCTAACATTAAAATTTGTTATTCAAAGTAGCTTTAAGGAACTAATTACACTTTGTGTAACGAATTGTATAGACTAAACTTTCATAGAAAATATTATACTGCCGACATTAGTTGTTCTTTGTCTCTCATTGGTTTGGCTTAAGCTCTTTACTTAGTCATAACAAATTTGCCAAAGTCTGAACATAGACGGCGAACTGCTGAGTTTTGCAATTTCATAAACACCTTCTGGAATAGCATCCGAAGAATAAACAAGGGTGATTGAAAATGAAATGTACCATATTAATAATTATTGCACTTTTTTTTGTATAAAATTTTCCAATAAACGAGGCGCATTAACAGAAGTTTTTGGCTTGTATTCACACTCATGTTGCGCGGGGGCTGTATGGATTGTTTCATTTAAAGTTATTTCTGAAGCAGATGCTGAAGGATGAAATTCTTTGTCAAAGGGGATGTAAAGATATAAGGTACGATAAATGTTTTTTAATAATTCTGTTGTTTATATTGAAACAACACAATAAATTTTTCAGTTTTAGCGAATTAAAAAAGGAGGTTTAAAATTTTGAGAATTATTTTGTGGAAGATTTAAGACAAACTGTTCTGGCTAATTCTAATCTAACTAATTGATTTTGACGTAACAAATACCTTTTAAAAATTTAGTTTTGTTCCGTTGACTCTAACGGGATCGATATAAAAATATATTTAAAAGATATGCTTCTTGCTAAAAAAATTAAGAAATACTCGTTGTTGTGAATAAAAATTAATGATAAACACCTGTGATAGTCGCGAAATTTAAAGCATAGAAGTTTCTTGAGTTAACTGATGAGGCGTAATAAAAGTAAAGATAAAATATGAAGTATCATTAAATCTTACTAATTTTAAAATTATGCTTTTTATTGTCGAGATATCATGAGATTGTTAGGAAAAGAAATTTCTGACAGCCAAACTACTGGCATATTTAAACTAGATGGCATATAAATTTCTGCTCAAGCTCAAATAAACTTTTTGTCGGGGGTGGATAGGTTAACTGATGAAAGATTCTGTGAATATTAAAGACTGATTTCATTGATTAATCTAGTACAATGATGCTCGCGACACTATATGCTTTAGAACCGATGCTTTTGTAGGAAATGTTCAGGTAGAACTGTCTGATATTCAAGGTACAGCAGACTAAATGCAGTCAATCCGATCACTACAATAAACTGTTTGAACAAGTTGCCTGTATTACCCCTCGGCCACTTCTGAACGCGAACATTAATGAAAAGACCAGAAATGTAGAAATTATTACTTATTAGTTGCTGAGAAAAATTTCCTCGATCAAAAATATCTTTTTAAGTGCTTAAAATGAAAGTCGCAATTTTACTTAACATACCGAAGAGGATTATTTGTGGAACTGCGTTAAAGTTAAAAAAAAGAAAGAACTGTAAAATTCATTGCACATAAGAGAATTTCAACCAATGACGGAAACATGTTCGTATAATTTTAGAAATGCGGAATTGTTTCAGTACAATAACCATACTCAGGTTTCATTAACATTGTAATGTACAGAGGATTAGTAATTTACCTTAAGAATTATAATAGACTTTAATGCATTAATAACATAACTGTGGTAAAACAACATTACAGACTTTATATAACGAAACCATATAGCTGGTATTAAAGTATGTGATATTTTTCGTTTCATAACAACCCGAACTTCACAATTTTCTATAGAGTAGAAACTTCTTCCTAGTAAGCACAGTTAAATTCTACTTCTTTCCTAGTAAGCACAGTTAAATTCTTATCTCTTATGACTATATTGTTGTTATCAAAGTAAGTATTGTGAATATTTTTTTAAAGTATGGCAATCCGTTGTTCTCCGTTTACTGAGACCATTAGTCCTAAAGACAAATTTTACTGCGGTTGAAATGAACTGATCACGAAAGTATGTTTTCTCACTGAAAATAACAAAGTGGCAAATATAACTTTCTGGAGAAAATTGTTTGGCGCACCTTCTCTTATAACGGAAAAGATCCAAAATCTGCAAGGAAGGAAAATGAAAAGCTATAATTAGCTAAATAAAGCGTTTATAAATGCGTTTCAAAAGAGAATCTTATTCATAGTCAAACAGAATATCAAATGCTACGTCGAAAGTAGTTTATGGCGCGATAATATGTTTTTAGTATTTTCTTAATACTTTTTGTTTTATATTTTTTTTTAAATTTTAACATTATGTAAATTTCATTCAATAATAAATTTTTACTAAATTTCTTATGGCAAAAAGTAAAATTCAGATAATTTCTTAATCAAAATCATTCAAAAATCGAATTTTCCACAGATGGCTTGGAAAAAACCCAGTGGTGCTGAATACAAAAGGAGGAAAAAATTAAGAAGTTTCGTTCATCAAAGCTGCGTTTTACAGTTACAGGGCTAGCTGACGAAATGCAGAAATTCAAATGAAATAAGTAATTCATCAAAAAAAAGTAATAACTGATAGCTCAGCAGAAAGTGTGGTTGAAGTAGAAGAATGTAGCAACTTTGACTCAAATAAAAGCAAACAAGTAATTGAAATTTCCATAAACGAGGAGGATAAAGTAACCCTTAAACTGATTAACTTCAATGATCCTCCATCATGGCCCACAATTTCGGACGAAATAATTTTTTTTAATAGAACATGGAGCAGATCGAAGACATGATGCTGATTTCAGGAAATCTACTTCAGAGGATGGCAGAGGATTTTCCAGAGAAAAGTTTTTTAAAAAGTGTTCTAGTGGGGATGTAAAACATCGCAACTGGCTTATTTATTCAAAACGATCTCTGTCGTTATTCTATTTTCCATGCATTCTTTTTACTAAAAGTAAGACAGATTCTACTGTTGCCAATCCAAAAAGAGGTTTCAAAGATTGGAAAAACTTAAACTGAATTTCCGATCACGAAAATTCTATGTTTCATCGTGATGCTTATCTTCAGTGGAAATGCTTTGAAAAAAATTAAAGTATGTGGTTTCATAGATGATTCAATGCATAAAGCAGTAGAATTAGAAAAAGAAAATTGGCTACATATCTTACGCGTTATATTAGACATCATTTTGTTTTGTGCAAAACACTATTTACCTCTTAGAGGTACGCATGAGATTATTGGCAGTTTAAGTGCAGGAATGTTCCTAAATTTAATTGAATTAATAAGTCATTATGATAGAAATATTGCCCATCATATAGCTAATCATAGAAAGGGGTCCGTTTGTTATCTGTCTAATAAAGTACAAGATGAATTTATATTACTCTTAGGTAATCATGTTCGATTTGAAATTCGTTCTAGGATAAAAGAAACCGAAGTATTTTTCTTTGATATTTGATTGTACACCAGATGCTTCGCATCATGAGCAACTGTGTCAGATTATTAGATACGTGTACATAAAAGACGAATCCATATGTATTGAAGAAAGCTTTATAGATATTACAGAAACAAAAGAGAAAACTGGTAGTGGTTTAGCAAATGAACTTATTTATAAGTTAGAAAAGGATCGCCTCGACATTCAAAATGTTCGAGGACAAAGTTATGATAACGAGGCTGTACAATATGGCTGGATTGTACAAAGGCGTGCAAGCCATTATTTGCAAAAGAAATGATCAAGCTACATATATTCCTTGTTCGGCTCATAGTTTAAACTTAGTACGCGAAAATGCCGCTTAAACAAATTCAAGTATGTTAATATTTTTTTGGCACCGTACAGAGGATTTGTAATTTTTTTGTATCTTCAACGAGTAGATGGGATGCACGTATTTCCGTTTCGAAAACAACATTAAAAGGTCATACGGATACACGATGGTCATCAAGAGCAAATGCTGTTAAAGAATTAGATCTATAAATAACAGAAGTACATAGGTTATTGAAAGATATGGCATTAAATTATAAATCTTTGCAATGGGCTGAAAATAGCAGCATTTTGAGACAAATCAATTAAAAATTTTTATGTTTGTTATCTGTGTGGAATTTAATACTGTAAGAAATCGAAAAAGTAAGTAAAGCCTTGCAGTCAAAAACTATTAACTGTCTATAAAGCCGTCCGCTTAAAAGAGGGACTATGTCTTTCATTCCAAAAATAAGAGAAAATATTTCTCAGTGCGTTTTTGAAAAATGTAAAATTTCAGCTTTAGAGATGACTATATGATCAGAATTTGAAGAGAAACGAATTAGAAAGAAAGAAGAGAAAAGAATATTAAAAATTGTATTATCATTCGATTAACATTAAAGAAAGAAATGTATAAAACTTAATGCATTCGTCGGAAATGGTTAAAACCATCCGTCATTTAGTCATCTCATCATCTAGAACGCTGCCCAAGATAAACCCTAAAGGACGACAGAGTTACACCCACAAGAAAAGGAAAACTCGATCCAATTTCGATGAAGAATACCCTCCAGGCACAAGTAAGTGGGTTTCTCGTCCCTCTTGCCCTACACACAAAACTTCTCGAGAGAACTTTCTGTTCGATAGTATTTTAAATGACTTCTTACGGAAAGACTTTGTACACTTACTTTTTTCTACCATCATATCATGCCAACAGTGCAGTTTACTTTGAAATATTAAATCTGTAAATCCTATAAACAAATTTGTATCAATGGTAATAATAATTCTTGCACAGACGCACTGATCGTGGTCGACAAGAAAAGGAAAAATTGCTTTCACATTGACAAGAAATCGGAACTATACATTTACGTGTAAGTATTACCGACACTTGCATGGTTTAAGCTTTGTATCTGTTTGAAACAATCAACACGAGAACCTCTAAGACTTGGTCATACAAAAGAATGTGAGAAGAGACATCTCTTGCACATGAACATGAGTTATCCACATTGAATATCTGAAATCAAAACTTATGGATAAGTCCATCGCATAAAAAGCAAAATCCGTATGTACAGTGAGTCGTGGTTTTCAGCACTAGTACCACGAGTTTGTACGGCGAGATGAATTATCAGAATATCCTTAGAGGGATTCACCTACAATGCAATATATAACTCCATGCGGCACATACCGTCTAACAATACCTACAATAGCCATCATGTGTTGTTTTCCCCGTTGCTTGCACGTTCACTAGATTTGCCGCTAAGTGAAAATGTTTGATTCGAGATTATTCCAGTGACTACTGACGACTAGCTAATCAAACATTACAACCTTCTATCGCAAGTGTTGAAACAAGGTGTTATGCCGTGTTTTGTCCCAAAATTAATCATCGACATTCATAAACATTACTGAGTTACAACCTTTTGCAGTCTCACAAAAGTAAACTCTTAATATCTACTGGTTCTTGTCTTTGTTTTGTATTCTAGGAAGACGATACGATCAATTTGCTGTGTTTCTTAATTCCATAAATATTACGGCATGATTAAGCTTAAAACTTACTGAACAGTATGTTAATATTACTTAACGATCTTATAATTCCCTGTTTTACTAAATTATAATCACAGTATAGTTTAGTAAAACGTCACGACAAGGATCATAACAGTACAGTGAAGTAGAAGAATTTAAGGTTATAACAAAGTTCCTTTTAATTCTGAGACAATCTGGTTGAAAATGAATGACCCAACCTATAAATTTCGAGAAAACATTTTAAAAAGTCGATGCAGAAGCTCAGCTGTACAATAATACAAACGACATCAGTGACATTTGTTGGCTCTGTCGCCTACTTAACGACCAGAAGGGCAGCATTTCTAATCTAAGTAAAAAATGAGACACATGAAGGAGCATTAGATGCTATCATGTAAGTAATCAATGAATAACGATGCCTCTTCGTCCCCCAAAATGATGGTTAAAATCTTATTAGCGGACTTATGTGTTCTAAACTTTAAGCATCAGACAGATCCATTGTGCTTTCACACCATATTTTTTATTCAGTTTCCTCCATGTTACAGTGACGAATCTACATCTAATATTTTGCTCTATATCTCATTCTCGTTTTTAGCCATGAATAAAAGTATTTTAAGCTAAAAATTTCAGGCTGTCTTTTTAAAATCAGTTTACACCAGTGCACTTAAAACCACATGTACTCGAACAGAAACTGTTGCCATAAAACACATATAAAATTTTTATGCATACATTTTTCATCAAATTTAATTACATTAATTTAATTTTTTTTCAGATTTCTAAATATTCTACTATTGTCTTTGTATATCACAAACACGTATTCTCTAGAGGCATAGTCACAAAATGAATATTTCTGATATATCCCTTATACTTTAACTTCCGGCATTTCATTATAATACCGAAACAGATTAACCTGATTTTAGATGTTAAGATTTATTACGCAAATGTTAAAGTAACTAGAGAAACTAAAGATCTGATTTATGTTCCACAAGCAAGATATTTACTGACTTATTATCACACCTGGAAAAATGTGCAGTTGTCACTCAGATGCTCATTTATCGTTGTCAATAAGATACACTTGATGGCCTAAAAGTAACACAAATAAAACAAAGAACTGACAGAGTGCGTCATAAATATTAAAGTAAATAACCGTAAACATATGAATTAATTTTTAAGTGATTGTGTGGAAAATAGAGGAATCTAAAGTAAAAAAATGTACTGCGATGTGCATTTAATAACTTGATCAAAAAATAGTTAAAAGAAACTTTAGACAAGAAATCTGACACATCACTCTGTAATTAAGGCCGAGATTTCGGTCATGATGGATTGAGTACGGCGACTGATGATTAAAGGATTCCATCCCAACATCATCCATCAGCTCCTCGTGGGTGTCATTCGATTGCCTGATCCACCCACCCACTCAACTTTCTGAGAAACGGTAAGAAAAAGGCCTCGTAGCCCATGCTCTAAATTGGAATCGGAATCTTTTGACGATTCTTCGAGCACCCTCATAGAGGTTTTTTTCCCTTCCTAAGCTTTGACAGTTTGATGATCAGAGTAGATTAATTGCTTCTGGTTTTCCGATGTTTCTGAAGAAAGCTTCCGAAAAACTCTTCCCTCTTTTCTTTCAGAAATATCTGATGGTAGTTAGATGCTCATTTATAAAGCAATGCATGGCTACGTGATTAATTCAGAAATCCCGAATGAAGGTAAGATCAAGGAATAAGGTTATTTGGGGATAATAGATGAGTCAGCATGCCACTCTAGCATAGAGATAAAAGCTCCAAGAGAAAAAGAGATATTATTTGCACGCACACTGTATTTTTCTGCATTTACTGCTATTTAGATCTATCTCACAGATTACAGATTATCTCTAACGTAGAACAGAGAAAAACATCACTCTTAATAAAGTGATTCGTTAGAAATGTCTTAATGCAGTTCTTGACATGAAGATAAAACACAAGTCGAGGAAACGCTCCATTTCTATGGAGGCCATATGTGCTATATAGTGCACATTTTTCAATTGCAAATGCTGTTTATTTATTAAGAAACTTTATTAAGTTTTTTTAGGAAATTAACAATATACTTTTTTAACATCATCAAAGTGTTTACAACTCTGTTTTTACAACTTAACGAATTCTCATTAAAAGGCGAAGTTTATATTTCTGTCATTGAATTGACTCTGAAATTTATAATTTACCGTGTCATTAGATATTTTGTTGATTTAAGATGCCTTCTATCATGTTTCAGATTTCATTCTTATTTCCGTCGCATCCGGAAATCTACAGTTTTGATCATTGCTTGTTATCATAATTTCTTTTACACGTTTAGTTTTAACGAGAAGAATTCTTATATATTAAAACACAAAATGTTATGGGTGGTTCAAATTCAAATGTTAGATTATATTTATTAAAATGTAAAAATATTTTAAAATCTTTTCTATTCTATTTTAAAAACGCCATAGTTTCATTACAACAACTTGTAATGAAAAAGATAATCATCTAAGATTAAAATTATTCATGCACTTTGAAAGCTTATGCTTAAGTATGTAATTTATTAGCCTTCGTCATTTAACCTCAAGGAAGGCATGCAGCTTTACGATTATGGCGCATGATAATCGTAAAATATTTTGAACACCTGTACCGAGGTAAAGAAACGACAATCAATTCTACTTAAAACACTAGTAGTAGTTACTTGCAATTATACTTCTAGTTTCACTGTCGCTATCTACAATCACATAATGAATAATTGCTTTGACAAGATCTGCTGATCCATCACGGTGATTAGCTTCTCTATTGGGGGTCTTCCAGTCTGAAGAACCATGAATTTTAGCAAACATAAAATGCATCTTGGATGATAATTGTAACTGAAACGTAAGTGCCAATTATGTAAATTAAAAACAGAACAGAAAATCAATTTCGAAAGCTCGTTTACTGGGATGAAATGGATTACATAACTCTTATCTTTTCCTGAGTGTATTATTCCGCTCTATATTTTTGAAGTTATATGTTTGTTCTTTATCTAACATACTGCACGTAGCGTAATTTTTTTTAATTGATTAAAGATATGTACGTGTTGTGTTAGAAAGCATGTGATGGTTAAAATGTTCATCATAATGTTCAACGCAAGATCCTGTAAATAAAGTGTTGTAATATTCCTACGGAACAAAATAGAGGGTAGAATTTGGAGAAAAGGTGTTTCTCTTGTTCTGATTAATGAATTGTGCGAAATGTCCAAGGGAATAAATAATATGACGGTTTTTAAAACAGTTCAAGACCAAAATTATTTCCCAAATCTTATAAAAATTTTCTGGACGTAGTAAAAAAAAATAATAATAAGGTTAAACGTATTTACAAGCACTAGAAAACTTCTTGTAGGAAAAAACAGCAATTTATAACATTTCAACGCTTTATGAATGAAACAATTTGGAATTAAGCATTCATATATTTAAAAGGGTAAAATTTTACTGGATAAAAGATAGTAATAAAGTGAAAATAAATATCATACTTAAGCGAATTAGTGATGATTCGTCTAGGGATATAATATGAGACCATATTTTTCTGAGCTTTTCATATTAGTAAAATCACTACTATAATTGATATTACCGAAAACATTGAATGAAGGAGCTAAAAGACATACAGATGATGGTTTATATACGCATATTGTTTACGTTATTAATCGAATAGCGCCGAAATTGAAAATGTAGTTTTGATTTAAAAAAACATTAAAAAAATTCATCTACTCTCAGTTTATTCAAACCAAACTGTAAACACATAATGATACAATATTCATAGGTAAATATTCAGTAATAATCTAATCACATAGTTAAGTTTCAAAATAAGAATTAGAACAGTTACAGGTCAGCTACGTTCTAGCGACCGGATTATATTGAAGACGAATCGCTGCCAACGTAGGGCAACGAAAAAGTGTAAATTAACTCATGAGGCGTGGAAGTAAACACATGTCTATAAAGTTATGTAAAACATCAAGAGATTTTATAAAACATTAGTGAATATTAAGTCAAACAAAATTTACTTTTTTGTATCAGTATAAGAAATTAAATATATTCAGTTAATTATACTATTCGGAGTATACACGTTTCACCGGTCTTAATTTCGATTCCATTGCTAATAATTTAGCAGATTCCCCTTCCACCTGAATTTCGAATATTGATGAGAATGTAACTTATAATCAGAGTTTGTCTAGCTGGTTGTTTTAATCCCTTAATTATAGTTTATCATTTCTCCTTAAGGCTACAACATTTTTTAAATCTGCATCTAGTTACATTCTTGCATAATAAACTAATTTCAGTGTAATAAATAATGCAACAAATTTATATTTAAGAAGGTGTGGAGTCTTATTGTCGCTTATAAAGTTAAAGAAGGTATTTTTTCTTTACTTAATTTATATGTAATTTAAAAATTCCAAGACGAAGAAACATTTGATATTAGCGAAATTTTCAGTTCTACCACATGCAATTACTGCACCCACAACATTGAAACAAAACTGAAAATACACTGCTCGACATTGAAAATGCAACACCAAGAAGGAGTGGTCAGAAAGTGGTGAAATTTGGAAAAAAGACAGAGACAGCAAGCAGCAATAAGTGATCTTTATTTCAAAATGATAGGCAGAATACAGAGCGAGAACGGCGTCGGCTCAGTAGGATGTAGGACCACCGCGGACAGCGATGCATGAAGAAACACGTCTAGGCATACAGTCAATAAGCGTACGGATGGTATCCTGATGGATGGCTCTCCATTCCTTTTCAACCATTTGCCACAGTTCGTCTTCTGAACGAGGCAGGGGCAAAGGCTGCAAAAGGCTTCCAATCACATCCCACATATGTTCGATTGGTGACAGGTCAGGAGAGTACGGTGGCCAGGGAAGCATCTGTATACCTTCGAAAGCATGTTGGCAGATGCTAGCACTGTGTGGTCGGGCGTTATCCTGCAGATAAATTGCATTAGGCAGCCCCTGAAGGTAGGAGATTGCCACCGGCCGCAGTACATTATCCAAGTACCGTTGGGCCGTCGTACTGCCCTGAATACGAACTAGAGGTGACCTGGAATCGTAGGCAATAGCGCCCCAAACCATTATGCCAAGTTGTCGCGCGGTGGGGCGTTCTACAGTTACTGCCGGATTAGATCTGTCTCCACTGAATAAACAGAAGCGTGACTCATCTGAGAACACGACGTTTCTCCATTCTGTCATCCATATCGCTCCAGTCCGGCACCATTCTAAACTTTGGAGTCTATGCTGTGGGGTCAATGGCAGTCTTCTTAACGGACGCTGTGAGTGCAGGCCGCGTTCAACCAATCGACGGGAAATGGTTCTCGTCGATACGGGAACATCCAGGGTATCTTGCACATGCTGCAGAATCGCTGTACAAGTGACTTGTGGGACCGCCACAGCTTGTCGGCGGATGCGTCGATCCACGCGTGCTGACGTCACTCTGACTGTACCTGCACCCCTCCTTCTTCCCATATTTCCTTGTTCCAACCATATTCGCCGTAGCCGATGCACCGTGCTCGCATCCATGTGGGTATCAGCTACGATTTGACGTAAGGACCAACCCGCCCTTCTCAGTCCGATCACCATACCCCTCGTAAAATCGTCTATCTGCTGGAGGTGCCTTCGTTGACGGCGGCCTGGCATTCTCTCCTATTACAAGTATCCTCCGGGACAAAAACCAACTTTCTTCGATAATTCGTCCGGCAGACATAACGACACGAATATTTCTCATTCTGCACACGTTCCTTCCCTTATATCTTACTTCACGTGCGTCGGAAAGCTGCGCATTTCACACCATTCGCATAACTCAGTGACGTGCGTCTACTCTAAAATTTGCATAAATTTCTGACCACTCCTTCATGGTGTTGCATTTTCAATGTCGAGCAGTGTAATATTAATACACGATGGAAAATAAAAATCGCAACACAAATAAGGAACTGTTCAAGATAATGAAAGTTGGGAGGCTTGTTTGCATCGGAAAGATGACATCCATACAAATTTCGTGCTGTTAGTGCCATTAAACTGCAAATCACGTTTGCTTTAAATACTAGATGGAAACTTGGTGTGCTTTACTCATTTTTCGCATTGGGCTTTGTGTGTGAGATTTGCGTCAAGGTTGCCTTGAAGGAGACGAAGCAGCCAGATTTAGCAGCTTACTGATTTCAAACGAGGCCAAGTAGGGCTACAAGAAGGCAGATTTTCTTTTCGCGATACTGTAGAAAGACTTGTCAGGGATATAATAAACACTATGCATACGTGATGGCAGCAGTAATCACCGGAAGATACTGTCTCAAGAAGGCCGCGATTCGACCGCACGTGTTCGCGCCACCACCCAAAGGGAAGACCGCCGTATTCGCTGCATGTTTGTGGCCCATTGAGTTTACAGTAGACACTCTACATCGCAATGCATCTAAAGCAGACACTCGAGCTTTTGTTGCACTAGAATGACACAGCGAATTGTAACAAATAGATTGCTTGAGGGACAACTCCGAGCCAGACGACTTCAGTGGTATCAAGTTACAGCTCACTGGAGGGCGGAGTAGAGATCTGCTGTGTTTTCAGATGACAGCAGTTTCTGTCTTGGTGCCAGTGACGGCCGAATGTTGGTTAGATAGAGGCCAGATGAATGCTCGGAAGGAAGCTGGCTGCGGCACAGACGCATTCCACCTACGACCAGGAGTTATGATCTGGAAAGCAAATCCTATGACAGCAAGAGCCCCTTCAACAATGTTGCAGAGGGCATTTTCCAAGAGGGTAAAAGCTCCCCCCAAATAGTTTCTATCACTCAAAATGCTTTACAGAGTATCGACATGTTGCCTTGGTTTGCGAAATTACCGAATCTTTCTCCCATCGAGCACGTTTGGGGGAGGACTGGAAGACAAATCTAGAGTCAACCACAACCAGTATTAATCCTTACTGATTTGACTAATCAAGTGAAGCGGGCATGAATCTCCATCCCACAAAATGACACGCGGCACCTGCACGAGAAAATGCATGCGCGTTTGCGTGCTTGCATTTAATATAGTGGGACTATAGCGGTTATTAATGTACCACAATTTCACATCTGAAATGGCTTTTCTCGTGCACACTTTAACCTGTGACTTTGAAACATTAGAAAAATAAATATGTTATCTAGCAAATGGTCTGCCTACATTTCATTCCTCTAAACTGAATTTTTCTTGGTACTGGGATTCAACTTTCCATCAGCGTATAATTCCATTTACAGTGAAATACGAAAAAGAAACATTTCAGTCAAAGCTAAAAGCATTGGGAAAGCAAAAACATAGGAATTACACCTCCTTTTTTCTTGTCAGTTAAGATTATTCCATAAAAACGAATACAAGGTACGCGAATAAATTAATACATATATCAAAATTATTATGTTTTGTGTATTAGATTTTCTCAAAGTGATTTTTTTCTTTGAGCTACGTTTCGTTTTCGTACTTTCACGACAAGTAGTTTTTAAGATAATGGCTAAAAAATTACTTTGGAAACAAAGGTAATCTTTAGGCTGAATTGCCAAATCCAGTTTTCCGTTCGCTAAGATTCTCTTTGTGAGCAGGTGTTGGTTTGAGTGCTTCTTACAAATGGTAGCAATTACGCTTTTAATTTATAACGTGTCACTAAACAGGTTATGAAAGGAAGCATTCTGGCAGATTTAAGCCGAAGCATTAATAGATGCTTCTACACTTTGTGTATCGAGTAGATTGCTCAATACATTTTTCCTGTCAAGTACAGCCGTAGCATTATCAGTTACGAAATCTCTGTTACGCTTCAGGTAGTAATAAATAAATACATATATGAGGTTGGGACAGGTACGGAACTTCTGGTAGGAAATAAATTTCATTTTCTAACATTAAATAAGAAATATAAGCAAGAAAAAAGAAAATTCTGAAAAACAGTTATAAATTTTGGTGTAGTGGAGGCACCATATAAATGGACGGTTCGCGCATCTTTTAACATTAACAATGTAAATTAAAATCATAGAAAAATAAGAGTTCTAATAACAAAAGTAACAAAAGTCACTTGGGCTCTATTTATAGAAGTAACATCTAACTAGATATAGCAAATTAAAGTTCGATGGAAAACGAAAAAGGATTTACATTTTCAGGTATTCTTTTTTATTCAATTATAAGGATTAAACTTTGATCAGAGGTTATTAGAGTTAGACATTTTATAAAACCCAGTGTAATCATTAACTAGAAATCTACTGAAATTTCAAATATGCTACCTGATTGCAAGTAGAGTGAAATGATAAAAAGTAAAAGCAACGTATTTTCATATCAAAATAAAAACTGACTTTCTTTTTGTTACAAAAGTTGAGTTTCAGTTTGTACACAGTTTTCTTCCTTAATTAATACAATGATTAAACTAAAATATAAATTAGAGAAATATATTTTGATAATTCTAGAATGTAGTTTTTCTCATTCAACCAATTCAATATTTATGCATTAAATTTTAGCATATTCTGTATTCATAGCAATTTAGCTCATTTAAATGCAGAACTGGTATCCTTAGCATTTGATTGACTGATTATAAAACAGACAAAATGTGAGTTAAAAATAGTTTCCTAGTCTGAGAAATTTGAATTTTTACCTTCCATAACTGTTTTTCCAAAAAGCCGTGTGCCGTTTATGGTACTACAATTCCACCTTCGATATTTAAACTGCCACTGGCATTCAATGACTGCTTGTTCAGCTCCAAACCTTACGCTATCCATTACTTCCACGTTCCGGATGCAAATTTTGATTTGTCTCCTCGTCAGCCCTTCCAGATTGGGACACAGTTCAGCGCTGTCGATAGTAGCAATGGATGCAGTTCGCAAAAGAGATCTGAAGAAAAGTAACAAAATATCATTGATTAATTAATAGAAAATAGTTGAAAAGATTAAATATATGACACAGGCAAATTAACAATACAGAGAACGTTCTTGTTTTGACCTTTATCGCGTCGAACGAATGCGACGAATCTCTTGTCAAGGAAAGTACTTCCGTCAAAATAGTCTTCAAACTATTATAAATTTAAAATGTTGAAATTCACTTTGAGAAATTGCTTCAGAATCAAACTATGAAAAACAGACAGCTAATTTGAACTTAAAACCAATGCATTTTGAGTCTGCGACAGGTATTTCCGGCATCTAGAATAATCTACACAAAAGCTTGCTTTGCACAAGCCTTATAGCGAAAGACTATAATCCTTATAGTATAAGACATATATTTTGAGTATAATTTCATTAGTGTTTATTCTAAAACCATTTAAATGCAAACAAGAGTGAAAAAACAGAACGGCATTTCCTCGAATGACTCTGCATTAAATGAAAATTATTCGTACGAAATCCAGAATTCTGGTGTCAAGTTCTCTGAACTGCTTAGACAATTGATTACATATTCATCTCTGCCGTCATATAAGAATAATGCAAAATACTGCTGCATGAATGAAGGCATAAAGTGCAGAATTGCTATACTAATAGTTCGGTATATATTTTCACCCACTCTTTTCATTTCCTTAACCCATCGTTTCTAAAGACTGTCCATAATTTTTATCTAATTCATTTGGCTAATCATCATAGTTTGGTTTTCCATTCCTTGTAGGTGAAGCATTTGTCATTATAAAATCGCAGAATTAAAAAATAATACTGCATTTGTTATGACATTTAAATTCGTTGCGGAATACTAGTCTGCGTTTTCTTAAGTAAAACTTTAGAACATTCGAGTTAATCATAAGATTGCTCACTAGTCTTATAATAAGCAACTAGGGTAAAGCAGTACTCTAGTTGTGCAAATTGACATTTTTGAAATAACTTCAAAGCAATTGTGATAGTAAGGATCGTCTGTGAATATGCCCTCACATACAGCCGTGTGCAAAATTAACAGAATTTACGAATTATAACTACTTTCACGAAAATTACTGAACCAAAAGTGCGAATTATGCCGCAGAAGAAACATTCAGAGCCGAATAAAGCGTACCGTAAGCGTGCGTATGTGCGCAGTTCTGATTGTGGAAGGGGTTTTTCGGCCATTTGGGTGTTCTCGCACTCTTTCATGACATTTGTCATGCTTCTCGCCAGAGTTGGGTAAATTTTATAAGGTACCAAGTAAAATGAATAGCCACAAACGTATGGATGACGGAATGAGATGGAGAACGAATCGGTAGGTTGGAGGCAAGCCAATCCTAAATGAAGGTGGTTACAGAGCTGAATGTAACGGCCAGTTCGTCTGCAGTTTCTGGAAATAGTTTCAGGAGTCTGGATCCATATCCAGACGATCTGCACAAGGCCGACCAAGATCTCAACGACGGATGAGGATCGTTATTTGGCATCAGCCTAGGAAGCAGTCCTGTGTCTATTTTCATAGCTCACAGTTCTCACTTGAGCTGTATGTTGCCATTGGAACCCGAATTTCCTGGACTACACTTTCCCGAAGGCTTTATGAGATACAGCCGTATCACAAAAGACCCGTAGTTTGCGTCCCGCTCACTGCAGCACAAGAGAGCGCGTCTAGTATGATGCACGAAACCTTCGCCTTCGACCAGACTTCAGTGGAGCACCGTGCGTTTTACAGATGAGTCGAAAGTCAGCCTGGGCACTGGTTCTTGGTGTAGCTGTGTCTGGAGAAAGCTTGGAATACGATCCATCCCTCCCTCATCAGGGAAAAAGATCATAACGGTGGTGGAGTGTAAAGGTTTGGGCAAGCATTATAATGGGCTGCCGCACACCTCTGAATGTGTTTGATAAACCTCCTTGACAGATATCAGGCAAAGAAAGGCGATCTTAGAGCTCTACGTTCGATTTTTCAGGGACGCAGTTGGTCTTGGATTTCTGTTAATGTATGAGAAAGCTTGTCCACATAGGGCTTAGCTAGTCGATCACTGCTTGGAACGTGACGATATTCACCGTATGGATTGGCCAGCTAGATCTCTTGACCTTAACCCTATAGAGCGTATGGGGGGCTCTCTTGAAGACAGACTTAATCTCGTCGTCCCTCTCTGAGAACTATCCTGGAGTTGAAAAATGCCCTGCTTCAAAAATGGGATTGACTGCCACAGGGATTCCTCAGCTGCCTCCTGTTCGGTATCCTGTCACGATGCGCAATCAGTCTAGGTGTGAGATGGTACCATATCCCATATTAGACTCACTTTCAGTTCGATATAACAACGTGAATTTTGGACATTTCTGCACTATGATCTTTGCTAGTAATCAGGCGCACATAAAAATCACTTTTGAAGGGTATATCGTTTTCTCTGTTAGAAACGTATAATCACACCAAATTTCATTAAGATCTATTTGTTTTTCAGAAATTCGGCATAATGTGCAAATTATCTTAATCTTACAAGTGTATA
>KK113022.1:294845-353289 GCA_000611955.2 Stegodyphus mimosarum | reverse complement strand
CTCTTTTATTAAATCACTATTATTTACACACTTCCCAACTCGGGAGGGATACAGAAGTAGAAGACCACACTTGGGTCGAACTTAACAAATCAAATAAATTTAACTAAACCTAAAATAGAAATGTAATTCAACTTTGCTTCGCAGAGCAAATCGCGGAGTTTGGCCTCTTACTAAAAGGGTGCGTAGCAAGATATACTAATACTAGCGCACTTCAATTTGTTTCAATATGCAATCACGTAGTAAGCACTATGGCTTATAAATTTAGCTGCTAGCTGGTCAGGCGAACGTCGAGCAGACTGACCGTGATCTGAGACTAAAGCTCTCTCACACCGAGAGGTTTCTACCTCTGGTTTAAATAGTACTTGGCTGTACTTCAAAATTAGCATAAGCTGAAAACGCGCGCTTCTTCTGACGGGAAGTTGAAACAGAGAGGAGATAGAAAGATTTAAATTAAAATAAAACTTGGTTAGTTTAACTAAAACCTTACAAACTCTACATTGAGTTTAGATTAGTTATTATAAGAACGGAAATAGTTTGACAGTTACGGTCCTCAGCTTTTTCAAATCATCACTTTTCAAGTTAGTGATGCTTCATATTTTAAGATAGGAGTGGTTAAACAAGTAAACGACAGAACCAGCTTTAGGCTACTTTATTATTTATATTAAACGAAAATGTCAGTATAGTTTTTCAGCAATCTTTGGTACGGAAAATTTTTCCCTTCGTTGAATAAAGGAAACTGGATTAGAACCGAATGATGGAGTCACAACCTTAAACGAAGTACGGTACAAAAAATAAAGACTTATGAGTGCAACATACAACAAGAAGGGCAGTTTGGCATAACAGTTTTAAATGTGTGCAATAAACGTCAAGAACGCATTCAACAATAAAGGAATTACATGTACCAAAGTCTAAATACACGTGGCATATTAAATTGCTGAATATCGAAGTAAATTAAGACAGTTCAGAAAGCGTAATTAATATAATTAACGCTTTTAATATTTAATTTGAACAACTCTCTGTGAAAAATACAGCATTAATAATGATAATAACAAATTACTTTAGTGCAAACGCTAAACTTAGAAATTTAAAAGTGAACATGCATTTTAATAAGATTTAGATTAGTGCACAGCTTACTGTAATTATGATTTTATGCATAATAATTTTGCAGACGAAAATTTGAGTGATTTCGACAAAATTAAATCGTCAGTGAAACAAAATATCAAAGTTAAGAAAGTAACATAAATTTCAAGTTTAAATATTAAATAATCGATTAAAATTCGTAATATTATATGAATTTATACTTTATAAATGTTTGAATATTATTAATAAACATAATTTGATGCGAAGATATAAGCCTTACCCTAAATTGCATTCTTGCACAATTCTGAACGTTACTTTGAAATGAGCTACATATGTATACATACACACATATATAGTATATAAGACAACGTATATATATATATATATATATGTGTGATATTTTTAATGCGTAGTCGTGATGACTGAGAAGACTGTAGTGGCTGAAGACAGGGCTGAGTAATGGCATGATGCCGCATTTAACACAACTGAGCTTAAAGTTACACAATCTTTATTTTTATGCACATCAGATCATTTTTCTGTAGATAAGATAATTTTTAAATCATAGTTGAATACAATAATTTCCATATACACGAGTTTTATAGTAAGAATCCATCTAAAGCAAGTAAGCCGCAACAGCGTGGATGAGAAGCGTCTTGCCAGCAGGACAGCTTACGAGAAAGAGAACGCAGCAATTCAAAGAAAGAAGGGAGGGAGTCAATAGTTTCAATTCCAAGTTAAAAATCTTTTGTTTACAATTTAATGATTGGGCAGGAGATATCTGGATTAAGCGTTACGTAATATGGAAATATCTCGAATTTGGAAGAAGAGATGAATTTAGGGGAAAGCACCAAATTTACAATAGTTTATTTTGAGGTCGCCAATAATTCTTACTGAAGCTATCGTATCGGCTTACATATTTATATATATCTAAGAATATATATATAAGACTAAAAATATGAAACAAAAATATTTAATTTGCAATACCCTCTTAACTCTCCATTTTAATCTGGCTATGTCCCCTTTCTACCCAAAAAACAGTAATTATTGATAACAAATCTGTTAAACTCGTCATTTCAAAATTAATAGCTGGCATATGATTCTTACATGAAGCTTAAGACGCAGATATCTTACATAAGGCTTCAGCCAATAATTATTTTAGAAGCATAAATATTAACCAATCAAGATAAACCCAAATCGAAACTAACTCACCGTAAACCAAAACTTAAATCTCTTTGAACCCAAATTTCCTGCTACCTACATTCGTTGTTAGTACTGCTTCTTTCTTGAAAAATGCAAAAAAAAAAAAAAACAAAAAAAAAATTCTACACAGCGTTTACTGCGCCAATTTATCTGTGTTTGCTTGAAAATGTTTGTTAACGAGAATAAAAGAAAAGTATTTGAATCAACCACTATGACAGTTTTATTTAATGTGCCAAGCTCCGTCACTCGTGTAATCATGTTCTCCGCTATGTTATCAATTTCGAAATCATTATATGTATAACTATATATATTGTTGCGTGCGTGCGGGTTCATTATGGATTGAATGCACAAGTCGTTAAAAAGTTAACAAAAATTTATTCTTTCCACAAGAAATAAATCAAAATGCTGAAATATTTCTTCAGAGATATTCGTACAATATCACAATATCTCAAACGTTAAAAAGAATTCACTTTAAAACAAATAAACTAATTCTATCTCACAGCGAAATCGCTACAATCAATAACAGCATTAAGTAAACAAACAGCAGTTCGCTTTAAACAGCTACAACTACAACTGAGATGAGGTGTTTCAATTCGGCTTTTATAAGCTTTTTAATTATCACTAGAAGAATTTCGATTTTTCTAGATTTTTCTGGATGGCAACAATAATTACGAGATATTTATTTATTAAATATTAAATGCACGCGCTCTTTTATTTTTACTTTTATTTTTTCGACGTAGCTTTCTCTTCAAAAATCGTCTGCGTTGCACGGGAAAATAAAGCAATTTTAATTACAATTCTAAATAAATATGAAATCCGTAACAATATATAAGTATATAGTGACATATATGTCAGATAAAGAATAGATTATTAAACTCTTAATTTTTTTTACCATTTTATCCTAATGATAGTAACATGTCTACTATAATTTTTTCTTAACTGCGTCCTTTCAAAATTAATCCTTGTTATATGATTCTTACACAATGCTTCAGACAATAATGATGTTAAAAACTTGCTAACTGAAAGCTAATGGAAATAAAGTTATAAGGTATTTCTCATGCCTTCTTAGCATGCCTTCGTGGTGTAGTGGTCAGCACGCTCGACGCGTGTTCGAGAGGTCCATGGTTCGAGTCCCGGCAAAGGCATTGCACATTTTTCACGTATTCCTGCTTCAAAAAATACCTAATGTCTTACAGTGGCACCCGAACTAAAAACGTTGGTGGGTGATGATTATCCACCTCCAGGATTTGGCAATTGGGTCCCTTAGTTCCCAGTCGCCCTTTAAAAGGGGGAGTATATAAGGTATTTCTCCCGCCTTTTTAGCATGCCTTCGTGATGTAGTGGTCAGCACGCTTGACGTGTATTCGAGAGATCTGTGATTCGAGTCCCGGCGAGGGTACTGCTTATTTATCATTAATCCTGCTTTCAAAAAATACCTAATGTCTCTACAAAGTAAACCAATAACGCTATCATTCTTAACCTGACTTTCCTTTTATGATCCATGCAATTTTTGCGCTAATAACATGTCGCTGCTTATCTGGCTTGCATAAATAGTATTATAAAGACGTGAAAAAACACAAATGTAATTAAAGTTAGCTAAAACAATACTCAAAGAAAATATCATCCCAATCATGCTCTCACCTTACTAATTTTTGCGCCTAATCATGCTCTCAAATTCTGAAATCAATTTTATGCAAGCATTGTAAGGTTTTATAAAATCAGACAAACTTCCACCTCAGATTAGTGTTGATTTTATGAAAAACTCTATCCACTTCAAGACTGACAGTCACGGGGTTCCTTTTCTTCAAGAAGCGAAAAACAGACTTGTGCCTATCGCTTTTAAAATCGATAGTTTCTTTCTAAAACGTATGCCAGTTCCAAAATTGATTTTTCTTTCCTAATATTGTGCATTGAACTCCGTCATAGCGATCACATTTCATAGTCAACCATCTTTTAAAGTGACCAGTATTCCCAAGACCATTAATTAACGTTGGTACTGGTAATTATAATACTTTTCTCTAAGAAGATCTCTCTATCACCACAGAGACCACTGAACACCTTTATTCGCGAGTTTATATTTATTGTCTTAGTTTCGGTATCTACCGTCTTACTTTCGACAAGTCCTTGCCGAAGGCGGACTTGGGGAAGCGCAATTTTATGTATATGCGTTATCTTAATTGTCTCCACTCCACTGGTCCAACGCGAAAATTTCACTTATACGCGGTACACTGCAGAGCTTCGGCCGTGGTGGGATAGTTTCTTTATTGATTGGTTTCAAAATTCATTGCTAAAGATTGTTTAGAACAGCAAAACCCAAACTGTTAAGTTCTTGTAATTCTTGATAACGCTCCAGGACATGGTGCCGAGGCCCTCACAATAATGCATGTACAAATTGCAAAAGCTATAGGCGGCGAAGGATTTTCAGTTACGGAAAAAAGAGAACTCAAAGAATTAGTCGAGAATAACTATTAATTAAAGCAGAGATAATGATATGATAAAGCGCCTTTAAAGCATAAGTAGTGTAACGAATTATTAAAAAAACACAGGAACTGTAATGCAGATAAATCTAAATGAAGAAAGAAGAGGATTCTTTATGAGAGGCATTGAAAACCTTTGCACTCCTTACCGCGAAACGTTTAATGAGTTGCGTCAAGACACTGCCCCTAGAAAAAACCACCAGCTATTTAAACAAATAATTGTATCATGTACCTTCTTATTAAGAAGTAATGGAAATCTTTTCAATTAGCATTTGTTTCCTTTTCTCCCTTTAATTATAATAATATTTAGGCTTGTATAAATTATGCATACTTTCTTAATCTAAACTATAACCTAACCCCTTTTTTCCATAAAAAGTTAACTTTGCGGACCGCGGTTTTGCAATACCCATAATTTATTAATAACGTAACCCACGACGTTCGGCATGTGTTAACGTAGTTCCAAGTATTATACAAATTACGAAAAGCATCTACAACAAAGAAAATAGTTTTTACGAAAATCGACTTTTTAATACATTTTTGAAATATAAATTTTGTTCCTATATACAGATTATTTTACATTATATGTTAATTTGTAGTAAAATACACATTAAATGATTCATTACATTTCTGATCTACTATTTGCACTAATGTTTTGCTTTCTGTCCGTGAAATCTGTTAATATATCATAAATAAATGTTCAAGTGGCATAAAACTAAAAAAAACTAAAACGAAGAGTAACTGTGATGTGTGTCAATGCAATAAGTGAAAACGATTACTAATTACGACTACCTTCATTACTAATAAACAAATTATTACGATCGAGAGATTTAGAAATATCCACATGTCTAAGCTTAAAGAGGTGTCCAAATCCGAAATCCTGGATGACGGACACTATTTTTGCGAACTAGAATGAAAACATTTAACTAAAAGTGCTTTTATTTTTAAACACTGCCCCTTGAAGATATTAATAAATAATGTTACGCTATTGTTTTTATCTGCTAATACAACTAGCAAACCACAACCTTAGTCTTGGAATTATTAAACCATTTAAACTTCAGTATCAACGTCGTGTAATGTTTACTCATTAGAGTAATCATATGCGACGCATATAAATTCAGTTGGAAATGTAGATGAAAAGATTAAGGAAATTCCTTTGGCTAATGTATTCCAACTCGCAAAAGATGCAAGGAATTTTGTGTATGCGAATATGGTAAAGAAGTATTTTAAGAAAAACTGTATTAACTGAGAGTTGCGTAGTGATGAAGTTATTGTTTTGCTTAAGACAATGAAGTCGTTCAGCTTCATCAACACATTAATATCGAACGCAAATTTCCAAAATGGCAATAACGTTCAACGTGATTGGAAGGGAAATATTCTTAAAACGCATGTTAAAATTTAACTTCGTGATAAGAATAAAGAAATCTTGGCTATCCTCTTAAACGAAGCCTTGAAGTCCATAAATTGGTAGAAACAATTACGTGTTTTTTACGGCACTATCCGCTTGCGCACTCAGCCAATTTAAACAGTTGTTATAAAAAGAAAAAGAAAGTTACATATATAATAATTTTAATGAGTGCAGCTAGTATAATTTCCGGGTCAATTTTGTGAGATGAAATGAGATGAAAAACTGATTTTATTAGTTTCAAATTACTTATTTTGTTAATCAGTAATACATGGATTGAATTTGAAAGAAAAATTAAATTCTTTACGCTTTGTCGAATAACAACACGCTTAAGCGTGGAAGATAATTATATTTTATTTCTGGCAATGCAACACATTTATTTCTTTTGAATAGCTGAGTTCGTTGATTAAATTTGAAAGAGGAATAAATATTTTACGCTTTACCGAGTGGCAACACATTTCTTTTAAATAGCTGAGTTTCTTAATTAAAAATTACTTAAATTTGCACAAAATAGGAAATAAATAAAAAAAATTTGAAATAAAACATTTTGGCTTCTTGGTGCACATTTTCGGGTGGATAATTACGTATATCCAAATTTAGTGGCTCTAGATAGCGCTGTTTTTCCAGAATACGGTGAATTTCCATATAGATTCTTCATTATTTAATAACAGAGATAACAAAATGATTGATGTACTTTAAAACTGAATTTCAAACTGTTTTAGAAAAGGACGTGATCTACCAAAAAAGATGATGAAGTAGGCAGATTTCATTGGATGAATGACTTGATAAACAGTGAATATTTTAGATAACACTAAACAAAATTTCTTATGTAAGGTACTTAAAATATAAATTTCGTAAACATGTAGGTTGCAATTTAGGAAATCATAAAGTGGTTGTGTTATTTATGAAGTTCCGTCTGTTTTAGGAAAGAAGTGATTAATCAGAGGAGATATTCAAGTAGGCAGATTCTCTTATATGAATAGTGAGCGTTTTAGAAGTCACTAAAAATTACAACCTTTAGACACAAACTTGTCTTCTGTATTTAAAAATAACATTCGCATGAAGTATTTGAAAAAACGTTATTATACAATAAATTATGTCCTAACCCTTTTTGTTGCATTATTCTTTGTAATTAATTTGCAATCTGATATAAAAATTATAAACCTTTACTCCACTACCACTTCAATATTTTTCTGGAACAGACTAGCTGTACACACAGATCCGTACTCGTCATCCCGGCAGTCGCTTTCTGTGAGGCGAACATCTCCGCAGAAAACTATAATTGTCAGACACTGTGGGTGGTTGTCTTAAAGAAGGTTCACTGTATTTGCTGCAAGAGAGCTTCTCTGCCGTATTATGTTGGTTTTAATTTTAATATTGTAGAGTACAATTTTGACTAATAATTAAAGTTATCGTTAAGCTGTTCTGCCGAGTTGCTTTCTCTCTCTCTCTCTTTTTTTTGGGGGGGGGATACCGCCTCTTCTTTCTAACAGATAGCAAATTTGACTAACAATTTAAAGTTTTAGTTGAGCTGCGCTGTCAGAATTTCTTATTTTTGAAACACCACTTTTCTTTCTAAAAGACTGCAAATTAGCACAGAATAAAAGAAAAAGTGCTCAAGGTATAATTGATGGTTCTCATCTAAGAAGATACTAGGAGCTGTTACGACGTTTTACACTACCCGATTTAGGATTAGATATAGCAAGTCAGGTACTAAGCAATTCAATCGATCAGTGAATCTTGCTTAACGAATTTCCTGATTAGAATCGTGATAATTCAATGCTAACTACATATCCCATCTCAGAGTACTGTAAATTAATTTTGTGATAAATAATATTTTTTACGGTAATTTGTAAACAGACGAGTACTTGCGCATCGTTAATTATCTTATAAGATCTGTAGAAGTTTTAGATTTGTGTTTCATTAATATTTTGTTTGTAGGTTTTGATTACCAATACATTTAAAATTAGATTTTACCTTTCTGTGTATGTTTCTGTGAATTTAAAATTCAATTCGACTTACATTCTGATAAGAACGAAATGTTGATAACTAGCCCAAACGATCATTAGGGCTTGATTCCATAACACTAGGTAAAGTAACACATTTTTAATAATACATAAAGTTCGTCCTTTATTTATATTTATTACTGAAATTCAAGCACGTATACATCCCTTCTAAATACAAAGGTTTTACATTTAACACAATTCTATTTAGATTCAGGTTGAATCTACGAAACACTCAAATCTTAATGATATTTTGGTTTCAGAATGAATATGTCATAAATGCATTCTTTAAGTAAAACAAAGGCCCATATGAAGATGAAAAAGTGAAGCGGAACATTATTTAGTCGCATTAGAAAGAAGCTACGTAATGAATGTCACCTTAAATCCGGCAAAACAGGGAAGCTGCGCTATTTTGAGTATCACCTATTGTATCATAAAAGAAGCTGCTCAGTGTGCCACCTATCTAATTGTCTATGAGCCACAAATCACTGACATTAGACAAAGCGGAACCAAACTCCAAAAGTTAAGATGACGTACAAATTATCTCATTCTTAATACAGTTGATACGAAAGAGATAATAAAGTAAGCGAAGATCTGCTAACGCTGATAATTATTCATCTCAGTTGCAAGCCACCAGAGTGTTCAAACGAGACTAAATCATTCAATGCTAATGAGTTTTTGTTTTATTCATTTGCACGCCGTTTTATACAGAAACCAGTTGAGATAGCTATTACATTTTCGATCTAGTCTGCGTGCAATATATCTATAGTTAGCTCGTAATTTATGGAAATAATGTGTAAACTTGTCATTATGATAAAACGAATGATTAGAAATATTATTTTAAAAAGATATCATTTGTCTTCGGATTACTTTGTTTCTGTTTGGAATAGAATATTTTAAAGAAGTCATACTAACTTTATTAGCCGCGTGTCTGCAACTATATAAATAGAAATCTAAATTAGTTTCTTGAGATTAAATTTCGTCCATCAAAATATTTCTTCCCATAAAGGTATGTGTGAGATAATTACTGAGACTTTTTTAAGATTTATTTTAGAAATCTTTTTATATAAAAGGAAGTGATATTAATTTTCTTATTATAAAAAAAAATTAGTTACATTTTCTTAAAAATATTTAGAGATTCAATTTGTTTTCAACTTGTTTAGACTTACTTTTTCTGAGTTTTCAAGCAAGATTTAAATAGTTAATGGAATAAAGAGCTTTATTTAAAAATATCAAAATTTTGTAACTTCTTTTGAGAAAACTCAGCATTAAATTCTGAACTCCAATAATAGACATTATAATTTAATATTTAAATATACAGACAGAATATAATTTATAGTGCTGCACTTGCTTAAGATTTAGCGAAAATTTCAAAATATTTTAATGTATTTTCTCCCTCCTTTCAACATGTCTTCGTGGCGTAATTAGGAGCATAATCGACGAGTATACGAGAGGTCCAGATATCGAGTCCCAGTGATGGCACTACACATTTTTCACGCCTCCTGCTTCAAAATAACCTAATGACTCTACAATATAAAAGCATCTGATACAAAACCCCTCTATGCTAAAATCAATTTAGATACACACAATCAAATCATTAAGACAACAAAACTGGATTTTTATGCTTCTTGCTGAATTTTAATGAAATTTGGTGAATGAAAAGGAATGAAAATAAAGGAAATAAAAACTGAATTTTAAGCTCGGGCAGCAAAATATTTCAGATTTAAAATTATAAGAAAGCGGAGTCTAATTTATAAAATTTTTGACATTAACCCATATTTGCCCATTGTCCTAAAAATAGGACAGCACACATAAATGGTCTTTGTATAAAATCTTTGAAATTATTTAATTGAAATTAAAGATAATTTATTAGAGCTCCAAGAAAAACATACATATGAATTTACTGAGATAATATTCTATACTTTTATACCAGTAAAAAACATTATCAAAAAATTTTACTTTAAAGATAAATTTTCTTTGCATTTTTAACTGTTCTAAAAATAGGACGACGGTAAGATCCACTACTACCAAATCCCCATAAGTTTACAATGCAGATAATCCTTTCTTTCTCTGTTACATTCCAAACATTGCTATTATACAAATAACCCAGGCACTTTTGTCTATCTGGTAGGTGCACATTAAATAATAGACAGGTGTGTGAAATGCGGGGGAGGGGGTTGAGTGAATGTTTCAAACATTGACTCATGAAGTCAGTTTGTATTCTAAAACTCATCGAAGTAGATTAAATTTCTCTCATTTTCGCATGATTGAATTTTGGAGAAGAATAAATTTCCAAAGATATAAAAGAAGAAACCAATTAAGAAAATCGTGAATGAGCCATTATCTCATACAATTGTCCAGAATTTACTGTCAATAATTACAAACCCTGAGATACATAAGATTTATATGGATAATTTCTTTACTTCCCATGAATTATTATTCGTTCTTGCAAATAAAACCTTTTTCACTACAGGTACTATTAGAGGACACAGAATGTCTAAATAACCATTTATACCCTCTAAAACAATGTCAGAAATGGAACGCGGCTCTTCCGGTAGCAGTTTTGATTCTAAAACCAAAGTTGCAGCAGTTCGATGGAATCACAGTTGTGTTGTTTCAGTTATGTCCAATTTCGAAGAAACAAAAAAGTGTATCAACCGCATAAAGAAGAGTAAAAGTTGGCAGAAAACGGGTAAAGATACCAATGTGCATTGCATCCTACAATGAATATAAAAACTGAGTTGACCTACTTGATAATCATGCAGCAACTGACGTTACTTCATTTCAAGGAAAGAAAGGGTGCTGGCCTTTATTTGTTAATGCGTTTGAAACAGCATTTGTTGCTTCATGGAAGCTCAATCAGTTATTTAGTGATTTAGTGATTTGAGCCTGCTTGATTTTCGAAGACACATATCAGTTGCTGGGACTTTCTATTCCAAGAAAACCATCTTGCAGAAAACTGAGTGTTCAACAGGTTAATGAAGATTTGATAAAGCTTCAAAATGAACGTGTTATTGTGGAAACCCATAAAATAGACAACGAAGATGCCAGCTAAAAACTTGCACAGCAAAACCAACAACTATCTGTAAAAAATGTAACGTTGGACTATGCTTAAGATGCTTTCTCCCATTCCACCTATATAAGAAGAATTAGCAGTGGATAATACCATTGTCCTATTTTTTTAGGACAGGCTGTATTGGTAAACTAATAAAAATTTGGTAAATTTTTTTTGGATTTAATATGTATACATAGCCTTAGAGAAACACATTTTTAAGAATTTATAAAAAAATATTAATTTTTTCTATGCTTGGTATGATATGGGTTAATTTATTATTCATTATTTATAATATTAATTGCATATTTTGCAGCGAAACGTAGGTTTAAAGAGTACAGAAAAGCTACAGAAACTAAAATTAGTAAACAAAAATATCAAAATTAAAATGTTAACCAAAATATACAATTTTCTGATATTTTTTATTACAGTTCTGCGATTTTCATCATTGGTTTTTTTAATATGTGAAATAAAATTATAATACTTTTTCACTTCTGAATTTTGATTTTTGGTGCTGTAACAATAGAAGATAATTATTTATTTCTCAACAATAACTTGGTCTTATTAACGTTTAGACCTTAATATATTCGTTCATTCCCAAACCTCTTCTGGATAAGGCCGAATCATGACCGCACAAAACTGATTTAGAGTACTATTGTCTCAGTTTAATATCCTTGTCAGTGTCCGAAAAAGATAGTTTAAATAAGAAGGACTACTCAGCTTTGCTTTTTAGATAAATTTTGCAATTTGCACATAATACAATATTAGTTAAACAGTGGTATTTGAACTAAGATAAGACAAGATATACTACAGAAGTAAGTTCTTTTTCTTATTTTAACTATAATAATAATATACGACTAGATTAACGTAAAACTTGCAAAAGAAGAAAATGTTTCCAAAAATATTAACCCTAATTGGATTTAAGTTTCCTCTAACCAAGGCTGCGCATTAACGCCTCAATCATTCTTTGGTAATGCTTGATCTTTTAGTCATCTCTTCACCGAGAGCGTTGCCCAGGTTGCACGACACAAGGTAGATTAGCATTATACCCGCAAAAAAGGGGAAAGAAACAAAAGCGATCAAAACTTACACGGAAGTCGAAACTGTACCCATGGTTTCTATACAGCAGTCAGACGCCACATTCAGAGTGACTAACTGATTTAGTGAAAAATATGTTTTAAAATCCAAAGATTCACGCAAACGATTTTCCGATAAGCAAGAAATCTAATCATTTCTTTGCTTAACTTATAATATGAAGACACTAAAGAATTTTCTATAGTATTTGTGACGCACATACAAGTTTTATTGCAATTTGCTCTATTTGAATAACTGAAATTGTAGGAAACAATTTTTAATGCACTTCTGCATCCCGCGTTTTATCCGTCTTATTTGAATGGCAATTTACTTTTCTACCGAATACGAACAAGATTATGTGCAGGAAAAGAACATTTTGTATCAGAAATAATACACCTAGAACTTCATTGTGATAACATTTCACTTGCAGATGCCCATAGCCACATCGGAGAATGCGATTAATTGTAGCAAACAATCATAATAGATAAATCTAGCTAATGGATTAGAAATACAGAAACCATATAAAAAGTACTTTTAAATTATACACTGTCACATAAACTTAAAGCATGACCAAGCTGTTACCTTTTGAAAAGTAAACGCTTGTAAAACAAGCAAAATGCATTACTCCGTGAGAAATGCATTATTTGAATTTAAATTTGTTGCTTGAAGATAACAGACATAAATTAAACGTTTTTAGGGTTCCAGTGAAATGTACCCCCCCCAAACAAAAAAAGTTACGAATAATTAAAAGTTCATGTGCATTTGGAGAATAAGTCGAAAGCCTGGCCCACCAAAAGAGAACATTTATCACGAACACGGCGCAATAATTTCGAAGACATGCAACGCTTAAGTAATTTTTCCTAAGGACAGAAAGATTATCTCTTTGATATGACCAGTTAAGGAATTTCGAACAAAGAAAGTGGTTTTTCTAGATGTTGACTGATGCACAGTCGCAACACGTTCCAGCCATATTTTACATGGGGCGTTGATTTAAAAGCATTCAAGGCACAGCTGTAATATAAGGACCATAATTTTACCACCTAAGTTCTTTATTTGTCATTACCTTGGCTGAAAGGATTACGAAATCATCTGTCCGTTTACGGCTAATTCGAAACATCGTAATAAGAAAATTCATAAAGATTATCAGTGTCACTGGAAATGAAGTGCGATTAAGAAAGGAAGCGAATGCTATCCTAAACGAGAAGTCGGAATTGAATAGTGGCAGAAAATACATTTAAAGTTAACTTACGGTTGCACTGCGAGAGGCGTTATAATTATTGCTGAAAGAAAGCGTTCTTTCGTCACTTTTTGGCCATTGATTTTCTTGAAGAAACATTTAATGCAGACCACTTATTGATAGCAGATTATGCAAAAGGAATAAAGAATGAAACTGGAGATATTTCGAATAAGTGTATCTTTAAAAGGAAAGACTTCAAATATCAGTTATGATTTGAATACAAGGTATGAGAAATCTCATAACGTTGTAAAACGACTTCAAAACATAGTTAATAAGTTACTAAAACATACAGTCACCAACTAAGTTTAAAAAAATAGTAATTATCCTTCCTTCTGTTTGTATGATTTGCAATATTCTGTTTAATAGGTAAAAAATAAATTAAAGACAGCAATTGCTTTAAAACCTATTTATAAAACGTACCTGTTGTATTAGTCTGTTTGTGTTAATTTCTGTTAGCATAAATAGATTAATGCAATAGACTGATACAATAATTTTTAGCAGTGCTGTTTATAGATGACTGAATAGTTCCTGTTTTATCTCGGATTAGATTTCCAACGGAACAGAAAGACTGCATGGGCATTTCAATAGATCCGTAAGTGTAATGTCCAGCTGTTTTCATTTGCAAAGACACCTTCTGTAAACATATTTTGATGTTATACCATAATCATTTATCAGCTTACACCTGTTTACTTTTCGAGCAAACGTTGCGGCTGCATGAGAATTTTCGTTATTTCTCTTATATGTAACCATAAAATAAGATGACCCAGATTTGCTTAGAAATTCTTCTAAGAAATAAATGTTCCCTTCAGATAGAGAACTTTTGATGATTAATTATTCCAATGTAAGACTTTACGTATTATTCTAGAAGTTAAAAACACAATAATAATGATTATGACAAAAATTATAAAGATAATTTAATTACATTTAATTAAAATCTTTCATCTCAGGTTGTAATTTGCAGAAAGATATATGCTTCTCAACAAACAATTGTTGCAAAGGAAATTTTCTACAGAAATAAAAAAAAATGATACAATCTACATAATTTGCAAAAGAGCTTTTCCGAATTAAAAAAATGCTTAATAAATTTGTACTTAATTCTTATTTCGATGCTACTGTGTAAGACATTTTCTCCCTCCTTATCGTAGGCCTTAATTGGAAAGCCCACCCGGTTAGAAACTGGAAGGTATGAAGTTCGAATCCTGGCAAGGAAGTAGATTTCTTTAGTTTCTTGGCTTCGAAAAATTCTATGACGACTTTACAAGTGGCTCCGAACTAAAAAGTGGAGGATGCTAATTCGTCACCATCAGGATTTTGCGATTACATCTTCTTTTTCTCTATTCATCCTTTAAGAGGAGGGATAGTTAAGGCATTTTCTCCCTCTTTTCTCTCTTAGCGCTTGCCGTTGTGGTGTAATTGGCAAGCCCATCCGGCTAGTTATCGGAAGGTTCGTGATTTGAATCTAGGCGAGGGCACTCCACAATTTTTACGTCTCCTGTTCCTACATAAAATATCTAATGGCCTCTACAACTGTACATTTCAGAACAAGCGTGATACATTTTGCATGAATGCAAGCTCTAAAATGTCTATTAAAACCACTGGAAGTAATAAGTGTTAAAGAGTTAACCCAATAACCATTATTTAGAAGTGGTAACAGATGGTTATATTAAAATTATGATTGTAGAAATGAGAACGTTGCTTCAGAAAACGAGATCATGAAAATGAAGGTCATATATCATAGCTTAAGCTATTTTTCATTACAAACATGTACAGTGTGACAGATGAGTGTCTGTGTGTGTGATAATAAAGTGACAGAATAAATTATTATTTAATCGAAGTAATGAATTCCATTAATCTAAACTTAATCTCGATGGCAGATCTTTATAGAGGCTTTCATATAAACAAGTAATGTTCTCTTCATTTTTCTTGATTTACTAAGCAGCTTTAAAACGACCGACCACAGAAAATCTTATAGCAAGCTGCTGAACTCGTATCGTTTTAGGTAGCATCGTTTGGAGGTTATTAAACTAGCTGACAGAAAATCCTGAGTTCTGTAATGCCTTCCTAGAACAGATATTCAGAATGGAAGTTACATTTTAGGAAACAAATATTGTATGAAATTATTTTAAAAAATGATACTAAATCGTTGCGACAAGGAAATCGGTCAGAAAAGCGGTTATTTCATCTTACATTTGAACTGAATTACATGGCATACTAGGTTTTGGTCGCCTCTGTTATCTGAAATTAAACAACGTTTTAGCTTTGCCTTGGTTTTCCGTCTTGGACACAAAGAAAAAATATTTGCGATGCTATGATGCTTAATATGTGCGTAAGAAAAGACTTTGAATGATACGTTCACTAATACTGATAATAAAAAATAAAACTTTTTATGCAAAATTTAATCTTTAAAATTTTATATTATACACTTTGACTTTCATATCATCAAGTGAAATTAATTATTCGAACTGATCTAACTTTGATTTGGTAAATCAGATATAAAAACAGAAGATTAGTGTTTACGCACATTACGACAAAATGTTTTAGGATATATACGACAAAATGTTATTCAAAATAAGGATGTAAACAGAAAAAAGAAACTGCCTCAAAATATCATGGTAGATGCTTGAAGTGAAAAATTAAATGCAGGATTTAGGATTATCCACTCAGATATAATACCCACAAAATGAGTTCATCCTTCGATATTCCGATTCGAAGAGGAAATTTTATTGTAGAAAATATTTTATTATTAAATGGATAAAAATGAATGGCTGTGATGTTATTAGATCAATACTTGGGTAAGGTTGATTGTAGGAATTTACTTACTTTTAAACTGTGTATGCGACTTTCAGAAAATTAAAAGAAACAGAAAAATATAGTAAATATTTTTCCAAATTTGTAAATATAGAAAATTTCCCTTAGGCAGTCCATTAAAAATACTCTTTTTCATATCCTGATCATTTCCTACTAATTAATAGCGGAGCTAATAATAGTATTACTAATAGTACTACTAATAATAGTATTACTATTATATATTGCTATTTACTGTTAACGACAGAACACTATATGTTTTTATAAATTTCAATCTATAAATCTAAAATACACTTTGAAGCTGAGTTAAAAAATAACATATATTTGTTTTTAAATCTTCGCTTTATTTAAAATCATTTTGACTTGTTATTAGAAGAAGAGATTAAGTAAATAATTGGCTATAAATCACATCTACTTGTAGTATTAATGCTCATATACCCTCACTTATTCCCAGAAGAAATGATTTGTTGAGTATAAAATTGCAATACTGATTAAACATACCATAAAATGCGCTTTAATCCTTCGACGGATGCGATATTAAGATAGTATTTCTTCCCAAATACGCGCGATATCTGTCAGTCGTAAATTTGCAATGCGAGCTGGTTCGTTTGCGCCCACTGCGCTGTGTAACTGGAATACAAGCTGAACTCGTTGATGGCCATCAAAAGGTTACAGTCTATTCTGTTATGAGGCCTACTATTGCAATGGTATAGCAGTTTTATACAAATAATTTTTCTGACCATTCTAGTTAGAGCAAATGATGAATATATAATATGACATAACTTATGATGGTAGTGGTAAAACTATTTACCTTCAGAATTAACTTAACTTCTAACAGAAGTCACTTCTTAATGCCCAAGAATTTGCAAGGTTTATCCTAATTTTATAACACTTATTTTAAGTTTATGCATCTTTCCTGTCCCTTCTAGCTTCAGCTTACAATTTCCTAACAGAATGTATTTTCAGAAACGCGGTTAATGCAAATGAATAAGAGTAGTAGTCTTTAAGTCGATGTTTCACTGACTTCGTTAGAGAGCCTGAGTTCCTGACTAGCGCGCGTTTGCCTTTGGCTACCTCTCTCTAAGCTATTGCTACACTCGTCCGTACTTTAGGCCCTTGATTGGTTTCGCCGTCTTAATTGAGATTTAGGGGCCAACTACTTAGAATCTTGATAGCTTCGGCTATATCTTTTAGCTTTAGTTAAGCTAGTTAAGTTTAATTTCATATTAGTATAAGTTCAAGCCCAAATGGAGGCTTTGCTGTACGCTCCGAGTTAGGAGCTGATCGTGTCATATTTATTTTGAGAAATAAACGGCAGTTAATCCTTCTTGAGTCTTACGTCTCTGTTCACACACTTAAGCGATTATTCGCTTATCATTGTTAGGGGTTTTCAATTATTGAACTGTGAAATAAAAGGTAAAACCTCAAAACTTACTTTAAGTTTTCTCTCAGAAAGAGTTTGGGGAAAAAAGCAGAAGGAGGAATAAATATATTTGGACGACCCTATGCATAAACCCGTTCCCATGCATCAAATAAAATGTGCAAAAGCACAATGCCATGTTTCTCTTACCTAGCTGAAAAGGGAATACCAGAGTGCATGAAATAAAATAACAGTAAAAAATGCTTGTTCCATTAGCTTTATTTTATACAAACACTGACTGTAAGCCAGACTAATGTAATACTGAAATTGCACATTAAAATGAAGTGAAGTTGAACATTAAAATTAGAGAATATTTTTTAGAATTCAGTGCAAATATCTCTAAAATTTGGTTTTCAATATTTGAAGTTTTATTTTATAAAAAAAAGAAAATGCTTGGAAATGGAAGAGAAGAAACTACTGCAAAGTGAAATTCTTTTATCCTGCTGCATGTTTTTCATGGTATCAGTTAGCAACTTAATGATTTTATTCTTCCTGCTGTCACAGAATCACTTCACTGAAACAGTAAACTCTTAATATATCTAATATTCTAAGGTTGTGGCCTTGAAAGCTTTTGAATACTATGCGCACATAAACTACCTCCAAACACTATTTTAATAAAAGTTCTTTTACTGGCGTTACGCTTCCTAAAATTGCTTGTTACACAAGCCAGTTCGAAGTTTCGCGTTGAAAGTAATAAAATATTTGATTATCTTAAGAATATCATGTGCTAAAAAAATTCGTTTGGACAGTATTTCATTTAGTAAATAAATCACGTTTTCACTTTTTAATAAATGCACGAGGTTCTTTGAGAACACAAAGGTCCCCTTTTTTGTTAATGCTTGTTTTTTAAAGATACGTAAGAGTAAAACGAATTCCAATATTCGTGAAAATGTAAACCTGCCAGTGAAGATAAATTTCAAAATTTCAAAATAAAAATGTATCGGACTATCTCAAGTTTGAGTTTACAAGAAAAAATACTCTAAAGCAAAAATACTGTAGGAAACTAACTTTTACTTGTCTGAATTCATGATAATAATAATCCAAGTAAATCCAAAAAACGTGTTTCAATGATAACTAAAGTATATTTTCACAGATTTTGAGAAATCTAAATAATTTCTTTGACCACTAATTTACGTTTTCTTGAAGTATAAAAACATTTCTCAGCTATTACATTTTTCACCTTATATCCAATTGTTTTATTTTTTTTATTAGAGTTAGATAAATTTCAAAATTTCTGAAATGAAATCGCGCAGTCCCAAAACTCTACTGTGTAGTTTCCTTTATCCCAAAATTTTAATGCATTTTAAATTTTGAATTATGTTCGGAGTCATAAAATGTTAGATGTGAAATTAAGTATTAAATGAAACAATAATACAAATACTAACGCTATGATGTAGTTCACATTGATAAAATCATACATTAAATGCATTTAAATCTCAAACATTCAGAGATCTTTTAAATATAATTAGAAATTTTAAATTATTTAAAATTATAAGAAATTTATTGATTGGAAACACGTATAAAAAGACGTTCGTGTTATGCTCACGAAACGACAAAGATATACATTTTTGTACAACTCCAGGAGCAACGACAAACTCTTTGGAGCATCAGTTTATCAAAAGTCACTGTACATAACATAAATTCACGTATAATATCTCTACACACCCAAATTATATTATATTGCTGCCTAAGTTATGGAGAAGGTAATGTAATAGAAATCACGTGGCCCTTGACCCGACAGAGACCTTTTTTTCTCTTTTAGTGCCTGTAACGCAGCATACCAAGACTGGTTCTCAAATGCTCAAAACTATGAAGTTAGTAACTTGCGTGCTACCAGAATAGAAACTTTTTACGAGGATCAAATTGCGTTTTGATGAGAACAATTTTAAAGAATAACTGGTATCGTATCCGTTATCACTGGTATAACTTCACGTTTTATAGGTCACACTTTAAGTGGCACAAGCATAAAATTGAAGAGAAATAGATTCATGTTTGGTAGTATCATATAATATTTCTAGCTCGACGCTCCAAAAAAACCTGCAACTGGCATTTTTACTAGAGAGGCTTTTTTACCTTTCAAGAATCTAATCTAAATGGATCTGTTTGGTAATATGGAGAATAAACACATTTCGTGACCTAGAAATAAAAAAGTCATCATCAATTGATGAACTACCTAACTAATCAGCTATCTCTAGATATAATGACCCCACTTACAACAAGCTCATTGGTTGGCTTGAGGTAATAAATGTACGAAACACATAAGCCTCATTTGACGAGCAAGATCGACCTCGTTTTGATATTGTTCGGGTGTTCTGAATGGGGAATAATTGGATATTTAAAGAATGCTAATAGCTCCTGCTTACTTCAAATTGAATTGGAAAAGCATTGCGTTCTTACAATAAAAAATAAAAACAGGGTGCATCATTTGAGCCTGTCCTACAACCTCAGGGATGCGATCAGAATAAGCCGAAAAGGTTTTTCGAAATCGTTTTCTAGGATTGGAGGATGTCATAATGTTACTGTATTTCTTTCATTCAAACCGATCAAATGGTCTGGAAATCGTTTATTTTGGATCTGTAATATTAAAATTTAGAACTGAGTTGAAGCGGCCAAGCATCAACAGTACCTTGGACGGTACAAGATACTACAGCCTTATGTGCTGAAAGGGTGAAAGGGACAAATATTTCATGGCGGACAAGCCAATATTTGTTAATTAAGCAGTTCTTCAGGGTCGCCCTTTAAATTCCTAACGGTTTTTTTCTAAACATTGATAAACTCCTGATGAAATGCTCAACAGATTAACAGTGTCACTCCCTTCAAAGCTCAAACATTTTGCCAAACGCGTGTTGTAAATTATCTCCACTGTCCATTTCATTTTTGTGTCTACTTGACTTTTATTCATCCTTCTTTCGAATTTGAGTAAAAAATATTCTTTATTACATAGAAATATAGGACTTTCTGAGTAATGAATAAAAGTAAATTACTTTTTAACGGTTATTGCAATTACTGAATAGAAAACGATTCATGTCTGAGATATTTTTATGACTGAATATTAATATAATTTTCTCGGTTGGTTTATTTACGAGCGATGTATGGCGGCATCAGATGATTCTGCAACTAGCTTAATTAATGTGATCAAGTACTAAGAGAAAAAGAGACTTCGTTTAATTTTGTACATGATATAATTTTTTTTCTGTAAGATCATTAATTACATCATAAAACAGAAATTCTGTTTTCTGGGGGACCGGGAGGGAAAATTTTTTTCAAGTTTGATCAAATTTCTAACTCTCATACACAACAAATATATGCAGAATTTAGCATTAAAACTATAGTATACATGACCTTAAGTGTTTAGAAAGTTTTCGGTCAAATATAGATATTACAAAATTAAAAGAAATAATGACATCGACCTCAAATGAATTAAGTGAACAGCGTATTTCTTGCATTTTTCAGATTTTTAATTTGTCCTTTGTTTACATGTACAACTATTTTATTGACGATTTTATACCAGACCTGATAAAATATAACACCTTGCACGCAAAAATTTATCTAAGTATTTAGCTGTCTTATCAGCATATTTTAGTTACCTTTTAATTTCATTTATATATTTCTTTGTTTAATTATGTATAATACTGTTTATCATGTTGTTGCATATATAATTTGGTATATTTTAAGTCAGTCTTATACTATTTAGAGAAAAAAAAGATTGCTGGTCATTTTTATTAAAAAATAGTTTTAAAGTTAATTTGCAATTCAAACAAATCTATTTATTATCCCCCCCAAAAAAAGATGGGTGAGAAATTTAAAATTTCTAATTTCATGCAATATCTTCCCATTGATTTTTCTCAATTGCTAGTTATATAGAACATGCCATTCAAAATGCAGTGCAACCTCAGATCACTTCATGAACAATTTAGTTCAACAATGTACTGAGGTAACTTATGCCACATAATTATTACTAATTATTATAAGAATACACTCCGGTATTTCTTTAACATACCATTTTAATATTTTTCACTGCTGCACTCTCATTAACGAAACCAGGAATCATATGGGACCATGAACTCGGCCTGGAGAAAATTATGGCCAGATTGGGTTCCGGGCTGAGACTTTAAGCAGTATGACGCGTAAGACTTTTTTTTTAATTTATGAAGATTCATGCGCTAGGACAGTGCTTCCGAAACTGCGTTCTGCAAAGAATCACTACGTGTTCTGCAAAAAAACTATGAAACTGTGCTTAGAGAATAACGAAACATTGCGTTTATGCAGTCAACACAATTTTGAACAACTCTTCAAAAAATGAAAAGAGAGAACATAAAACAAAGTAACTTGAGCCACGCGCGTAATAAATTTAGCTATGTAGCAGAATAACATATGGCTTGCTTTGCCAACGAAAGACATGCAGAACAGAAAGCATTTCTGTTCTGTGCACAGAAGTAAAGAAGTGTTTCTGCGTTTAGTATTTCAAAAGTGTTAGTTCTTTGAATCCTTTACCTTTCTTTCTAATCTTCTTTTTAATGAGTGTAATATTTTATCGTTAAATTTAATATTGTTCTTGTAAATGAATGTTGTAGTTTTACGCTGTGATGGAGGTACCTCAGAAAAGTCACATTTTTTAATGACAATTAAAAAGGCTTTGAATTTTACCTGAAAATTGACCTGACGACTCTTTTATGTAAGCTAGGATTAAAAGTATTTCAACTGTTGTTTTGTTTGTATACACTGACTATTAACTGTGCTATCAATTATCATTAACATATTAATCTGCAAGTACATTAGCCTCCAAAATTTAAACGCATGTAACCGTCTCTTCTCGGACGAGAATAACTTACTTATTATCTAGAAAAAGATAAAAAATGTCTGCTTTTCATCTTGAAGACTTCGTTGTTATTATTGAGATTACTTTTCTGAATAAGATTTCCAAGAGCCTTTTCACCTACTTAGTAATGAATCATATTTTTATACTATTAATTCGTTTTAGGGTTAGAAAAACCGTTAGAGCTTAAAATGCTTTAACATTGCGTTAAATTATGTAACTGAAAATGTTTACTCAGTATACCACTGAAGCCTTTTGTAATTCGAAGACGAAAACATATTGAAATCTTTGAAAATTAAAATTTTAAAATTTATTTTATTTAATTAGGTTTATGTGTACCTTTTTGTAATAATAAAAATTAAAATTTGTTTCTTTTATAAGCATAATATGAAAACTGTAATAAGTGTTTATTTTTTTTATCTAACATATCTGTGCTATCATTTGTTATAACTAAAAACCATATCTATTCTAGTGTTCCTTAAAGAGCTTTAAAACTGAAAAAGTGTTCCGCGATGGGAAAAATATGAGAAACACTGGGCTAGAAAGTTATTGATGAGGTGGAGAAATTACAGAAGACCATAAAAATGAGCTTAACAAGAAAGAATTACAACCTAAGTAGCAGCGACGAAAGGGACTGTTGAGAAAATGCCTTCAAAAGAAGAGGAAGGAAAAAAATATCTTATTTCTCTGATCTACGAAAGTTATTCAAATTTTTGTATGATGCAGAGTTTTCACTAATCAGTATCATCCTGATAAAACAGTCGCAAGTTACAGCGTAAGCATTTTCAATGTAAATGCCATTCTCATTTTAGAAACTAAGGAATATGCCATGCATATTTATATAAATTAATTTAGTAAACAATGCATTGTTTTATGAATTTGCATTAATTAAATGAACGAAAATCTAAAAGCACGTAAATAAATTAACAATCAGCTTAAAATTCACATGGCCTCAAAAAAAGAACAATCAATTAGGACACCTGGCTTTTACTATAATTAGAATTGCTTACCTCAAAAACTGCGTGAGCGTGCGTGCGTCTCTTTTAGGATTAATACTTTTTGCACATCCATGGTTCGTTTTTATTTCATGCAATATATAATCGTCTTACAAGTACTGAATTTACAAGTAATAATTTCTCAATATTTTCCATCCAATCTTTTCTTTTAATCAACAGCGGACTGAATCAATATTGGCAAACTTTTTATCTGTACAAAATTTCCTCCTTTATTAGAGAAGCTGCTAACTATATACACTGGTGTGCAAAAATTAAGGACGAAGTCGAAAAATTAGCATATTAGCTGAACGAAGAGGCAATGCGGACAGAAAGACCAATCAGGAGATTAAGTAAGGTGATGTACGGTAGCACATGCGCAGATATGCAGGTAGACGTAATGAGGGAGTGTCTGAGTATAAAGCATGTTGTCGGTGTAAGATCAGTATTTCTGGCAAAGAGATTGCACGCCGTATAGCAGTTAAAATCACACCGAGTTGCTGCCTCAGCGAGAAATGGCGAATAATCAATCTGTTAGACGACATCTGGATGCTTTTACCCGAGGTCGAATCATTGGGAAGTTGGTGGAAGGCCGCAGTGTGATAAGTGTGGCTGCAGAGTTCGGAATCGCTCACAGCATCGTTTCACGACTTTGGAGACAATTTCAAACTACAGGAACAGCTATCCGGGGGTTTAGTAGGGTCGTCCACGAGGAACCACACCCGCAGATGACCGGTATATTGCTTTACAGGCCAGAAGAAACAGGCGGCTGACAGCAAGAGAAATCGCTAGATACACGACACAGGCGACTGGACGACCGATATCGCGTTTTACCGTGGCCAGAAGACTGCACGGTGGTGGTCTGTTTGCACGACGCAAACAGGTACGGTGTGTACCTCTAACGCCTGCCCATCGGAGAAGGCGTTCTCTGTGGTGCCGGGAACACCGGAATTGGAGAGACAATGAATGGGGACGAGTACTCCTTACAGATGAGAGCAGATTTAGTCTGAGTTGCGATTCTAGACACATACACATCTGGACAGAGCGGGAAACACGCAATGACCCCTTCAACAACATCAAAAGGGACTGTTTTGGAGGTCGCGGAGTTCTCGTTCGAGCAGACATAATGCTTGGTAGCCGGACCGACCTTCATATCTCCCAAGGAGGTTCTTCACCTGGGACTGCTATTGAAACGAGGTTCTTCTTCCTTACATGCGTCTTTTCACAAGGGCTATGGGTTCTCAGTTCCTCTTCATAGACAACAACGCTCCACCTCATCGCACAGCTACTGTCGAAGAACTGTTGGAGAGTGAAGATATTGAATACATGGATTGGTCGCCAAGGTCTCTGGATCTAAATCCCGTCAAGCATGTACGGAACTTACTAGGGAGACCCGTGGCAGCACGTAACTTATCGCCAGTAACGATTCCAAAACTGCGATTGGTGCTACAAGAGGCACGAGCAGCAGTGTCTCAACATCTCATTAACAATCACTTATCCAGCATGCACAAATGATGTGAAACCTGCCTAGCAGTCAGGGGAGATCATATCCCCTATTAAAGACCGGATGTTTCTTGCTGGATACCCATCACAGGGATGTTTCGGCCTTCAGTCGCATTGCGCTCCATGCTACTTGTTCAATAAAGCTTCTTTTTATCCCTCTGATTTCTCTTTTAGTAAGTGTTGCTTACATTACTCATGTCCTTACGTATTGGGGATCTTACGGTATTAAATGTGTTGATTTGGAAAGCTTTTGTACAAAGTTATATTGAAAAAACCGTCTCGTCCTTAATTTTTGCACACCAGTGTACTTCTGGCATTCTCGAAAATATTAAGAGGCTAATTTTTTCCCATTTAAAGAGAGACATTTCTGAAAACTGACGTGATAGTGTAGAGCTGATTTAACATTCAATTCATTTTTAAAGCCATTTTATTATACTGTAAGATAATTGAATAATTGTCATGAAGACTGACGTCATAACGTAGACGTGATTTAATGTTCAATACATTTTTGAAGATATTTTATTATACTGTAAGCATTATTGAATAATTATCATATAAAAAGTGTTATATATGTTTTTTTTCGTAATTCATTCTACTGCCATCTATCATGAACAAAATAAATTTTTCTGCTTCAATGATCTATCATTGCTTTACAAAGAGTATGTGTACTGATATTGATTGAGTTGGTGAAAACTACATCTTAAAGTCTGTTAACATTTTTTGATACTTCATTGTAATAAAGCGTAATAAATCAACTTAGCTCCATTTTTACTGCACAGAGTTTAGCTTAGTTTTCCTTTGGAATGTCCCTTCGGAATATTCATGTAAAATATTCTTTTGGAGAAACATTTTTCATGAAAAAACTTCCCATGAAAACATCAAATATATTTAAAAAATATTCTTATATTCTTCTTGAAGAAATGCATTCATAAAGTTGTTTTGGCAGCAAATATTTTTAAAACCTCTGGCTAACTTTTATGTTTTCTTCAATCAAAAAATAACATAAATGCACTGCTTAAATATACGGCACAAATTATTTTTATGACATCTTATTTACATAAACCCGGTTTCACTGTGTGACTTTATGTGCATTCAACAAACTATGAAAAAGGGAAATAAAAATTAAATTTTAAAAGGAAAAATAGCTAATATGACATAAAAAAATTCTTTTTTCATGAGCTTATACACACTTCAAATGAGTGTATTATATATTTGCTTAATGTTTACTAAAGTAGCAAACATTAAACAAATATATAGCAACAAACTTTGTTATTAGCAACAAAATGTTCAGGAATGAGCTTTATCAACAAACTTTGTTATGCTTCCTAACAAAAAGGAAACTCTATCTTACTTTGTAATATGTTAATTCAATGTTTAAACATCATATTTTAAAAATTTAAGTAACTAACAAAACATTAATAGCAGACAAGACTAAAAATGATTATGTTTTCATTGTAACGTTTCATGTTAAATATTATTTAGCATCATTATTAGCGTCTTAGTTGATCCAATAGACAATCATTTATCCTTTCTGTCGTCTCCGATATTTTATTCACTCTATAAAGAATCTTTCATAAGCTTTAAAAAGAAGTAATTGAATACTCAGATCACAGTCTTGCTAATTTTAAATTGTTCTCGTTAAACAGGAGAGGTAGTATCTGGAAACACTGCTCCCTTTCTTTATCACCATTGCTCACAGAGCAAATGATCGAATGAAATTTATCGTATGCTGAGAGTCCTGTAGCTCGAATTCATGTCAACGTATCATCAAGTCTTTTCTTACTCGTCTCAACAGTTATGCTGGTTTCTTGATACAAAATGCCTCAAAAGGTTGTTGCAAAAACAAGACCGCTAGAGAGCAAAGTTCGCAGGCGAAGAGGGGCAGAAAGGAAGTGGAAGTAAGTCCAAACAGGTGTTAATATGATTTTTATTAAAGAACAAGGATGAATCACAGAAGATGTTGAAAATTCCTTCCATTTGCAACAATGCATACTCCACAACTTCAACGCATGGATTCACGGACCCGTTCAAAAAGGGCAGGTGTGTCACGAACACCTGCTGCCGCTTCCATGATCCTGGAGAGGAGATTCATGTCCGATGTTACGGTCGTCTCGTATACCATGGATTTCATGTATACCCCACGAGAAGAAATCCAGGACAGTCAAGTCAGAGGATTGCGGTGGCCATGCGATTGGTCCGCGTCACCATACAAGTAATGCATATCGGCCAATTCTGAGTTAGTAAACCAATTCATTCTTCTGCAACGTTCTGGCCTGAAATGATCCCACTTCCCATTCTCCAATAAGCCTTCAAAAATTGCTCTCTAGCTGTCGCCGTTAGCATTTTCGGATACAAGTCCCTACATAAATATTGTTTGTTATGGTATGGCAGGCCAGTATGTTAAGTTTGGCAACGACCGTTTGAGACACCTTGTAGAGTCAAACAATGTTTTATTTCAAGCTACCGGTTTTTAAAAGTGCAATTTATTTCCACAAAGACCTTCAAAGAGGTTTAAAAATATATGAACGCGAGATCTAGCTGCCGAGAAAGCTAAAGCAAACACCTAATAATTTGCACTGGAAAATGTTGCCAATAAATTGATTGAAATTTGGAGCACCCATAGAAAGGGCATTCGTTCCTAATTCGCAATCACAAAAAGGTATATCTTAAAAAATTTTTTAGTTATATTGTCCCACCGCTTTGTAAAAGCCTCGTCTATAGCACGCAATGCATTAATAAAAAATTCAGTTTTTAGGAATCTCTCTATACAATATTACTATTTTCTAGACACAAATTATGATGTATATTAGTTTATTAGAAACTCATATGAACAGAGAGGTAAATAGGGATATACGTGGTTTTTATTGTTAAGAAATAAGAAAAGTTTAAAGTTATTCTTTTTGTTTTAAATATGAGAGATAATTACTCACACAGCTTCTACAAGTTTTGATATAACAAATAAAATAATTTTGAATACTCAAAAGCTGTAATATTATGAAATTTAGCATAATTTATACGGTTATTATTATTTAAATTAACCAAGTTAGTATGATTTGGGTCTTTACTATAACTACTCCTTTCCATTTCCCTCAACAGGAAGTAAATTAGAATATATGGTACTTAAACTGAGGTTTTGAATTTAAAGATAAAGCGTGTTTCTGGTCTGCGTGTACACGCTACGTTTAGTTTCTGCCAACTCTGATGGTTGTAAATACTCGGCTTTGCGTTATTTCTCTGCCGACAATTTAATTTTGACATTCCGGTTTGAATTATTGAGCCAGCTTAAAGTATATTTGAGCTTGGCAGTCCATGACTATTATTTCACTCTTAACTTGAATTTGACTGTTCCTTTAGTTTCATCACCACAAGTTGTGTTTGATATTGTTAGCACAAGAGCGAGCATTTATATTCTAAATTCTGTTTATGCAAAAAGTCTGTTTAAACCTTTTCCACGACGTTGTAATTATTTCAGATATAGCGATTACTCGCTTTACGTCTATTGGGGTTATTAGATTAATTACCAGTTTCAGATCAAGTAAAACCTCACAAAATTTTAACACAAAGGGTAGGACTTGCTGGAAGACATTTAAAACCTTTGCTTAAGTTTATCTCAAGAATCTAGAGACATTAAACGAATAAAATCAGAACTTCTTAATTTCACCTGATGCTAAATATAATCATTAGAAATAAGCATAATCATAGATCTGGTCAGTAAACATGCAGTGTAATTAACATTAAAAGCAGCAGTCTTCTAGTGTTTTTAAATAAGTATTAGGATTAGATACCCTTAACTGTTTCAAGAGAATTCCTGAACATTTATTGCAATAATAATCACATCTTTCACGAAACATTGATAAGGGCGTTTCATCTCTAAAACAATAAATATGATCCGCATTCTTATTTTTACTGAACCGATGTTGAGTTTGTAAAGGAAACTGCGAAAATAGATTTTTGAAAAAGTGCAAACAAAGACATTCACACTTGAAACTTCATGTGCATTAAGTGCGTTAGGTTTAAAGCTTGTATTACACTCACGTTTGTGAAAATTGCAACACCAAGAAGGAATCGTCATAATTGAATGCAATTTAATACACAGTTGAGTGGTAGTAGTACAAATAAATGATTAAATGTTGAAAGCAAACAAACAAGAACAAGAGATCAGAATCAGTATTTTGTGTGGCCACCACGCGCCGCAATAAGTGCTGCTACACGACGTGGCATGGAGTCAAACAAAGTTTGAATGTCTGACTGAGGAAGAGCATTCCATATCGTTTGTACGCGTACCCAAAGTTCGTCTGCAGACGCAACAGGACGAGGATCACGAGCAAGACGCCGACCAATGACATCCCACACATGTTCAATTGGCGACATATCCGGGGAACACGCAGGCCAAGGAAGAAGCTGTACCTGCTGCGCTGCAAAGAAGGATTTAACAATCCGAGCAGTATGAGGGCGGGCATTGTCCTGTTGAAATACAGCGCCTGGCAAGCTTTGAAGGAAGGGAACAGCTTCGGGCTGTAGAACTTCACGGATATACCGGTTGCTGTTCAGATTGCCCACAATTCGTAGCAATTGAGATCGTCTATGATATGCTATGGCGCCCCAGACCATAACTCCGGGTGTTCGTCCACTGTGGCGTTCGATAATGCACTCCGGAAGGTGGCGTTCACCGGCATAGCGTCTGACACGAATGCGGCCATCATGGTACCACAAATTAAAGCGGGATTCGTCAGAAAACACGACATGCTGCCAATCAGCACGCCAGTCTCTATGCTGATTGGCCCATTGTAGCCGCAGGCGGCGATGGTCGTGCGTTAGGGGGATCCTGTATAAAGGAGTCCGTGCGCGCAGTCCACACTGCAGCAGACGTCTACGAATTGATGAAGCACACAATGAAACACCTGTAGCTATTGACCACAGTGCTGCCAATTGTCTAGAGGAAGCTGTACGGTCCGTCCGCGCCATGCGGACCAGGTGTCTATCATCGCGAGCTGACGTCACATTTCGGGGTCCACTCCCGGATTTCCGAGTTGTCCGACACTCGTCCGTCCACTGCTTCCAAACGCGCATCACTGTGCTGCTGTTACGCTGCACACGAGAGGCTACTGCACGATACGACAATCCAGCTTCACGAAGGCCGATGATTCTCCCTCGTTCAAACTCTGTAAGTTGTTCAAATCTCGCTCTCTTTCGTCGACGAGGCATAAGTACAGATTGAGTTAACGTTTACCACTAGCAGATAACCACCGATAACCATACACGCCTCGCTACAGCCGTCTATTTATTCGGATCCATCAGCCGTTCAGAGGGCGCTGCTCAGCATACGCATGCGCTACGGATTTGCAATTCTAATCATTTGCATATCATGCGCTACTTTGCATTTCCTGAAAATTTCAGCTCACTCGCGTAAGTCCTTCATGGTGTTGCAATTTTCACAAACGTGAGTGTATTTACTACAATAAAAAAGTATTGGACAGTTTTTATAATTTTTTAAAATGCGATTTTTGAAGCAATATTATACTTAATGCAAATGAATGAAGTATTCAAGGCTTCTCTTATAGAAGGAAGATATGTGCTACTGAAAGAATAAAACTGGCTATTACTATAACTTTTTTCACCTAAGTTTTAATTTACTGACTATAAGATTGCTTTATTTTCTATATATGTGCTTCATTTAAATTATATATTACGGGATTTTTTTAGATCTGATGTATTTTAGGAAGGCGGCTACTTACGAGTTACAAATGTGCCCATTTCACAGCAACTGTTTTACAAACAGTTTACTGATAAAAGAAATGATCATTGCCCAATAGAACATTATTGTACAGATTAGGATTTGGAGAGCAGAAGATCTTACATAAAATTTTGTATTAAGTTCTAATGCAACATTTAAAAAATCTTCCATGGAAGAAATATTTTTTTTTTGCGCTGATATGACGAACACCTCGTAATAACAGCTGCGCAATTAAAAAACCTGATTTAATAAAAAAACATAAGCCAATATCAAGAGACAAAAGTCTTGAATGTCGTAAAATTTGATATTTCATCTGTGTTTAAAATTAAAACATGCTTCAAAATACCATTAAATGCATTACTTCACTCTGAATTGAAACTAGCTCCTTTATTACTTACAATCTTCTGTAACCTTTTATTTTATTGGCATTTCTTATTTTTACACATGTTTAAATTATATACGACTCCATAGAATTTGCCAGAAATATTGAAGCATTTATTGCGCGAAACATGATAAAAAATACTTATCTGAAACATAAATTAAGCTTGTCACGACATAACAATCTAGGCTTGTAAGAAGAAATCACGATGCAGATAATGCTTTTAACTAATGAGACAATTGTTAGAGGAAGATTCAAGGGCAGGGTTTACTGAATGCGTGTAGAAATCTGATGTTGTGCCCGGGAAAAATATTATTAGAGCACATAACTAACACATAGCAGGATAATGTCCAACAGACCTGAGTCTTGTGTTAAAGTATGTATGTTTTGCTATATGCAATAAGTAAATTCTAAACTCAGAAATCCTCTAGCATATGTTTTACACATACTGTATTATAATATCAGAAAAAATGCTACATATATTTGAATATAACTTACTCAGTATTAAGTATATGAAATAATAAAAAAAAAGTCTGAAGTAATGACCAGCAGGAATTTTAACGTCGTAGAAGTGTTGATCTATAATAATTGGAGGCGAAGGCATATTAAATCTTCATTTTTTATTTCAGCTTGTTGTGGCCACAATCAACTTGGCACATGAGATGTGCCTATTCCAAAATAGCTCACATTTTAGATTAAGTTTCAGTAAGAAAGAAAAAAGCAGCAGATAGCAGTCCAACTAGACCGAAGCGTAAAGAGCAAGTGCGTTACGTTCAGGGTGAAATGGCAATTCAGACTGAGTTAGTTTTGGTTTACAATGCATTTTGATTGGACAGTTAATACTTCTGTAAAATTATTATTGGTTACTTGACTTTTAGTTCCATTTACATCATCAGAATTATGTAAGTGCCATATGGCATGGATCAATCTAGAAATGACGCAGTGCGTAGAGAGGTTATTATTTTTAGAATTGAGAAGGGAAATTTACGTTGTTAATTTAATCTTAGACATATTCTTTATTTTTCTTACATATATATATATATATATGCTTACATTTTATTTGCTTATGAACAAAGCATATATCAGCTAATCCTTGCCATATTTGCGAATATATAAATCTATTATGACAAACATTATTACGCAAATACAAATAATTATTTTATAGTATTTTATAGAGGGAAAGGTGGTAACATTTAACTAATATTCTCAGTCAATTAAAATTAGTCACGCAGTTGTCTTTCTGTAAACAACCAAACCTTTGGAGTGAAGAGAAATGCAACAATTTCAAACGACAAAGTGATCACAAAACAGTGATTATAAATTTTAAGTTGCAATCAGTAAAACAATAGCGAAGATACAGCATCTGCATTAATTGTTCTAAACCTGTTGCACGTTCATAGCAGTGATACGGATAAAATGACTCACTGAGATAATATTCATTTGACTCACTAACATAGATTCATAGCTATGAATGACAGGAGACCGAAATGCGCGTTCATTTGTATGCTATTCATGAAGTCAAGATGTATTACTCCTAAAAAATAACCTAGTATTAAAAAATATTACTTCTGTTTAATAACACTTCAAATCCAGTTAAATGTTCACCTCGATGACTTGTCAAAAGACTAGTTCATTTCCATCTCAGACGGTATCATATTATTGCTTCAACCAATATAATGCAGTATAATTAACATCTGAAACCAGTTATTATCTTATATGTTCCTTCGGATTTCTCCTTTACCTTCTGAGGATAATTGAGTACAAACTGGTATCAAAATATTCCTGTTACAAAAGTATTTATTATTATAACGGGGTTATAGCTTGGTATATGAATCACTTGAGTACTTGGACGGAATGGTCATAAGACTATTTCTAATGGAATAGAAGATAAACTAGGAGGCAAATATTCTAGACATATATAAAACAGAACTCCAATATTACAGAAAATTATACGTTCAATAGAGTTGAAACTCTTTCGATAAGTTTTGAATGCTTGAAGAAGAAATGTTCAATAAGGACTTGGATTTTAACATTAGGCAAAAAGCAGTATTCGACTAAAGTAAATTTTGAATCAAATTCTATCGATTTAAAGGGCGATTAGACAAAAGTTCTTCTTCAGGATCGAAGTAATTTGCTTCTGAAGGAAAGCTACTTTTGTCTGATAGCTCTCGAAATTGGAGTTTCATTCAAAATCTAGGCCAGTCTAAGATTGTTTTAATGACTAATTTTAAATTTTGCACTGGTATGTTTCTCTTCTAATTAAAAAACTTAGGTGTTGAAATTACTCCTAATGTAAAATTCGGTGAAGCTGACAAAAATATGCAAAATTGAATGAAATAATTGAAACAAGAGAAATAATTATCTTTTTAACTTAGAACTGACCAGTTAGAGAATTACTAAACTTGTAGTTAAGCAAGTAACTTGAAGCTAGTTAAAGGCTTGTGCAGCGATAACAAGTTTTCAGGACACGACAAAAAATATTTACCAGAAAAGAAAATGTAGGAGATAGCAGGAGACGTGTAAATAATAATCCAATGATAATCCACTTGTTATGAAAAGGATATTTATCAAAAAGTTTGTAATAAACACTTTCGAATGCGTAAGTATTGCAAATTACGTAGTCATAGGCATTATAAATGTTTGCGAGACATTTAAAATAATATTTACAACCTACACTTAAAGTAATAACAGCACATGTTTAACTATAATTTTACTGTCACTATGCATTGTATAATTTCAAACTTATGGAAAATTAAAATTAGAAATACTTGGTTTAATTTTTAAGATTATTACTTGTTCTTAATTTTTGAAGTTAAATTTAAAAAGGCCATTTCTTTTTACCGGTATCTCTACGCAATGTAATTTTTCAGTTTAAAAAATATATACTGCCTAATGTTAATTAAACTGAGTAAATATTTAGTGAAATTGCACTATTATTTCTGTTTAATATCAAGTCACCAAAAGTGGTAGTTTATTTCATTAAATACAAAAGAAAACTCTAAATTATTAATAAAATACATTTTGATTTTTAAATTAGTTATAACTGTCAGATATGAATAAATAAGTTAAATGACAGAATGATAAATTGATAACTTGTGTACTTTTAAACATGATTATTATTATATTTATTCATTATATACGATAATTTAACTAAACAGAAAAAAATTATTAGTTCCAATGATTTTATGATGAATGAGGTCTAAGAAAACCTCATTTTTTTTCCCTTTTAGATTTCACTTTTTTGACATTAAAGCAAATTTCTCTAAGTAGGAAACTAAGAGAAAATTTAAATATTTTTTCACTCCCTCATGATGAAATTAAGCCTTGCAAAACTTTATTTTAAGCTTCAGGGATATCACTGAAACGTCAAAAAGTGTGTTTAAACCATTTTCAAAATTTTCTTATAATTCATTAAAATATGTTTTTTTCAGAACAAATAACTCCTGCAATTAAACAGTTTCTGCAAAATTTCTTCATTTTTGTATTAATAGGTCATTGATATAGATTTTATTGTTAATATTTTTTAGCTTTTTAAAGAATTCGAATTTATCAGATTGTGAAAGATTTGGTTCTGTAATACAGAAAAACAAACAAAAAAAATTAAAACTTTTGTTTTATAAAATATATTTTATTTAATTTTCCAAAAGCAACTGCCCAAATTTTTAAAATGCAATAGCGGAAAATATAGTATTTTGTGACAAATTTGCACAATAAACGTGTTCTGTATAATTCTGAATTTACTTCTTAAAAGTATTAAAGTCTTAACGTTAAAATAGTTAAAAATTATCATTTAATTTTTTAACTTAAAATTCTTTTCTTGTATTCTGAAATCATTCTGTAGCAAAGTCTAATCTATCTTGGTATTTATCACTCTGGACAGAATTTTTATATTTTTTTTTGCATTGTTAAACAGACATACGCTTTCAATAAACTTAAGGGAACTACATGACTTACACACATAAAACTTTAGGTACCTTAAGAAGATGCCTGACTGATCATTGCTCAAGTGTGTAAAAATTCCTCTGACATGGGATACAGGTCTTACTTGGATACCACACATGATGGACCTCAAGAAACAGGCGCTAAGAATTTCGTAAAACTTCGGCAATTCCAATATGCCAAGTCGGGCTTGAATCCAGAATTACAGAAAATCATCCACACAATAGCTGCTGAAAAAATCAAAAGTTACGCAGCGGCAGTCTGGTCAACACCAATGCAAAATGGAAAAGTAAAGCATCTTCTAAACAGCGTTCTGTCGTTTCCCATCAATATTGCACATTCTTACCGTACGACTGCACCAAATTTCCTAGCAGGACTCATTCCACTGTATATATAGACAGAATTAACAGCTGTACTACACTCTTCTCCATTTAAGATGTAGAGATATTAGGTATTACGAAGCAGGAGTCTTCAAAAATGAGCAACGCCTTCGCCGGGAGTCGAACCACGGACCTCTGGAATACGCGCCCAGCGTGCTGACTACTACACCACGAAGGCGGGAGAAATACCTTATATACTCCTCCTTTCAAAGGGTGCCTGGGGATTAGGGAACCCATTCGCCAAATCCTGGTGGTGGAGAATCATCATCCACCACCTTCTTTAGTTATCACGGACCTTTTTTAGAATCACAGAACTCTGGAATACGCGTCGAGCGTGCTGACCACTACGTCACGAAGGCATGCGAAGAAGGCGGAAGAAATACCTTATAAAGGAAACAAACGCAATTCCACAACACATGGTTTCCAGATTTACGCATAGGAAGGATTAAGTAACAAGTTGCACATTCACCCAGCTATGAGATAAGTTTGTAGTAAAAGTATACATCTGCGACAAAAATCTACCACTTCCAATACAAAGTTTCAGTATTATACACTGATGGTTCAGGCCAAGATAATGGAATCGGCTGTGCCTTTGTTCAACACACTAATGAGCAAGAATTTCACACTTGGAAAGCACCATTTTCATTTAAGAATAGCATCTTCTAGGATGAGGCGCACTTACTAGCAATGGCATTAACTGTTGCAGTAGAGAATATACATTACAACGACAGTTTCTACAGCGACAGCCTGTCAGTGCCTCATGTTATCCTAAATTTTGTTTACGATTCTCATATCATCAGTAATACTCAAAAGGACTTACGGCGCTTGAGACACCTTAAATTCCACCTCCAATGTATAAAAGCACATGTTGAAAATCAAGGAAATGAGGGAGCAAATTCAGTGGCAAAAGAGGCAGCTCGTAACATCGGATCGAATTCACAATCTCTACCTCTACCATATTCTCACTTCAAGCGAGTCATCAATAATTTGGCTAAAGGAAAGTGGCAAGACGAATGGGACCATGCACCACAAAGGCGTTGCGCCTAATCTATTTATGGACCAGTGCATCTGCGGTAGCACAGGAATGCTCGAACATTACCGGACGAGCTGTCCACTGACATCCAGCCATCATTTCAGATTTCCAGACAATACAGATGACAGAATATAGTACCAACTCTATATCATCAAACAAAAGGAATTCATAAAAAAATCAAGGCTTTCCTGGATATCCCGGCAGTACATGGACTGGATCTGTGTAATGTTATTTAATTTCTCCTTTTGCGCAGTCGCCCAGTACCTCCCCATAGCTATATGCAATTTTTTTTACATCACGCCCATTATTACTCCTTTTCATTCCTTGCCAAACCACAGCGTGAAGCGTTGGATTAACCTGTCTAACTGTCAAATATAATAGCAAAATACTTCTGTCTCCGTCATCCGTTACTTATTACCCATTAAGCAGCTAAGGAGATATATTCGATATTTTATATTTTAAAAAATAATGCAATCGCAAACAGATATGTTTATCCCTTCATGACTACAGAATATCACTTATATATGAAATTACCCTTAAAGATATTTATGAAATGGAATGTTCATTTTTGGGGTTCTCAAAAGAACATATTTAACGTGTTAGCTAGAATGAGGAAATTAAATTACTTTAATAATTACGTTTTCCTCTACATTCATTTTAAGAAATTACTTAAAGAATCGGACTGGAGCAGATATCTGAGTATTCAAACTTATGCAGAACGATATTTACTGATTTCTTATCATCAGGGAATCGGATGTTTTTCACCATTAAAATAATGCATTTTCCTTTGATATTCATCAAGTTACTATCCAGGAGGAATGAAATATCAATAAGAATCCATTATGGCATTGCATCAATGCTAATTTTTATATAGCTATCATAAAGCGGTAATATTAGTTATATAAAGGTATAGAAATACAAAGCTTTTTAAAGCTATAATACGATAGAAATACGCAAAAAAGTGCAATTTATCCAACCTATTTCACTGATTTTAGAAAATTAGCCCGGCAAACAGAAAGACTATTACCACAAATAAAAATATTTATAGAAGTATTAACTTATTGTAGCTTTAAAAAGCTTCTCAAAAGACTTTCGTAAGATTTTTCCATCATCATTTTTATGATTCTAGCGATTTAAAACACATCGTTAAAATTCATGATAATTAGCACTGATGTTGGAGCAGAATTAACAAAGAAACTTAACGCTGATAAAGAATAGAATATTACAAAATAGGACATTATAGAATATTACAAAATAGGACATAATTAATACACTATATATAATTTTTAAAGATGACCCTGCATATATGGACACCTCGAGCTGCGATCTTGAAAGTTTCGCAAAATGTCTTTCCCACATAAACTGGATTTTCTGCACTCTGCAAATACTAGACTTCGTGACGCGAAATAATGTTCAAATGAAACAGATGCAGCAAAAATGTACCGGCATTGCTACTGTGTAATGACAGACTTCTTTTACTAACGGGAATTGAGTTACTTTTTTTTACTGTTGATGTAAGAAAATGCTGTTTTTCAATATATCAAGATAAATTACAGAATTAAAGTTTTTAAGAATAGATTCAAGATCGAAGCATAACAGGAGACTTAATGGCGCGTTAATATAAAATTTTCAAAACAAAAAAAAAAGTGTGAAAACATTTGAGTAATATAAAATATGAAAAAAATACAAAAGCTATGATATTATATACAGCTAACGACTCTAAACTGGGAGTAAAACTGAGAAGGGAGAAATCTGCATTGATGCAGAATTTTTTCGATATAGAAAATACATTTTGTTTCGTTCTATTCTTACCACACAGTAACTAAGATTCTCCACTCACATTCAGGTGACTGATTATCAATGCTTAAACTTTTAAAATTAATTTTGCAGTCTGATTCCAAAAATTAAACCGTAAATAACCCTTTTAAAGTTATAAATTTTAAACCAGAAATTAATTGTTTACTAGACAATAGAAGCCTGCAAAAATTGCTAAGTTAATAAGAAATTTATTATTTTTTTCATCCAAACCACTTTTGTTTAAAGCTGTTTTATAAGTACAAAATTAAGCATTTTATATGCACAAAACAATAATTTTTTACATATAAAAAATATAAGAGGAAACGTAACTTATTTTACTTATTTACATTTTTCAAACGTATACTGCACAAAAATTAACTGATATAAATTACTTTTAGACCTGAAAACTATGTGAGTAAGGATTCAAAATTATTCCGATTCGTTGCATGTATACTTTGTTAAATTTTGTATTTACTTACTTCTCCTTCTTAATTAGTTGTTATAACGATATGCGTTTCATAATTAGTTTTAACAAAGATAAAAATTATAAATATTCCGCAGAAGACAATTCTTTGCCTCCCCTAAAAACACTGTTTACTTGGGAAAACATTTTTACTTTAAAAAATGATTTATAGTTAAATCTAAAATATGAATGAATGTATTTGAGGTTTAATTTTCAGTATGTTGCTTGTAACAAATATTTAAATGTCAACCAGCAGCACTATATTAAAGAATACAGAGAATACGAAAACAATATAATTCCACCCAAAGTAAGTAGACAGATACAATACAGTAGCTTCGGTTCATCCTCTGATGTTAAGCGGGAGCTATTAAACAGGATGTTTGAAAAAGGTGGCTACAAGTTTTCTTTTCTTAAATAATCCTCTTAGAAATGTATTTTCAATTACAAAATTGCTCAAACTAAGACATAAAGTTTTATGAAAATAATTTTGATGTTGACAACGAAAAGAGCTCGGCAGATTTAAAATCTAAATTTTTTATATAATCCTAGTAAATGATTGAATAAATTCGTAACATGCTCTTTACGATTTAAATTCAAAACATTCCAAAATTTTAAATTTACTTTTACATGAATTGTTCGCAAAGAATTTGATAGTGAATTTGCAGACGATTTGCTACAAATTAAAGAAATGACATCTCAGAGCAGACGATAACATTTGTTCCCGAGAATGAGTTTCCACAAAAAAGTGTGAAATAAGAAGACGAATATTTCATGCGACAAATAGTAAGAAATCTCGCAGAGTTTTCCGAAATAATGTAATTCTTAACGTATGAACGTCACAAAATAAAATCTAAAATAAAGTCTTACATGTTTAGAAAAACAAGCGCCAATGATATGCTCATACAATAAAGTCAGAAACTGGTATACTACTGGTATATCACTAATTTATGTTTATCATCAATAATTCGTGACACTGATGAGGTGATCTAAAACGCAGGCAAACAATAGTTTTCAGTCGAAGGTGAAAGTAATCTTTTAACTTCAGGTTCTCAGGAGACTGGGACAACGCTGATAATCATCAGTACTGTGTTCACAAGCGCATCCCATACGTGTAATACAGAAATGTTATCATGAAGGCCATATTTTCTGGTTTCCAGATAAGTAATGAATAATCACTCACGCATATACATGATTTATCACCCTTTAGGTTGAAAGTTGTGTCTGTTCCACCAGAATGATAATGCATAGTACAAGCGAGTATTTCATAATAGTCACAGAACCTGCATAAAAATCATAACTGCCAGTGTTACTATGCAGTTAAAGGCGAATGAATTAAAAGAACTCGACTTTATTAACCATAACATTGCTTTCATCAAGCTGAGGCTTCTCTTCAGATAAGTATATACTAATTACTGAATTCAGAAAAAAATTTTAACCTTTTTCGAAAACAAAATAATATGGCAGTATATCTTGTATTATTTTCTGTATAATTACTATTTGTTACATCGGTGTGTCACCTTGAAAGTTATTTTTATTATTTGTCAGAAAAATCCGCAGTTAGGGTATCCGTAAATAGCGTATACCCGTATTTAGATACATTGTTACTTACGTATGTTTTTAAGCGAGATAAACTTGTATAATTAAGCCATATTAAGGTTCGAAAGCAAGCGATGCAATTTTTATTAAATTAATTTTGGTAAATTATTTCAGTGATCTGAATACGTTTCTAGCACCTTGACATCATAGAATGACTAACACCAAATAATCTACTAATTTCAGTGATTGATCAATTTGTTGCAAACAAAACGTTTCATCATTTTTCAGAATCAGTTTTTAGAATTCTGCACTTTTGCATTGATGTCTGTACAAGCAAACAAAAAGCGAGTGTAATAAACTATGTCTAGATTTTTCAGTTTTGTATGTCACTAAAAACGTCTGTAGAAACTACTCAACTAAAACTGATACAAAGTTCCCATTCAAAGTTATTGTCTAGTCCTATGTTTTATGCTTAAATTTTTATGTATACTGCATATATTTAAATCTGTATGCACTTCTAAAAAACTTATGTTTTTTCACAGTATGGTGCTATGGAAAATGATCTTATATTATACATATTTAAGAAAGAATTACTTCATATTTCTAACTATTGTCAAATTATATGTCCCTAAAGCTTCTGAATTTTGCGCATTTAGCTGTCTTATACCACTGATGGGCCATCGCTTCAGAAAGCAGACTTCATAAACTGCTTTTTAATGATTACAGTTCCATATTTATGTGCAGTGTTAATTTACAAAAGTTTATTAGGATTGAGCGTTTGCAGCCATTTATGTAGAAGGTGCCAAACTAATAGGTCATTTCAGCTTGTTTGCATTAAACTGTTTTTAGCTAATGGGAAGCTACCCGAATAAAAATTTTTCTTGATTTTATTCAGCCTATACCAGCAGCTGTAGATTTAGTGATTGAATAGGAAGAAGTAGAAAAGTTACTAATTAAAATACAATAGCATTAACCAGTTGCGGATGGCTTTCGCGTGTACGCGATAAACTGTCCTTTCAGTTCCGTCATGCAGATCATCTTTCCCATCCGCATAGGATTGAGGTGCTTGCTGCAAACAAAGGTGTTAACAATTCTTAATCATCATTCTTACTCTCCAAATTTAGTATTTGCAGAACCTTTTGCTCCACCTCAAAAAGCAGATTCTGATTAACGAGAGGACTTGTTATGCTCTCAGTGTTCTCAATAATAAGAAGACTTACGATTGAAAGCATTTCATTAATTAGAAAAATTGCAACGAAGATATGGAAGAGCCTTTTAAGAACTGTCTTCTATGAAGCAATCCAGACGTTCTGTGAACCTATCAAAAGTTTCGTAACATCAGAAAGAAAATGCACAGAAGACAAAACAGTGCTGGAGTAATCTTCTCTAGATCTTACATTTTTATGAATTCAGTCTTAAGACTTTGTGGACGCACTAATTGATTTTTGGCTTTTAATTTTAGAGAATCGTTATAATTTTACTTTCTTTTATCAGAAATACATGCAACCAAGAATTTTGTCAAGAGTCTGACGTCAAGTTAATTTCACATTGTTTTTTTACTTCCGTTTTCAGTCACCTTTTTTAATGTTTTTATTTAAATGGTTGTAAATATTATGCATCTAGTTTACTTAGATTTTAATTATTTAATTCTTATTATTTTCATTATTAGTTGCAATATTATTAAAACATTTTGTTTTATCTCTAAGTTACAATATATTGCACTAGTTTATTACTTATTATGCTCCCCTACCATATTTTCACTCAGATGTAGGATTAAGTTTATAGGACGCAGTTTTATAAGTATATTTTCCATGTTCCTACATTGAATAACGTATAATAAAAACAAGTATTTTATATAAATATTCAGCACATCCCTAAAATTTATGTTCATTGTCACTTATAGGATGCTATTAAGTGTGATTTGTTTAGGTATCTTCATTTGATTTCAGCTACGTGAAAACTTATGACTGGTTCAATGTTATTTAGCTATAACTAAATCAGAACCCGAATATACTTATTTCCTACTTTAAGTCATAGCCTGTCAGCATGAGCATCAAATGAGTATAGCCATCATAGCTCCAAGAAATAAGGCCAACTACGTGTTCTGAGTCCCAAGTCGACTTGTTGCTTAAGTAGATGATAAACTTGTTGAATAGACAAACCGTAGCGTTAGGTTACTTATCTAATTGTTTTTGAAAAAGGATTCAGTTGATTCCTATTAATTACAGGATTTCATGTAATAGATATGCTATTAGCCAAGCCACTGGGCATTCACAATCTTCTCTTCTGTATTTCGGAGAGGGAGAGGAAGAAGAAATTGTGCCATCTTCTTTATTCATTTTTATTAAGATAGGGCAATGTAAGAAGGGTTTAACAGCAATGACGAAAAGCATCCGGCCTACGACTGGTTTGGATTGCTTTAATGAAAGAAAAAAGCCCATAATAACTTGTAACAAACATTAACAATCTTATCGTATTGCTTCAGATAATATAAAAAGCACTTTATTTTCGAATAATAATAATAATCGTCTCAAACTCTAGCCGATGCAGTTTATATAAAACAATAAATTATAAACGTAAATAATAATACATATTGAAGTACGTTTTCCAGAAAGATCTTTCAGAAATAAAATATCAGGCATAAAAATGCATCATTTCACTTCTGTATATTTCTTTCTGGGTACAAATTAATCCAAGCTATTCTCTTAAACACAAGCAGTAGACAAATATGAAGGAGATAATACTAAGTAGCATTTTAATATGTTTATCATAAGAATGAACTACGAAAGTCTGTTTTCTCATTAAATGACCACTAAAAAGAGCAATCCGTTTGTTTTTGATAGGTACATCATTATTTACTAAAGCATACTGGTTCGATGCAATAAAGATACAATTGATCTTGAAAGCCATTCAAGATACGTAAACAAGAAATATAAAATAGTGAAGATAAAGTAAGAAAATTTAACGAATGCAGCTCAAGAATTTGTAACTCGTAAATTAGAAATTATGGACTGAGAAATAGAAACCTAAAGTCCTTTCTTTAAAAAAAAATGCGCGCATGATCATTACTGTATCTTGCAAAAGAATTCAATTTGAAACTACGATTCAACAAGTCAATGCAGAATTTTCAAAGAAAAAATGTTCCAGAAACTAATAATACAACATTTACCATCAGAACAACGGATTTAAGAAAATACTAAAGTCAATAAATAAATTTTAAAAAAAAACATATTCTCATCAGATTTAAAAAAGGTACTGCGTTTTGCAGAAAAATAAATAACCAAATAGCGTTTAACCACAAAAAAAAAACTTTCTTGATAAAAGGTTTCAATCATTTCGCAGAAGAAAATTTATTTTTTGTTACATATAACATTAGTATTTAATACTACATAACGTTATTATGTTATATTGAGAAAGAGTTTCCACCTCTCAGTAAGGCGCAACGAATTTTTCAAGTAATATCATTCTTAAATTACCATGGCTTTTATTTAAATTAAACCGAACATTCTGCATTTTTCATCATTTAGAATTTGGTTTGGTATTTTTAAAATTTATCAGGGAAAAGCAAACGAAAGCTAAATGCCTCACAGAGATGCTTTCATGAAAACTTTCTGAAGCAAACTGTCTTGAATTCAACTTAAAGGAAAACCCACGGAAACGCCCATGCAGTTACTCCGTTCACCAGGATTCCAGTCCTTGAACGAACTACTAGTGCTCAGCTGTTTTATTCATTCGGCAGCGATTCAAATATATATGATTATTAAATTTAAAACGATACGTATTAAAAGAATTTCGTTAGAGATCTGCGAAATCAAAGAATTAAACATTTTCCTAACAAGAATCAGTTTATTTCTTCATAAATACACTCACTTCCAAAAGTTAAGCACGAAGATGTAAAATGCAAAAAAATCAACAAATACTGCTTTGATTGACACAAACTTCGGCAGGAAAGTAGCATATGTATTTATGCATAAAACAAAATCAATAATTATATACAGAAGTGAAAACAATATTAAATTTTTGTAAGTTATCAGATAATGACATACTGGAGATTTAAACAGAATTATGTATAAAGTGAAACTAAACAGCATAAAATGAAAAAAAGGGCATTAATAGGGTATGTGATCCCCCTCATCTGTATACAAAGTTTAGATCTTGTGACCATGCTTTCAATTAGGTGGTCAACCACCGCAGAATTAAGCAATCGCCATTCTTCTTGTAGAGGAATTTCCAACTCAATAAGAGTGGCTGGAGGTGGGAAACGTGAAGATACAGCACGGCCGAAAGCATCCCAAAGATTTTCAATGGGATTAAGGTCGGGCGAATTTGCTGGCCACGCCATACGCGCAATCCCTTCACTCTCCAGGTAGCCATCGACGATGTCAGCTCTATGGGGACGTGCGTTATCGTCCATTAAAACAAAATTAGGGCCAACTGCTGCAGCGTACTATCTCACAATGGGTTTTAGGACTTCATCTCAATACCGGACAGCCGTCAAAGAATCCCGTTTAAAGATGTGCGGTATCCTAATGAAATTCCTGCCCACACCATAATGCTTCCGCCTCAGAATGAGTGAAATTCGGTGATGTTCTGGGACTGATTGCGTGTTCATTGTTCATGCCATATCCTTATACGCTTGTCATCTGGCTCCAGAGCAAATCTTGACTCATCAATAAACATGACATTGCCCCAGTCAGACACATTCCAATTGACATGTTCCTGGCACCACTGTAATCGTGCACCTTTTGACTGGACGGATAGAGGAACACAAACTCGAGGTACCCGGGCGTACAGTCCACTCATATGTAATCTTCGTCGTACAGTAGCTGCAGATATCGCGTTACCAATGGACTCTGTAATCATAGATGTCACACGTGTGGAGGTTGCTCTGCGTTTCCGCTTGGCTACAATAGCAACATATCGATTTCAGCGGGGGTTGTAATCCTTGGGCGACCGGCTATGAGCCTTCGGATAATTGTCTGTGTGGTTTGGAATTGTTTCCATAAACGTGAAATTACAGAATGATGAACGCCGAAGAAAAGAGGAACATTTGCGTTCGACTGTCCTGCTTTAATGCGCCCCACAGCACGCCAGCGCTCAGAATCTTCCATTCGTCTTCTGGAAGTCATAGAAACACGTATGTCTTGAAACAAACTGCACGAAAATTTTAAACACCTTCTATCAGCACATACAATCAACGTCTGTAACCCTTCATAAAGCTAGCTTCTTATAAGACTGCCTTTTTGCATATTTCTTGACATGAAAGCGCGATTGGCTGTTACCTAACATATTTGCATACTTCCATCTACCTCTGCAGCGAATTGCATCCTCTTCAATTCTGATTGGCTTCCGGAAATTAGCATTTTCCTGTCCATGCTTAACTTTACTAGAGAAGTCTATATTCTGCGAGATGAGAGATAATTAGTACACTGGTTGAGTAGTAATGAGAGCTAATTAGTACACTGGTTCTTAGATTTTCTGCCCGCCGAATTTTCTAATACAACAAAATAGTGTACCGTTATTTTTTCTAGATTATATTTTAGCAGTAATTTATCTTCTATTCTTAATTATTGCATATGGGCAACAATTTAGTATTTTAAAACTCCATATCTGCTGATTAGTGATATGTTAATTTTCTCCGTCTAAAGGATTTATTTTAAATGAATAATCCGAAATACTGACGTGGACGAATTTGAAAGTGACTATATTATTACCAAATGATATTTAGCTCACGTTCCTATATGTGCTGTCGACACTTGTTTCCTTTTGGATTGTGTAGTCCATTCAGTTCATTGTGCTTATTTCTGGTGAACATTCAGTTTAATATTCAAATGTACATAAATACCCACTGTCATACTGCATTTAAGAATGACCACTATTTGCTCATTATTATAGCGATAAAAATATAATTTTAGTAATTTTCTAAACAGGGAAAAACAAAGTACTTTTCTCTATAAGTTTTAAATAAAATGAATCCAAGACTTTACACGGTATTTTCTCCCGCCTTCTTAGCATGCGTTCGTGGTGTAATAGTCAGCACGCTCGGCGCGTATTCGAGAGATCCGTGGTTCAAGTCCCGGCGAGGGCATTGCTCATTTTTCACATCTTTTGCTTTAAAAAAATGCCTAATGTCTTTATAGTGGCGCTCGAACTAAAAGGGTCGTGGATAATGATTTTCCCCCACCAGGATTTGGCGATTGGGTCCCCTAATTCCCAGTCGCCCTTTAAAAGGGGAAGTATGTAAGGTATTTCTCCCGCATTCCTGGCATGCCTTCGTGGTGTAGTGGTCAGCACGCTCGACGCGTATTCGAGAGATCCATGGTTCGAGTCCGGTATTGCTCATTTTTCAGGTCTCCTGCTTCGAAATAACCTAATGACTCTTTCCATGAAGAATGAAAGCAAGTTTTATATTTACTATAGTACAGAAACAAGGACAAAAAAACCCCTAGTATTACTTAATCTGTTATTCATTTGCAGCCGTGATTAATAATGGTAATCTGGAAAGATAACATTTATTCATTATGGTAGAAATCATCTTTCCGTCATAAATATCATTCGGAATATCATTAACCAAAAATTTAAAAATTCATGTCTAAATGATTAACACAACAAAATGAGTTTAAAATCAGCGGTCATTCAAAATAAGTTATTTCACAGCCCTTCTTCGAAGTAAATGTCTTTTTATGATGGAGAATTAGTAAAAGAGACTTTTTTAAAATATCAGTTTGATTTATGAAATTTCAAAGAAGGAAAATACAAATTGAAATTAGATCTGTAACTAGAGAATTACATTTTTCACTAAATAATCTAATTCAATGACGATACAATAAGTGCATAGTGATTCAGTTATATTAATAAATGCTTATGTTTCTTCGAAGAGATCAGTGATACAACTCGATAGCTTTTCTTCATTTTAATGGGATTTTTTTTTAAATTATAGCCCTGAAAAAGAAACAGTGGGCAAATAATTAGCTGAATGAATGAAAGGATTAGAGAAGTAGATATAGTCAGAGTTTTTCAAATATTTCATTTTTACGTTGAAAATAGCTCTATCTTTCTCAGCTAGCATCTCTTACAACAGATGAAGCGACAGCAATAATTAGTCACACGAATGGATTATGGCGCTATGTCAGAATGATGATGAATACTCATTTTTTTTTCCTGAAGTATCACTCTACATAATTCACCAGCACATTTCATCCACTAAGAGATTAAACACACACAAAAAATAAATCATGTTTGTAAATGTTCAGAATCATTAATTCAGTTCAGAGAAATTCTCTCAAAACGCGTTTCTTCTCTGATTTCAATGAAGGGTAACAAATTATTATACAGTACAGATATGGCTAAGTTGAAATAAATTTCCCCAAAGATTTCTCAGTTTCTAAGTAAGATGGCAAATTTTCTCAGACAAACAAGGGGAATACAAAAATTAGTATGATAAAACCTGGTCTTCTTCAAACGCTTAAAACTAAATTGAAAGTTTTGAATTTGGAATAAAAAAACAAAATAAGGTGGTAAGGAACATTACTGATAGCATTAACGCTTGTAAAAATCAGTGCTTAATGTTGATCAAAGATCTCTAGCAGGAAAAATAATTACTCATTTTCTAAATATGGATGACTATTTATGAATCCATCCAAATTTAACTATGATAAAACTCAGTTTGAATTTTGATAATACTCCCTTACTCGTTGATAACTGCTTATTAATCTTTCTAACATATTTCTTTCAAGTGCTTGAACGTTTTTTAACATGCATCCGGACCAACGTTTCTGTGACAGAATTGCAACACTATTTCTACTATATTTATACGATCTTCCGTATTTTGAGGCTCAAAGATGTTTTTCTCCACTCTTATAAATGTTTCTATTCGGTGATGAAATACATATTTCAGTATCATGTGACCAATTTTATTATTAATATTATTGAAGGTTGTTTCATACCGCATTAGATTATAATACGGATTAGTTTAAAATTTCATACATAGAACTGTCTAATTTGTTTTTATATTTTTTGTGACTTTTTATTGTAAAGTTTTATGTATTGTTTTTAAATCCCAAAGCAAACTGTCGCGCATTCTTCCTTGTGTTCCACGTCCTAGTAAGGAATTTTTTTACTTACCAGTGGCCGCGTGGTTAAAACAACTGAATACTGATAGTTGAACCTATTTTGGGGGTCAAACCCAGGCGAACGGGATGACTGCATGCTTCAGTTTCGTGGGTTTTCTCATGTGTAACGTGAATACGCATCAGTTTCCTTTATGAATTCCTCCACGAGGGCATTCCTTCTCTTAGGCAGATAGCCCTTCAAATAACAAACAACCGAACCGTACTCACTGTAGCTTGAGAATTAGAGAACCAGATTCTGCGAAGAAAATTATAAGTTTGTGGGAATTTATTTAAAAGCAGCTTAATTTCATTTTCAAGCAATCTTTCCTATTATTTTCGCTTTCAACCCACGCTTTGTTGCCAAAACGTAAATGATCTAGCTCACGTCTATTCAGATAAAGTAGAAAGAAGTTCGTATTCAAAGGAAGGTTTTAGAACGTGATTTTAGAGCGCTTTCAATTTTAGTTCATGGTATATGTATAAGTGGAAAATTCATAACTAAATTACGTTCTTTCTCACTCAACGCTAATTTCAAATTTAGCGAAGTTTTATTTGCTTGTGTTTAACTTTTTATATATTCTCTCTTCTCTCTACGCCAAATAGCTGTAGAAACATTTTTATTCCACTTCAGTACACACGTAGATCCAATGACCTACGAACGTTGTTTGATTAATTAAGAATCTTATTTGCACTCATACAGACATAGTCAAGTCAACTGCACTTCCTGAACTAACTCCCATTTATCAAACCAATTATTAGCTGAGTAATGAAAAAGGAACATCATGTATGTGGATATAATCATCGGTTTACAAACGACAAACTTAAGTGTTTTATATTCACAAGTATAAACTTGCAAGCCAGGAGAAATTTTCATTTTTATAGAGACGATGTTGAAAAGGAGCGTACTTGTATGTAGAAGCGTAAAATTTCGAGAAAACCTGACATGACTAGAAATTAGGAATGAGGTAATTTTTATGATTAATAGTACTTAACTACACAGAATATTAATTACCTATTATAATAATTATATCAATTAGGCTGTCTGTGAGGGTCAAAGCTGTCAGACTCCGTTTAAATCAGTAACATATTGACAGAGAGAGGCGGGCTAAAATGCTCGCATCATTAACCTGCAAGCGTTTTTCTTATAGGGGAGATGAGGAGTAGGAGCTTCATGCGTGCATATAAAAAAAGGAAAATCCGTAAGTATTGCTAATTTCTGAAAGCATTATCACCCTTCTAAGTGAAATTCAGTTGTTCAAATAATAGCTGTCCTTGAAATCTTTTAATTCTCCAATTAATAGAACTTAAAAAGGAGGCAATTTTGACCTACTAAAAATTACTTTATTGAAAAGAAGAACAAAATTCTTTTAGAATTCTTATGGGCATTATATGTAATTACGATGATGATGTTAGTAAACATAATGCTCTTGCACGTGAAATAATTGATGTGGTGTGAATAGACGATTCAATTTCGAAAGCATTCTTAGTAAACAAACTTTTAAAATAGATAATACCTCATTCAATTTTATAGAAATTTCCAATCATCTCATTGCTTAGAACCAGTGTTCTAATAACTTGATAAATCATTATACAAGAATAATCTAAAAAATTGCGTTTCCATTATATTATCGCGCTTAATACGTTCATGGTTATTTTGATAACATTAAATAATGAGAAAAAACAAACCCTTTAAAATAGCAATGGAATTTAACTAATTTAATATAAATATAACTACAATAAGTACTTTCACAGCATTTTTATTAAAAGATGCAGACGTTTTCTTATGAACTGTTCATAACATCTTTCTTGATACAAAAATTAATTTATAAACCAGACTATATCATAGCATATCTAGAAATTATTTTACCAATCCTGTATGCTTAATTTTAATACTCGGTGAGTATTCCTTATCATGAAAGAACACACTAATGTAAAATTTAAAATTAGGCAAAATAAAATATAATAAAATAAAAACCTTAGTTTGATGTTGAAAATGTTTGCACAATTCCTTTTTTATTGCAGAAGAAGAAGGACTTGTGATTCAAAATATACTTGCACGTCAAATAATGTTTTTTCTTCCTAATTTTGAATGGTTGATTAGTTGAAATTGAAAACAGGTGTTTAAAGACTTAATCCCTTACCTGCCGGCATTTCTCTGTCGCTTCGTAATTTTTATAATGTATTTTGACCTCATTTGGCGACTTTATCTTTTGTTTGGCGACTTGACTTCAGTTAAAAATTTAAACATTTTGATCATATTAACCAAATTGTTGATTTTAATACGAGATGTATTTTCCATGTTCTCGTTACTAACGGGTGGGACTTCGGCACTTCAATAAGAATATTCGAAAGGTACCATTAACCGCTATTACATTAAGCGGCGTCTATTGTATAAAAATGCTCTCTTAGTAACATTATTTTTAAATTATTTGTTTAGCGTATAATATGCAAAGATTGCTCGAAATATGCAAAATACTATAAAAAGATAATATAGATACACACCGGAAGTATAACTTAAAATATTCTCATGAAAAACATTTTGCATCGCCGTGTTATTAGCAATCTGTTTTGGGAATCACGAAGATACCAATAATTTTGGAAAACGCGGAGAAAACTATAGCATTCTAAAAAAGATTAACTGAAAACTCTTCAAGGATACAGAAAGAAAAAGAAGAAAGAATTAAATCCGGATTAAAGAATAAATCCTGTATCTGTAAATAAGCAAAAATAATAAGAAAAATCGTAAGTAAGAATCGTGCACGTGATCATGCATGTGATATCAAGTTCTTTAATGCGTAATTTTGCCCATAGTAGTGAAGTAGCCCTGAATGTTGCTCGACATACCGTCCACCAGTTCATTCATTTGGTTCTGATAGAAAAATTCACATTTTTGGTTAAAAATCTAAGCAGCGCCTCCTGGGTGCACAATAATAATGAAACATTATGTTTCACAGCCTTTTAAAACGTATTTCAGGCGTATTTTAAATATATTTTAAAATATATTTTGAAGTGCACTGAGGCCAATTCAATCAAGGAAATGCCGCTTTGGAGCAGGTACGTTAAGAAGTGTCTAGCGAACGCTAGCGTTATCAGCCTGTGAAACGAACCTATTACTAAGCTCCACACAAACTGTTTGAAGCAATGAATTCTAGGATGTAATTTCAATAGTACACAACAGTTCAACTTTTGTCACTGACTGGGATCAACTGTCTTCCAGTTCGATGATGAAGACCATCAGGTTTCCGAAAAATTCTTATTTTTTCTGAGAACAAAGTATTTTACCGTTGATTTAGTGACTTTATGAAACCTTGCCCACTTGTACTCTCTCCTAGAATTGCACACCTACTTATGTAGAATCTTTTCCAGCATAGCCTAATCTATTATATCCCATCTGAAAAAGTTCCTTGTCAATTCCGAAGCCCTAGTTTTCCTAAAACACACGTTTCAAATTTCGCTACAGGCGCATCGGCGGCCGAGCAGTAAAGTCGTTAAACACTGGTAGATGGGCCTGAGGTTCAAATCCCGCGAACGGGCTGGCTGCATGGGCATTTTCTACGAGCAAATTTTCCCCTTAGAAAGTCCTCTATGAAGGCATCCCTTCATTTATGCAGTTAGCCCTCGAGTGCTTTGTCATAATGAAATAAAACAAAACCAATTTCGTTATGAAGAAATTTCAGGAAAATCTCTTCAATTTTAGGTTATATATTGTTCAAATACTGAAAAGCGAGAGATCGAAATTTTCATACGATTTCAAACAATAATTAATTTTAAACAATAGGGAATAGGAATACTTCTTATAAGAAAAGTCTCCGAAATATGCTTCTATCAAAGTGTTAAATCTTTGTTTATACTCTACAAAGCAAAAACAAAAGCATATTGAAATGTGATAGCTTTAGGGAGTGGATGTGTAATTTGGCCAAAAAATTCTATTTCCATTTTTAAAATTTATTAAAAGGAAAAAAAATTCTTTTTCCACTCTGCACATCTGCAAAATATTGGAAAATTTTAAATTCTATAAAAACTGAATTACTTTCCCTAAATATTACTTTAGTTTTACAACTAACAAATCAAGGAGCAATTCAAAGCTTCCAGGGATATCACACAAAACGAGCGAAAAAATAATGCTAAATTGGTTTAAGAACTAAACGGCCTTGCGATACAAACATGCTGACTGCTTTCCAATTTGTGCAAGACATTCGGACCGATCTTTATACTTCAGCGATAAAGCAATGGGTTCGCTAGGCGGGGTTTATTATTAAAATATTTATTCGATATTTTCTTTACTTTGATGAAATATCTCAGGTTATGTCTTCGTCCAGAGACAGAGCTAAAAAATGTGAAAACAAGAATAATTAAATAAGTAAATAAAAGGAAGGTCAGGAAATATAAGCGGTAAAACACAACACGTGAACATTGCGGAAGTTTCACGTTTAAGAAATAATATTACAAGTGATAAAAACTGTGCATTATGTAGAGAATTTATCTGAACATGTTTTAAAGGAGACCGCTAAATTCTCATCAAATGCATATACGGGATTCTGCTATTGCAGGAAGAGAAAAAAAACTAACTAAGTCTACTAGTACTAAGTAAGGAGTAAATATATATGATAAAGGAAATTCGAATGTTGCGAAATTTCTTTCAGGGAGAAAATATAAAAGCCAATATTTTGTATTGACAAGAAAATGAGACTTTGCACTGACATGAAATTTGGCATTAGAAGATGAGATAATTCAGTCTTCATCACGTCATTTAAAATAAGATAGAATGAAAGATTTTATGATAACAAAATTAACTTTTGTAAGTTATGAATGATTTTTCTGCATTCACATTTTTGAAAATTAAATGAAATTATGAAAGAGTTTCTAAGTATACGATGTTTAATTATATTATTACCCGTAGTTGTAATATATACTTAACTCCTAAGCCAGGGGTCCCGAACCTTTTTGTCCTTAACAGCATATTCTAGAATATCTGTTGGACGGCGGGCACCATTTGCTTTTTGAAGGTGAATTTATAGTTGGATAGAGTTAATAATAGTACAAGCACATAAAAAAAGAGATCGGTCGCATTTCGTTTTGTGCTGGTATCTGTGTTGGGCGCAATTTCTATTTTAAAAAAATGAGAAAACTTTTACATAGAATTTTAATGAAAAAAAAAACATTTTTATTGTGATCGCACAGCGACGGGCGCCATAGTGCCAGCGGGCATAGGGTTGGGAAGCCCTGTTCTAAGCATACAAATTACAATGATTCTTTAAACTTTTGATGGAATAATATATTGTTAAATACTTTTTACCTGACTTTCTGGCAACATTTCATATAACAACTATTTTATATATAGTCCTTTTTCGTCGGTCTCTTGGTCGTTGTATCCGAAGTAAACTGTATTAATAAAATACAGCATTTAAATTACGAAATATACTATTAAATAAGGAGTTCTTTTTTATAAGTAAAAATATGCAGACTAATAACTATAGACAGTAAACTAAGTCTTATATTGACTGCAGATTGCAATGCATTCTGCAACTAATTTTGTTATCCCGTTTGTTCATATTATCATGTGGGAAAATAAAAATAAAATTAAATTTTCCTCTCTCATGTGAATATTTACAATACTTTGTTTATAATGGCTTAATCATATATACACACGTATAAGCAAATTGAATGCCTTAAAATAAATTTTCGGGAGGTAATATCTTATTACATATAGGTTGCGTCAAAAGGTTAGTGGCAAATTAAAGAGGTGGATTAATCAGCTTTCGAAAGAAAACCGTGTAAAGTAATTCTTGAATGTGAAGAACCGAGCACCTGCACTATGCAAAAATGTGTGTATTTGTATATGTGTTGGTTACAGTACGAGTTGACCTTGATATCATCCTACACAAAAGCCAGCACACACGTAATTATGCAATACACAGAGCAAGCCGGTATCTCTCAATACATTGTAATTACTTCCATTCTGTAACTTCGTACTGACTCAGGATTACTCCTGAAAGCATGGGTCCAATTCAGATTCCTTTTCATATTACTAATGCTTGTAAGAATATATAATACCTACTACTGCATAGGTATTGCACAGTAATTTGTTTCGAAACGGAGGGTACACCATCGCTTTCTATCTTGATTATTCTATCACGCGGATATCCCAGAAACTATTTTCTTTTTTTGTAACATTTCTTCTAATATCACGCAGCATATGTGCAAAATCGTAAAACATTATTTTCAGCCAGTATGTGTGTCAGGAGGGAGTGACAACACGTTATTTTAAATGACTTAACACAGTACTTTGACACTTGCTTTAACGGAATATGTTCCCATTTTATATAATTTAAATACGTATGAAACCAATGGAAATAGATTCAAACTCGAGAATATTTCAAAGCTTTCCAAGAAATAACAAATGCAACAATTTCTAAAATCGTCTTTCCCTTGTATGTGTAACATATTTAGAGTACAGAAAGCGGCCTGCGAGTAAATAAGAAAGACAATTAAAAAAAATTATGCCTGTATGCTCCCACTGTTAAGATGTCAAGGTTAAGTACGGAAGTAACGAGTTTTATGTCCCGGCGGGGACAACATTATAGCAGTTAAATGCAAATTAATTTTCATGTCATGTACAGCGGCTCTCCTATATTAAAATAAAAATGTTAAAAACCTACTTGTCTTTAGAGTGGGTTCAAAGTACTGCCCAATAATGACACATAAACACCTATTACTATGCAACAAAAAGAAGTTGTTGACAATGACCGCAAGGAAAATTTGTCTATGCCAGATAAAAGACGATGATTTAAAAAACATCGAGGTTAGTACATCTATTATTGCCAAACAGCGGACCCAGTTATCTTTGCTTTGCCAATGAAACACCAGCGAAAAAAACATTTAATTTTATGTATCCAGAAGAGATGACGCGCCCTGACTGTGACTATCAATTGACGGTAGGGAGCCACCGTTAAATTACCGTTAGAATTTTTTGTTCCAAACACACGGAACTCGAGGAAACAGGCTCTATGTGTGGAAATGAGGCAGCCACCAAGGTCACTTGCAGGTGAAAAGGGCTCTTGGGATGCACGCGATGTCTGACAACAATAATTAGAAGACCTTTTTATTTGTGTTTATTCTATTGTAGCTTGTTTATATTTTCGTTATTATAAGCCGATAAAAATAGCACCATTTCTGCTGAAGTGCTATTTGTTCAAATGATAGTAATTTTTATTTCATTATTATATTAATCTTTGTGAATTGGTATTAAAAAATATACTGTAGGGTTTCCAAAAGTGAATTTTGCAACAAGTATCTGAAAATCAGCATGTCTTCAAAATTTGAATTTTTAATCTTGATTATTAACTGGAAAAAACATTCAATAAAGAAACGTAAGTTCATCGAAATGTACCATAATGAAGTTTGTGAACCTACGGAAATTAGAGCAAACATGTAATTTGCATTTTCAATCACTGAACAAACTCCTTTAAAAATGTAAACCTTCACGTTCATATCATATACAGTTGCTTAAAACAGTGCAGTATCTAATGCATGAAGTGTCGCGTAACTAAATAAATAAACAAATTACTAATTTTGGATTTATAAATGCTAACTTTGAAGATTTCCATATAATTACAGAAAAAAAGTAGCACGAAAAACAGAACTACGCTAAGAATGTGAAAATATTAAAAACTAAGGTATTTTGCATCAAAATATTAAAATACCTTTTAAATATTATAAAATGAGTAGCCTTCGTAATAAGTATCATGATTATTGCCAATAAACTGGTGACCTAAAAATCCGCATATCATAATTAGCAAATGCAGTTCAGATATTATGTTGATATGGAAAACAGGTAATTTTCATTTTACGTTAATTTTTACCCGGGAAAAAAAGGAATTCTACAGTAAAAAATTTACTCTGCTTCAGATCTCTAAAATATTAATTAATTCATCAATGACCTCAGGTCATGTTTTATCATATAATTTAAGCCGTATTACACAGCGTAATGAAGATTTTAGTATATAACCCAGTAAATTTAAAAACATTTTCATACAGAGTTCTGTATTTCTGAAATGGTATTCAGATTGTAAAGACATTAGGTTATTTCGAAGCAGGAGACATGAAAAATGAGCAATGCCCTCGCGAGGACTGGAATTTCGGACGTCTCGAATACGCGCCGAGTGTGCTGACCATTACATCACGAAGGCATGCTAAGAAGGCGGCAGAAATACCTTATAAGATAATACAATACCAGTTATAATAATTAAAAATAAACACAGCCAGTTTCATTTGCAATGAGGTTTCTTTCTTAAATTACTAAAGCGATAGCCATACTTCGCTATTTTCGTCTAGACTTATTAAAGAATTGTAGCAAACATCATACAGGAATTGGCAACAACGTATGAAGTAAAACAGATCTAGTCAGAAAATAGCAATGGATAAGAGAAACGTAAAAAAAACTTGAGTTTCATCATAAAATTCTGAAATTACAAATTTTACATTCAAAATCAAGTTTCAGTAAAAAAAAAAAAAAAAAGACACAAAAAATACAGATGAGGCTATAAGGTACTTCTCCTGCCTTCTTTGCATGCCTTCGTGGCGTAGTGTTCTGCATGCTCGACGCATAACCGAAAGGTCCGTGGTTCGATTCCCGGAGAAGGCGTTGCTCATTTTTCACATCTCCTGCTTCCAAAACAATCCTAATGACTTTACAAGGCTTGCAAAGCGAATATGTTTCGCAACAGAGAAAACATCGTTTGCTTGCGATTAGTACAGGTTAACTAATTAAAGTATCCCAAAAGTCTATTCTGACGGAGGCAATAACAAGTACAGGTTAAAGCAAGGTCGGCATCTGTACATTCATTTTGTCATATTAGGTATCGCCGGGCCTTGCTATCTGTTAGGATTCTGCCTCGGATAGAATTCGAAGGGAGAAACCTCGACGGGCGGTCCGAAAGTCTTCCACTCCTCTTCCTCTATCACAACCTCTCCACAGAATTTCGGCTCGACGTGCATGTTGAGTGCCCCCTTGCCGCATAGACGCTATACGCTTACAATATCTATCTCTTCCGCGAGATTCGAGCTCGGGTCCTTCGGTACAGCAGTCCGCGACACTAACCACTATCCCATCTGGGCGGCCAGAGAGTACAACAGAAATATCAAAACGTAATCGCTAATTCTCTTGGAAACTGCGTAAAGGTGGAATTACTCATTCTTTTCTTGGGACGTTGCTCATTGCTTATCAACCTCGCCAACTAGTTTTAATTAATAACATAGTTGAAGATAACTAGAATATAACAGATAAATCGCAATATTAAGGAGAATATGATCAGTTACAGTGTGCAGACTTAGCTGCAAGAGTTTAAAAACGAAAACAAATTAAGCAAAGTGCCTTGGTTATACCATTAATTAAGATACACGTTTTACTTATTGCAATAAAATTATGAACGAGCTAATATCATAGAATATAGAAAAACTTAAAATAAGAAGCTAAACAAAGTACGCTTCAAAATAACTTTTACTTGCAAATAATTATTAAATATTCAAGCTGTTGACAATTCAGTTAATTATTACGCAACAAAGTGCACTCTTTTGAAAAAAAAAGTAAATAAAGGGAAGCTCCCTTAAAAATTAATCCGATTATCTCGAAATTCTATGTGCAAATTCCTTTATACCAAATTATGAAATGATTAAATTTTCAATGGCAATAACTGTTAACTTCGGTTACAGCGCGCGTACCTCTTGCGCAACTAGAATAAAACAAGCTACAGTTGCGCACGGTTTATCTTAGTTCCTTGGAGACACTACCAATAATGCCGTTACGACGTTTTGCAAAACTTCGTCGACAACTGGACGACTTCATATGTGGTCGCATAGTAGGGAGGCGAGAAGCGGGCTCGTTGTACCGAGCAATAGGCCGCTACCTGCACCGTACGGACACAGGTGAACCAAGGTGCTGTACACAACGGTTCATGCAAGTTACTCATCGGCGGAATCAAGCAAAGATGCACGAGTGCGAGGCAAGATAGG
>KK113022.1:218042-293937 GCA_000611955.2 Stegodyphus mimosarum | reverse complement strand
GGAGGGAAAAAATTATTAAATGGGATTACAGCAGTTTTCGAAGATTCTGCATGAGAATACTTGCAACATCACAAAGGAAAAATGCATCTTCTGATTTGATAGACAAAAACCTTTCGTGAACATTATTTCGGTTTTTAATTTGAAAATTTCACATTTTAATCTGTCCGTCACTTCGGTGGCATGATGCGTATTGATGGATAGCACTTTCATTGCCAAAGCATTATTTTCCATAGTTTTCGTGTTTTATCAACACCTCCATCTTATGTAATATACATATATTATGTTTATACTTTAATGCGTTTCATACAATTATTAATTAGCATTACTGTAATTTACACATTTTGGTGTTTGGATTGCCCTTCATTTTATTACATCCATTTTCCGAGCCGTTTCTGAAGCACTTTGCTTTTTATAGTACTTCTGGTTGTAGGTAAAGCTAAAATACGTGTAACATTGGTGTGTTTTTTATCTACACTCATTATTTCTCTAAAGGGTATAGAATCGATAAAGAGCATCCGATGTGAAGACCTATCTTACCTTTAAAAGGGAACTTTGGTTCAAAGTCAGCCTTTCCTAAGTAGCAGTAAGAATCAGTTCATCTCGATCTAATTCTGAATTTACGCTGTCTTCTATTTTTTGTGGATTATTCTTTATAGGCTTCTTTATTTCCAGCTGTTTTCTTTGCTTCTCATTTCCCACGACTGCAGTTTTAAGAACCCATATATCATGCTGTTTTATCCACTTGAATCAAATTCCACGTATTTTACTTTTTTGCGCTTTTTTTAGTGTAATGTTTAAGAGTGTCGGACTGATATTCTTTACAAAACTTTGCTTCAGTTCTCTTGAAATAACATTTTCTTTTTTCGCATAAATTAGCATAACATGTTCCAGTTCTCCTCCTTTCCTCGGATAAGTATAAAAATTTTGATAAAGATCTCCTTCTACTTTTAACCATATTAATAAGTTATGGCTTTGCTACTCCACTTTTGTCGTAAAACAGCGTCTCACTCTTAACATACTTTTGTGGTTAATACTTTCATTGAGTCCATCTTTAAATGACTATTTTCCTACCGTTTTTGTGAGGTCATTCCATGCAGCTTATCAATATTTATTTTCCAGAAGGATTCACTACTACAGTTTCAAATTCAGTATCACACAAATTTAATTCATTACTAATATTCGTTTAATCATTAATATTGGCTTTACCAGCAGTTGTTGTTGCCACGTACACACGGAAGAGATATAAGTGTTAACTAATCAGACAAAAATAAATAAATGTGTCCCAATAATGATTTGTTCCTCTATTCTATACTATGTTTCGATATCTGTCTTCAAATTTCCAGAGTAATGAAAAATTTCTACGTAAAAACAAGCAAAACAAAATCTCAACGTCCTTCCCATTAAGCTTAATAATTTGAAATTGGAAATTTATTTTTTATTATATAGTGTCCTCGCGCGCGTTAAGCTAAGCAAGTCTCTTCACACACACACACGTAAAGAGAGACAAAGAAGACTGTAATTACAATAAACTCCGCAATTTAAAATTGACCATTTATCTCATCTTACATAAACGATGATTTAACGCAAAACTTTATTAACTCGCAAATTAATTAAGAATAGACTATAAGGTATATCTCCCACATTCTTAGCGTGCCTTCGTGGTGTAATGGTCAGCACACTAAGCCGGTATTTCAAAGGTCCGTGGTTCGATTCCCGGCGAAGGAATTGCATATTTTTCATCTCTCTTGTTCTAAAAAAAATACCTAATGTCTCTACACTGGCGCCCGAACTAAAAGGGTTGTGGATGATGACTCTCCACACCCAGGATTTGGCGACTAGGTCCCCTAAAACCCTAGTCGCCCTTTAAAAAGGGGAGTATATAAGGTATATCTCCCACATTCTTAGCGTGCCTTCGTGGTGTAATGGTCAGCACACTGAGCCGGTATTTCAGAGGTCCGTGGTTCGATTCCCGGCGAAGGAATTGCATATTTTTCATCTCTCTTGTTCCAAAAAAATAACCTAATATCTCTACAAGACTAATTAGCGAACATAAAAAAGACTGTCAAAAACAGTAATGTGGCTACATCAAAATTTTATAAAGGTAAATAGACAGCTAAAGGTCAGTATAATATTATACGTCACTTAACACCATCTATGACAATAACATAAAATTCTGTATAATCTAACTCGTATCATTATTCGACATTTAAGAACATACGTTAATTTATTACGCCCTATAATTAAAAATTAAATTCTAGTTACCTTAAAAATAATTTTATTAGATTTCAGAAAATGAAAGCCGTTTTACTAATTCCAAGAAACTCTGAGTAAGACAAGACTTTTATATAGTTTACAATATAGTGTGTTGTAAAGTATTTTTCGCTCCTTATCCCGTGCCTTCGTGGTGTAACTGAAAGCAAGTCCATCTGGCAATCGGAAAATCCGCAGCTTGAATCCAGAGAGAGCATTGCCCACTTTTCATGATTCCTGCTTCTAAGTAAACTCTATAACGCTACCTGAAAGATTTATTCAGTATGATTTAGTGTGGACTTTCGTTGCAAATGCTATTTATTCTAACAATGCAAGCAATGTAGCATTCGCAAGTTGTTTAAGTTAAATGTGTCTGATCTTCGCTGAAGAGCTCATGCACATGACAGTGCAGACAATCAAACAAGTGAACAGAGATTGAAAGAGAAGACAGTCGGTGCCCTGTGAGTGTCACTCAAGAACTTAGAGCATCACTCAAGGTTTGCTGTGATGAATGCGTGTTGAAAAGTGACAGAATTTTAGAACATTTTCATTAACAACCATGCGTAATAACCCAGTCAACATTTTGAATAAAGTGGTGAAAAACATATGTTATAACGTGGATTTATGTACTGAAGAATGCAGTAAATATACAGGTTATCATAAAATAAGGATAAATCACAAAAATAGCGATAACTCTCTCAAAAATAAGCTAAACCGTGTAAAATTTGAATATGTTGCCAAGTAAGAGTAGCTGAGTAAAACTGAAATATGCAAATTAGTCGCGCTGCACTCGGAATACGTCATCTGTGAGGAGCATAAAATTCCGCGTTTGAGAGCAGGCCCACCTATTTCACTGTGATAGTAACATCAGAAATCTGAGATAGCCAATTCGTAACAATGACCTCCAGGCATCATTTGCCTGCAGAACTACGATGGAGAGCCATTGGGAGACTAGAGGCAGGACAAAGTCAAACAGAAGTGGCAAGATGGCTAAATGTGAGTTCTTCTGTGGTTCGTAGACTTTGGAAACAATTTCAAATTACAGATTCGGCATCTAGGAGGTTCAGCCAAGGACGGCCAACTGCTAACGACGAGCGCCGATGACCGATATTTGGCGTTATGTGCACGCAGGAATAGAACCGCTACTCGAGCTCTTCTTAGATGTCACCGGAAGGTTGGCGTCAACGTCAACTGTGCGGAGAAGGCTTCACGAAGGTGGTCTGTATGCGAGGCGATGAGCGATTTGCGTGCCGCTCACGTCACGCCATAGGAGGGACCGTTTGCAGTGGTCACGATAACATGTCCACTGGACGTCTGATCAGTGAAGGCCTGTTCTTTCTACGGATGAGTCCAGGTTTAGTCTAGAAAGCGATAGCAGGCGTTATTTTACATGGAAAGAACCTGGAAGCCATTATCATCGGTCAAACTCCATGAAAGAAATGTATACGGAAGAGACAGTGTCTGTATTTGGAGTGGCATCTCTTTGGGTGGACGCACAGACCTCCATGTCTTTCCAGGGGAACCGTGAATGCTCAGGTTTATAGAGATCACATCCTTGATGCTTATGTGCGCCCATATGCGGAGCAATAGGTAATGCTTTCCTGTTACAGGACGACAACGCAAGACCACACAGGGCTCGCATCGTAGATGATTATCTTCAACAGGAAACATTTATGTGCATGGAGTGGCCAGCTCAATCCCCAGAACTTGGATCCTATCGAGCACGTTTGGGATGCTTTAGGGAGACCCCTAGCTGCTCTCAATCCACCCCCTCAGACCCTTGTCGCGCATGCAACTGCTTTGCAAGAGCAATGGCTCTCGCTTCCTATGGAACTGATAGACCTCATAATTGAAAGCATCAGAAATCGCTATATGTGTTGTATTGCTTCTAGAGGCGATCATATTCCATATTGAAGGTACTTTTCCTATAACAAACTGACACCTTCGATTTGTTCATTTTATACATGTGCTATTTTCTATACTACCATAATTTGTCTGGTAATTTCTTTTTATGTTATTTGATACCTTACTATGTGTTGTATATTGTGGGTAAGTTTCATAAAATTCTACATGTAACTTTTTCAGTAATCGTGATTTTTATTTTTGTGATTTTTCCTTAATTTATGATAACCAGTGTATTTTCAGCCATTTTTTACAATAGTATACTCATTATTCCCGCTTGTTGTAATTTCAAATTCCCACATGTTAATAATATTACCCAAAATAGAATATATCAGCAGCAAAATAAAACTGTAAACCTTTTAGATTAGAGTTTAGAAACTTTTGAAGTGCACTGAATTATGTGTAAATACGCTGAGACACTTTTAACTTAAGAGTTTAAAACTAAAATATTATAATGAGTATAATTTCTGTTATTATTAATTCTTTAGCTATCCATAGCATGGAAAGCTTAGAAGATTTCATGAACTGATTAATAAAAGCTTAAAATATTAGCAAAAATTAAAGAAATTAAAAATGAAACATTTAAAACCCTATTATATTTTAAAAGAAGGTTTAAATAATTCGTTTGAAACTTTAAATTTTGAAATAACACCTTAGTAACCGCATCTTCCTTTTCCAGGTTTTTCTAATATTAGCTTTTCATTTTAAAAATAGACAATATTTTTTTGCTAAATAACCGACAAACGTATTGAAAGAATTTCAAGAATTATTTTGACAACTGTTCAGTTTAACATGAAATTCATATTTAGAGACATTTTAAAGCATATCAACTAACATTTTCAGCAGACTTCGCAGTGAAAAGGTTTAACAAAATTTGCCAGTGAAAGCAGGTTTAAAGCAAAAATGTTAGAAAAATCCTCCTCTAGTAAAGATAAGTAAATATATAGTTAATTAATAGCTACATTATCTTCCTACTTTGTTAAACTTTGAAACAAATTATTCTCTTTCTGATAAGACAGTCATTACGGTTTCAGATGGAGGACTCAATACTGGCACTGATAAAATAATTCCTAAGCCGTAGGGTAAAAAATATTGCTTCCTTTGCCTGGTATAAGTACACGTAACCTTAAAAAAATTCAAGCGGCTGTGTTTCATGTAATTGAATTTTCAGTTTCAGGTCAGATAGCGAAAATAATGATGGAAGAGCTCATAACTCAATCTGACCTTTTCTCTGTAAGCACACATTGCATTTATCTCATTATCCTGCTATGAGCCAGATACTCATAAAACGAATTTTATTATATTTCAGTTCAATTGACAATGACTAAAGCTATTAAGACATTTTATGATCATTTATGGGCCTACTCGCTTATTAAATACGTTTAGTAGCTTCTCAGATAAATTAATGGGTAATTTCACACTCAGTAAGTTTAATTTTAAGATTATAAATGAAAAATATTGTAAATCTTGAGAATATTGCTGAAGATACCCACTCACACGTACACCAGTATGATCTAAAGATCGTTTAACATCGCAGTAACTTATTTTCTGCTATTCCAAAATTATATGATTAGTCATTTACTTAAAATTGTTTTTTTCATTTCACATAACGACTCGGTTGTCAAAATATAATCTGTCAATTTTGAATGAGTCATAAAATGTATTGATTGCGTAAATCTATGTCTCAATAAACGAAGTACTGTGCCTGAATTCCTAGAACAGATTGTTTGCAACAAACACATTTAATAGCTATCTGATGAAATAGGCAACACTGCTCATCATAACCACACTGATCCACACTGCTCATCATAACTGAACATAATATACCTAGACATAAAGCCGCAGAGAGATTTATGTGGTTCAATATTTGGTTCAAATTCAGCAACCCTCACTACGGTGTTCAGTAATTTTATGCAGTGGGGTTGTTGTGCAAGAGGAATTTAATTTGCATTCTTTTTGGATGATATAAAATTATGGCAAACTCTTGCAAATAAAATGGCTTAAACCATTTTATTTAATTTCCTTCGGGTTGTTTATTAAATTTATCAGGGAGGCAACTGCTTCAGTAACAATGTATCAGGTAGCGGTACCAACACCTTAACTGATACCGGTTTCTTGAGCAAACATAGGCCTTCATAAAGGTGGCGGCGTCGTTACTCCAAAGAACATTGTAAGGATTCTTAGTTTGCAAAACAAAGAATTACAATTTTAACTATTACATTATTCAGTTGTTGCACGGAGGAACCCGCATTATGCAGCAACCCAATTTTTTGCTACAACACAAACATGGGCACCCGGTCACATTACCAGTAAGTGTATTATGAATATCAACAGTTTCCTCTAACTATAAAACTGGGTTATCTTTAATTTCATTCTAGCAAACTAAAGATCGTTTAACATCGCAGTAACTTATTTTCTGCTATTCCAAAATTATATGATTAGTCATTTACTTAAAATTGTTTTTTTCATTTCACATAACGACTCGGTTGTCAAAATATAATCTGTCAATTTTGAATGAGTCATAAAATGTATTGATTGCGTAAATCTATGTCTCAATAAACGAAGTACTGTGCCTGAATTCCTAGAACAGATTGTTTGCAACAAACACATTTAATAGCTATCTGATGAAATAGGCAACTACCTTTTTACTCTTATTTTTATTCACTCTCTTTAGGAGGGAAAAGCCAAGAGGTTTTGCAGTACTGTCGACATTATGATAAGCAATGGAAGCTATAGCCTACCTATTTAAAGTAAAATGAAATAAACACACGCCAATTAAAATCTAACTGCCTTTTGGAACAATGAAATACATCTTTCATTAACGCCTGACAAGGGTATTCCCTTTAAAAGCTCAATGTTCTATATGAAGAAATATGACACCTAAAAGTTAGAAGTTACATTCGGAAACTATCAGCCTGCTTTTATAAGGGGAAAACACAAATCATAATTCCACATTAGTAAAAAGTACTAGTATTCTACATTTCCATCTGTTCACAAACCTTAGTTAATTAAAATACAACATCAAACAAAAGAAAAAGACGCCAAAGTAAATTTTTAAACTAAGCAAAAGTGCAGCTTTAATTAGAGTAGATTTTGAATAAAGCTCTTTGGATTTCGATGATAATCAAACGAAGGTTCCGTTTTTCAGGAGAGGAAATAAAGAAAGTTTGCAAAATTCTCGGAAACAAAATTTCAGAAGCAAATATGCAACACCATAAGAAGATAGATCTGTGTCAATCGCCGTCGAAATCGGTAGAGATGTATTAAAAATCTATGCCAAACTAAGGTTGCTATTTTAGCCTAATTTTCAAACTGCAATATACAGAGTGACAATTATTGAACTATATAAAATAAAACGCAAATTATTTAAAAACTACTGAGTGCACAAACTTCAATCAACATGTATACGTCACTACAGATATTCGGATTTAGATTATGACATATTCTCTATGCCTGCCATCTTTGGCAATGACGTGGAGCAGAGAATAACAAAAATTCTGCATAACCCGCTGGAGAGTCTGAACACCGACGCTGTCGATGATTTCCTGAATGGGATTCTTCAACTCAGCAATGTATTTGGGGTTATTTCTATACACATTGCTTTTATTATAGCCCCACAAAAATGATTCACAAGTGTTCAGATCCGAAGAATATGGCTGCCAAGCGAGTCCCATTCTAGTGTCTCGACAATAGTGTCGGCGAAACACAACCGCTGTTCCATTACCATGGGCCTTAGGCTGATGGCTTTGAATTTTATATGGGAAGAGCAGTTCTTCAACAACAATTTGTCGCAGGGTCCACGGTTGATTCCCACCTGTTGTACAGCTCTTCTGATCGATTTCCTTGGGCTGGTTTGAAACATAGCGCGTGTCTTCTTGATGTTTCCAGGCGTTTTCACACTTGTTTGTCAACCGACATTGCCAACACTGTCATCACAAACACTAGCCGTTCTCTCAAACTTGTGAATGAAATTCTTGATTGTTAATACACTTAGACCGGTTGTCTTCAGCTTGTACTCGGTCGAAAACTTCCTTTGAGCCGCAATCGGGCTGTTATTACTCGCATAATAAGCCTTCACAAGCGCTATACGCTTAGGCACGCTGTACTGTGATATTTTCATTTGAAAATGGCTGGTAATAACAAGTTGCATGCGCATGCACATACTAGTTCCCATAATGCCCTGACGCCAAACAAGAAGTTAGAATTTCATCAGGTAAACAGTTCAGAAGTTATGACGGTTTTATTTCATATAGTTCAATAACTGTCACCCTGTATTTGCTTCTTGGCACTATTTCGTAGATGACAATAATCTCAAAATTTTTTTGTTGCTGCAGCTCAAACCAAAATCCTTTTCTGCTTTTCTTTGATTTTACTTAAATAGATATACATGAAAGGTAATTAAAAGAATGCAGATATTTAAAATCTTATTTCTCGAGACATGTTGCAATGCTTCAAATGTTTAAATTATAAAAAATGTCTGACATTTTTGCTTTTCCTTATAAAATTTCAGCATTTGATCCATGTGTCTTATAGCAGGTCTTGAATAAGGGTTTTTCTATGGCCAGAAGAGCAAAGCCACTACGAAAATAAGCGTCCTTTATGAACGTATCCTTTACTCCTATGGACATAAGGTGCCTACACATTTAAGGCACTTCTATAGGCTTAAAGCATTCCTTCAAACGTAAGTGTTCTGCGATGCTAGATAGATCGAAATTTTTAGCGGATCAGCGGAAACTTCTACTCTCCCCAAACCAAGACTGAGAAATTGTGTTTCAAATCTTTAACCCACATTCATAAAAAAAATTATGTCTCCACATTTTGTTATGTGTAACAGTTTCTGAGTTTAACAAATTCTAAGTAACATATTTGTGTAAGCTCACATTCGTTTCCTAATGATTCATTTTTCTCAAAAGAAATGTGCGGAGCACCGCAGTATACTTCGAAAAAGGCCCCAAGAAATTTCTCGAAAATTACTGCTACATCTTATGTAGTTTTCCCACTGAAATTCTATAGCTTTTATAGATTCAATATCGTCAGTTCGTGAAATCCAATATTTTTACTTTGAAAATTTACCTCATTAACTTCCTGGATGGGTTTTGAAAAATTTCAAATTATTAAGAGACATTTATGCAATCCATAAAGCCATTAGATAGCTGTGACTCATCTTCCTGTTTTTACTGTTTAACAGTAAAATTTGATATTGAAATGACAAATATCATTGCATTTTTCCTCCGTTCTTAGAGGAATCTTACTGCCTAGTCTACATGTATTGACCTATACTGTAGAATCATTAGATTTATTTCGGAGTAAGAAACGTAAGCAATGAATAAGGCCTTCGCCGGGATTTAAGCTCCGGACCTCCCGATGGCTAGCTAGACGTGCTTCCAATTACAAAGGCATGTGGTAAGAAGGAAGAAATTCCATTACATTCTCCTCCTCAATACAATCTGAAGAAAATTATTCGGGAGAGGAGTAAAAAATATAACACCTGCCTTGAGGTATTGAGTAAACTAACGAGAAGTGGCAATATAAATGACATTACCTCTTGCGAAAATTATTTATCACATATACATTATATAAGTGAAGCTGATGAATTTTTATATCACAATACATCATTTGTGGTTTCTGGCATATCAGTTATGCAAACTTAAACAAAACATAGCCTTAGATTGACTCAGATTTTAAATAAAATTTCATCTATTTTGAGGATGAGCTGATGCAAGTCACTCTTCTTCAGAAATAGCAACAGTTCTCCCTCCCCCCATGTAGATCAAATTATATTTCTTAACCTCACTTGTGATGAATTCACTATTTATGGTGTAAACAATTAGCAACACAAGAGGAGTACTAATATCAGACACTAATGATTTTTTTTTCGAAAACACTGGATTCAAACCTAGATGTTGCTTATAATGACCAATGAATATTATATGTAAGTGCGCTGTCAAAATTTCTGATATTACAGAAATATTAATCACTTCATTAGTATTTCATAACGCAATTCCTTTTATTCAGAAATAGAAATATTAAACTTCAGAAGCAATTATCTTTGCCATAAAAAGCTGAAAAAAGTGGCACAGCTACCAATATGTAAAGTATCCTTAGAGGTTTATAAGCTCCGTTGAAAGCCATAATATTTCTGTACATGACAAATTACTAAACTGGTTAAAGGTTTTTGGCAACTATTCCGCAGAATCTTGTCCAGAAAACGCAATATTTTCTTCAAAACGTAAGTAATTAATTACTTTTCATCTTCAACGAGAAAATGAGGTGAGCGATATTCATACTTAGAATAAATCTTTAATTGTCAAAAATTGAGTGAAACCAGATGGCTGCCAAGAGCTTGCGCTCTATTAGCATTGAAATATGGCTGTAATAAACTATAGAGAATTGCTTGAATTAGTCATTTCTACTCATGAAACTATTAAATTAGAAAGCTGGTTATTAACTTAAAAATTTGATAGCTTAGAAACAGCAACTCTAACAGTTGTGAAGGTCAAAACAGTTCGGCGAATAAATATTACTGTGATAAATACGGCAAACGCTGCTGCTACTCTACAATATCCCTATATGAATTTGTTGTTATCTAACAATTTGTTACAGTCTTTGTTTGGTTTTATTTAAGATAGATGAAGCAATTTTACTACATTAAATGTATTAAAATATGTACAGATTTATGAACGATAAGTTAAGGTGCACTTTTCCGAACTAGGAATAATCTAAAAATTCCTTCACTATGCATGTTTCAAATTCAAATACTAAATGCTCATTTTCTGTGTTGAAATGAATAAAAAAAATTTAAGAAATAATTTGTCCCCAAATATAGCAAATGAATGTCGGCATTACGAATTGAATCAGATTTAATGGATTTGATTAATTACGATAACATGGTAGGTATATTATTTTTAGATACTAAAGCTAGTAAAAACAACCTTGCCACCAACTTTAAAATAAAATTTGAACTGATTTTTATGCTTTTTTAAATGGAATAAATATACGCCAATATTATTTAATTTATATTTTATTAAAATGATCTATTATCGAAGGTCGACTTTTATTTTCAATAACCTTCAATAAATGGTTTTAAATTTCACTAATTCAAATATAACTCGGGTTTCTTTTACGATTTTATGATGATAACCTGCGTAGGGCCTCTAGAAGCATGAATGTGGTCCGAAGGCCGTTTCTCTTCCCAGCCATCCTTTAGGTACGAAGGAATGTAAGGAGTTAAATACATCCTTCCTCCCTGCTGCAACAGTCTGCATACGAGTCAGATAACCTATGCCAAAAGTTTCTGAAACGTCATCTCTTCGAAATGCATGTTAGATCGAAAGACAACAGAGCTTCGTCGATTTTTTCCGCAATTAAGCAATAAGAGGCCTATATTCTGAAACTATGTTTTGTACAAAAATAAACTTTTAGTGACAATATTTCCTTGTTAATACAATCAGAATCTATTATTTTATCCCTTTGTGGAGTACATTAAGTTTTTAGAAGCAGGAAGTATGGAAATCAACTGCACCCTTCTCGAGAATCGAGCCATAGTTTTTCCACTTGATAACGTGACATGCTAACTACTTACACCATAAGAACAGCCACGGAGAAACGTAGTAGTTCCTTATATTCTTCCCTACTTAAACGACATGTGAGGAGAGGCACAAGACATAGTCGATCAAATCCACGAATTATGACAAATTATCGCCCATTCTTTTTATTTCACGTGCCAGAAAAGAGTAATTACGTTCTTTGGAGCAGAGAAAATCAGCTATGACCTCGCCAGAATTAGAAGTATGGATCTTCCACTTCTTTGCTGGTTGTGCTAGCGCCTTAATCATAACAGCACACCCGGTAGATGCGATGTTTTCTGCGTGTTAAAATATGACACGATAATTTCAATATTCATAGACAGAACGTTAGAAATAATACTAGAAAATAACCTAATTATGATAAATAACTTAATAAAGGAATCACTAGACACAGTATTAAAATGACCTTGATCAGAATCTTACCTAATTTAATGTTTAAACTACAGTTTATGCGAATCAGTGGGAGACTCTCGAGGTTAGGCAAGTATCACCCAACTGCAAAAGATCATTTCTTTGTTTCTAGAAATACTGAAGTAAGTCTTCTAAAATATAAGGTATACTAGCTTTTAGAATATCCAAAAACGCTACCTTGGGGAAAATGTAAGATTATATATAATTCGCGTAAATTATAGTACGTGTATAAACCATAATGCGTAATAAGCAATTGAAACTCAAAAGTTTTATAATTTTCTAATTAACGCTTCATTATAACTCACACTTTTGTGGATTGTTAATTGATTTTTTCTAATTTGCATGTACCTCGAGTCTCAGTAGCTACTACTTACACGATATTTGTTAAAGGATTGCAGTATGTTTACTTACTGTTTCTCAGGCAACAGTAGATTAGAATTTAGTAATGAAATATAAAAGTTTAGTGCCAGATTAAAAAAATAAAAAAAGAGTGCACTCTGGAAGGGTTGTATTTGATTATTATATGAAACAATGTTCTAAAATCGGTATGTTTTTGAAAAGTGATTTTATAAAATACTCACTTTATTTAACTTCTTACACCAGTATAAATACTCTGTAATAAAAGTAACTCTTAAGCACTTTTAACAAAACACGAAGCATGCCGCATTCTAGTATGTAAATTACATGTTCGAATAGATAGAAATTACCAGGAACAAATTAGAGCATCAGATAAAAATAATGCTTCGAGGCTTCGTAGCATACTTTGACCATCTGCCACCTATTAACAACGCAAGGTTACACATTCATTTCAAAAATAAAAGAAAGAAAGTAATAAACCAAGTGTGGTCAATTACGCTTCAATAAGTTATCTCACAGAGCATCACCCTGCATTATGATCCGTTAGAGATAGCCGCGTGTATGGTGGCTCATGCATATTAAAACTTGCCTGGGGTCTGATTCGGAATCATTTCAAACAAATAATCCACTGACCTTACTTCGAGCAAAGTGAATCTTTGTTCATTTTGTAATGAAGAAAGATATTAGCTTGTTAATTTTTCGTTAACATAAACCATCGATGAGTGACTCAGGTATAAGCGTCACTTACCTCATTTAAGCGTCTTAGTTACTTAGGTCAAATAAGCTATGTGCGAAACGATTTTGATCCAACTCTTATCTTTCTGAAGCTCAATAAAATTGCTGTATCCTTACCCTGGGAAGAAACTCCTAAATATTTGAAAATATATCGTTTATTCATGGCATGCACAAAACAAAAAGCGTTTTCAATGATTAATAAAAAATATTTCTTGACTTTAGAAGGGGATAACAACATTCCATATTTGATGTATAATGTTCTCTATAACAGTCTAAAATGAAGGACAAAGATAGCATGTAAATGCTGTTTTTAACAAACTCTCGACGGGGGAACAAAACACGACACAATGTAAAATTTAGTGGAATGGGTGGTAAAGAGAAAACTTCATCTGCCATCCCATCAGTTCCAACACTGCTAAAAGTATAATAGACATTTGCACATTCCTGTGAAGTGGAAGAGCTCCGTCCATTTGTAAAATGTTAACTGCCAGATCTAGTATTAGCTAACAGCCAATTTTCTTACACGCTCAGAAATGAGTCACCGTTCAGAGTTGTGACAGGGAAGGAAAAAAATTATACTTTCTCATAAGACAGAAAGCCTTGATTTCTGAAGAATCACTTTTGCGTCTTTTTAAACGGTACATGAAATTTATGCCCAGCTGTATTAATAGATCTGGACACGTCAAAACGAAACACATAGAAAGCCTTCTCCTTCTGTGACGTCATCTTAGAAAATTGACCTCACGTGCCCCTCAGTAAGCATGAGAAACGAACTTCTACTACTCTAGGGTTTCCCTTATTTTGTATAACAAAGTTATTTTAAGTTTGACACCTTTCCTGAACCTCTCAACTTCCCCTTGTATTTTCTCGCCAGGATGTAAATTTAAAGTTAAGTGAAGTGAATATTATTTAAACGGGTAAAACTCTGAGTTTATTCAGAGCGTGTTTTCGCTAGCCAGCGCAGGTTTCGTTGCTATCTCGCTGTTACGCCAGTAAGTCTTTTGGCCATTGCAGATTATTATCACGCCTGTTAGGTTTTTGAAAGTCAACCTGTTAGGTGTAAATTAACGTACTAATCCAGCACTCTTCTATTTTAGATTCGACTTGAATTATAGTCTACATTTAAGTTTCCCACCGCAAGTTGACGGTGTCTTGTAAAAGCACGAAGATCGTGTCTTTCTGTTAAACTTTGAATTAATAAAGGGTTACTTTTCACCTTTCTTCGTGCTGGAATTTATTAATGCCTATGCGAGAATTCGCCAGGTTCATTGTATGATTTAGTTTTGTTGTCTGTGGAATAGCAGAGACAGATCTTACACTACTACATGAGAAAATCTGGACAGTTGCTGCCCGTGACAGCATGCGTAGAACTCAAATAAGGAGAGAAAAATTTACTGTTAACTTAAGATATTACACTACTCTTTCTTTGATAAGCAAAATTATAAGATGAGATAAATGCAGTTTTCTTATCCATCGCAAACACAAGATGTATACAGTTTTCTTGAGCCTCAGAGGCACACACATTTTTACATATATGCATGCATTAATGTTTGTCAATTTTGGGAAAACTACGAAGAGTTATTTTAATAATTTTTGGTAGTTACAGGATAAGTAGTTAAGTATGATCTTAAGTTATTTTTACAAAAACAAATGAATTTAATCTAGGATATTATGGATATATGGTATATCTCCTACCTTCTTCACATGCCTTCGTGGTGTCATGGTCAGCACGCTGGGCGCGTATTCTAGAGATCCGTGGTTCGAGTCCCGGCGAAAGCGTTGCTCATTTTTCAACACCCCTGCTTCCAAAAAATGCTAATGTCCCTAAAGTAGCGCCCGAAATAGAAAAGGTGGCGGATGATGATTCTCCAACACCAGGATTTGGCGATTGGGTCCCCTAATAATATATAAGGTATTTCTCCCTTCTTGGCATGCCTTCGTGGTGTAGGGGTTAGCACGCTCAGTGCGTATTCGAGAGTTCCGTGGTTCGAGTTCCGAAGTGGGCATTGCTCATTCTTCGCGACTCCTGCTTCGAAATACACTACTGTCTCTACACTGGCGCCCGAACTAAAAAAGGCGGTGGATGATGATTCTCCACCACCAAGAGTTGGCGATTGGGTCCCCTGAATCCCAGTCGCCCTTTAAAAGGGGAGTATATAAGGTATATCTCCCACCTTCTTTGCATGCCTTCGAGGTGTAGTGGTCAGCACGCTGGGCGCGTATTCCAGACGTCCGTGATTCGAGTCCCGGCGAAGGCGTTGCTCATTTTTCGTCACTCTTGCCTCCGAAATAACCTATGTCTCTACAAGGAGTTTGGAAAAATATATTTTCATAACAAAAATTACCAATTTTATGGAAAAAATAAATCTTTATTTAACTTTCGGTTATTTTTTTCAAAAGTTATCTGAAATCTTTATAACGTTACTTAAAATATTGGTATCCTGTTAAAAGTATATTCTGGGAAGAATTTTTAGAACATTTTTAGAAGAAATTCTGACTTCTTTAATTTTGCCTGTGACTCCCTATGCCTATACTGTAAAAAAGTGGAAGCTGACTGCTAGCCCGAAGCCGAGGGTATAGTTTCGAATTCCAGTGGCTTGGCTGTACATGTGAGTCCTGCCCCTCCTCTAGCGGATTTAACATCGGTCTATCACCTGTAGTGTACCTTGGCCAGCGTTCTCAGTGATGGCATAGGTAAATGACCGATGGTTTCGGCCTTTCCAGACGAATGCTTTAGAAAATGTCCAGCCTATGGGAAAGGGAAAGGAAAGAATCTGTCTGTTAGAAAATTTTATTAAAATTGTGTCATGTTTGCTATTCACACACTGAATGTAGAATACTTCAGATAATTGTTTTAAACAATCTATTAAAATCTAGATTTTACAATACGTAAGGTCGTTTTATTAACTTTTTCCTTCAACTCTTTAGATTTCCTTCTAAATCTGCAATCAAATTTCTGTTATCGTTTATTATTAGACGTATGTTTCCAATTTTGTTCATTCTTTGAAGTAAAAAGGCAGCAAACGTTTGACATAAGTTGTGAAATATGTAGGATTGATGTTCTCAGTAATGTAAAGCCCTTTTTAAATGGCTTTATATCTTACGTCTAACGAGTATCAGTCTTTTTTCTTTTTTTCTCTTCATATAGTATTTCAGCCGTGAAGTAAGTGTTACGTTGCAAGCACTTTTAATGATGAATTAAGTGTGCAAACAAGATTCCTTTTGCACTGATTTCTATGCGAACTGTCTTTGCTGTTAGGAATTTACACATGGTTAGTGTAAATTGGACACATGTTTAGTGCTTACCATCAGCACTTATTTATGAGGGCAAAATAATGTAGTTTCTCTCTCTTTTTATTTTTTTGGTATTAACTTGCATATATTTTTGTCCTTCTTCATTTTAAGTATATTTTTGTTTTTTAAGGGAGTTTTTAGAACAATATTTCTTTTATTATCACTTAGTGTGGCATTCCTTATGAGAACAAAGCAATAAGGGATGAACGCATTGAGCACTTAATTCTTTACCTTGCTGTTTTACGAAATATATGAATACCTTATTGACTTAACTAACTGAAATATATATACATTATTAGCAACGTTTTTCCTTTTTTTACTAACGCACAATGGTTAAAACTAAAATTTGGATATAATTGGTAAACGTAGCTACAAATGCTTTGCTTCATCTAAGCTCTTCGTAAACTCTTTTAGTTTAATTTGACAAGAACAAAAACCTTATGTGAATATATTATTAATTATTTAACACTGAGCATTTGCATATCTAACAAAGCTTTTTTAACGTTTTCAAGAGCATTAAATTTTAAAAGTAGTTTTTTACGATTAGATACATGAAACCCTCAAGGTCTGCATTCTTCATAAATACTATTCAACCCCTTCTTCCCCATATACACAAGACAGAAAAAAAATATCCTGCAGGATTCCCTCTCCTTCGTAGGTGGTTAGATATTTTACCTGATGAATATTTAGTACATTTACCTTATTTGTCAAAAACAAAAACATTATTATTAATGAATCTAACACTTTGGGAAGAAAGAGCGCGTTTAGTTTCATATAAATTTTAATATCAATTAATTTCATAGTATATATATAATTAATTTTTACGTATTTACTGAATATGTAACTTATGTTATTTGTCTGCTTCCACATCTGTACACTTTCCAAATATCACTTCTGGATCATTTTTAAGTTCTAGTTATTTCCAATCTAAAATATTTGTAATGAATCAAATAAATAAAAATTACTTTTTGTAGATCTTTTTAAAGCCAGAAGAGGTGGCTATGACATATAGCCATCTGTAAACTCTTTTAGGAAATCAAAGCAAAATCTAGCTTAATCTAATAGCTTTTACTATATGTTTAAATTATGAAAGTCTTTAGAACATGCGATAAACTTATGTAAAAATAGAAAAAAACTTACTAATAGTTTTCTGCAAAATAATGCAATTCATCTGCTCATTAGTTAGGCCTGTTCTCGAAGTTTTATTAGTTTTGCCGTCTTCGCTATATTGTTTTAGGACGTTATTTGTTAGAAGTGGCTGAATTATATACACTACCCGACACTGAAAATGCAGCACCAAGAAGGAGTGGCCGGAAAGTGATAAAACTAAGCAAACAGAGAAAAACGAACAATATTTATTTCGAAATGATATGCATAATACAGAGTGAGAACAGCGTCGGCTCAGTAGATTTGTTGATTGGTGACGTATAATACAGAGTGAGAACAGCGTCGGCTCAGTAGATTGGTTGATTGGTGACGGAGGACGGGAATGCCTGATGTTTAACAGAGGTAAACAGGCATGTGTCGCGCGCCCTCCACTAACCAGAAACAACTCCCTGGGACCTCAAGAGGCTGCCTCGGAAAAGTGTCAGGATGTTAACAAGAGCATTTACATGGACAGACAAGGGCAGAAATGCATTTGTTTAACTGTGTTGACATTTGTTATTGCTACTTGCTATGTTGATTATACATATCCATAAAATTTCAAATAAAAATACAAATACAAAAATACAGTTGCAAAATAATAGACTTTTAATACAGGCTCCTAGTATAAAACATTAACTAAGTAATATGCATATACAGAAGAGGAAACGTTATATATATTCTTGGGCTCAGTAGGTTGTAGGACCACATTGGACGGTGATATAAGACGCAACACCATTTGCCCCATTTCGTCTTCTAAATGCGGCAATGGCAGGGTCAGTAAATGGCATCCAATCACATCACAAATGTGTTCGATTGGTGAGATATCAGGAGAGAACGGTGACCAGGGAAGCATCTGTACACCTTGCGGAGCACGTTGGCTGATACCTGCAGTGTGTGGTTGGCCATTATCCTGATGATAAAGGAAACTGGGCACTCCCTGAAAGTAGGGAAGTGTCACCGGCCACAGAACATCATCCACGTATCATTAAGCTGTCATAGCGTCCTGAATACGAACTAGAGGTGACTTGTAATCGTACGCAATTGCTTCCCAAACCATGATGCCGCGTTGTCGCGCGGCGGGGCGTTCCACAGTTGCTGCCGGATTGGACCTGTCTCCACATCGACTACACACTTGTGCGCGGCAACTATCATTGGAGAAACACAAGCATGACTCATCTGAGAGCGCGACCATGTGCCATTCCGTTGTCCACATGGCTCGAGCACGGCACCATTGCAGACGTTGACGTCTATAATGTAGGAGTTAATGGCAGTCTTCTTGACGGACACTACGAGTGCAGGCCACTTGTCACCAATCGACGGCAAATTGTTATGGTCGATATTGGAACATCCAGGGGGTTTTGAACATGTTGCAGAATAGATGTAGAAGTTTCTTGCGTGTTCGCCACAACTTGTTGGCGGTTGCGTCGATCCACGCATGCTGACGTCACCCTGGCTGCACCGGCACCCCTCGAACTTGCTACATTTCCTCCTCGTTCCAACCATCGTCACCACAGCCGTTGCACTGTGGACGCGTCTAGGTGTGTGTCAGTTGAGATCTGCGTATGGACAAACATGCCCTTCTCAGTCCGATCACCATGCCCCTCGTAAAAACGTGTTTCTGCTGGAACTGCCTCCGTTGACGACGGCTTGCCATTCTCTGATATTACACGCGTCCTCTGTGGCAAGAAAAAAAATTTTACGATGATTTCCCTAGCAGACGAATCGGCACGAGAATTGAACATTCTCCGTTCCGTTTGCCGTTGTCGCCGCGTCTAGCTTGCAAAGCTGCAAGCTGTATACCGGCTATCTTCATTTCGTTGCTTCATCTAGCGATGCAGGGACAGAAATGCCTAAGTGAGTCCTGGGGACAAGATATAACACATAAAAATACAAATTTTTCTCATAAACTGGAAGACTATATACACAATATTTACAACTATTTGCTTTGCATTTAATGAGTGGAGAGGATGAAGTCAGAATCATGATATATACACATATTCAGCTGAGATTTCGAACATTCTGCGGCTTCCTTCCCTTATATTTTCCTCAACGTGTGATGGAGAGCTGCGCATTTCACATCATTCGCATAACTCGGTAACGTGAGTCTACCCTGAAATTTGCATAATTTTCGAGCCACTTCTTCTTCGTGTTGCCTTTTCTGTGTCTGGTAATATATTTACTGCTCACTTAAAATAAAAGTTTGTAAGGTTTTAGTTAAACTAACCAAGTTTTATTTTAATTTAAATCTTTCTATCTCTTCTCTGTTTCAACTTCCCGTCAGAAGAAGCGCGCGTTTTCAGCTTATGCTAATTTGAAGTACAGCCAAGTACTATTTAAACCAGAGGTAGAAACCTCTCAGTGTGAGAGCTTTTAGTCTCAGATCACGGTCATTCTGCTCGATGTTCGCCTGACCAGCTAGCAATTAAAATTATAAGCCATAGTGCTTACTACGTGATTGCATATTGAAAATAATTGAAGTGCGCTAGTATTAGTATTTCTTGCTACGCACCATTAAGTTAGAGGCCAAACTCCGCGATTTGCTCTGTGAGCAAAGTTTAATTAGATTTCTATTTTAGTTTTAGTATTAAATTTATTTGATTGTTAAGTTAGGCCCAAGTGTAGTCTTTTACTTTCTGTATCTCTCCCGAGTTGGGAAGTGTGTAAATAATAGTGATTTAATAAAAGAGGATTTTAAATCCCTTTCAAGTGCAGTTATTCTCCAGCACAGTATCTACCTCAGAACAAAGCGCATTTTCCGCTCCCTGTTCCAGAGCAGGACTTGAGGGTAAGGAGTTACTTCACAATGTTTGCAAAACATATGCACAGAACACTCAGTCCTGACAAGTTTAGAGTAAATGGCTATACACCCATTGCTACATTAGTAGCACATCATGTCAAAAGAATGTAGCAACCACTCATTATATATATACTATACGGTGCTACATTTCAGAACGCATAATTCTGTACATACTTTGTTTGCAGAGTTCTCTGATTTTTACAATGCCTTATTATACGCAAGAAGTTGATACATAGCTTCGTTAACGAAAACGAATGAATTCTACGGATGTAGATACAATCAGCTGTGGGAAGAACGTATAGACAATGATTCAATTTTGTGTCACGTCTTTGACTTTCATTTTGATATTGCGTATTAGCCGTGATGATTAGTGTTTATACATATATTTAAGTTACTTGTGCATCACATAGTGTAACACAAGGCTTAAGTAAAAGAAAGACAAACAATACAAACAACGCCAGCACAAAATAAAATAAAATTTACACATTCACAGATGAAACGTAAGAAATAAGTATACGGAAGGAAGAAATGCCATTTTACATATAGAGAAGTGGCGAAAATTTAATGTCTAAATAATTTAACTGGAAAATAAATTCTTTTCTTCTCACAGTAGAACAACAAATGCTCGACATTTTGGACTCCTTCGAAGTTACAGAAGTACAACTCCGAAAGTCCATATAAAATAGCTAAACTCTCTTGAGATATAAATTTAAACTACCGTGTCCTGTTGGAAATTTAATAATTTCAAATTAAAGAAAAATCTTAATTATTCAGTCTATGAGGAGCAGTAGGGATAAATGATTTAATCAGAGGAGGTAGTAGAAAATTTTCTGTATTATTCATTCCACAAGAGAACTATTTTACTCTAATTTTGTTTCTCGAAAATTCACTTATACAGCTTCATTTTGTTGTGAACTTGAAGGTTTGTAGCTTGTTTTGTCAATTAGTCAGCCCTTTCATTTTCAAAATTGCAAGTGTGGCCACATAGATGAGAGAAGATGACAACAACACCTTTACCTTTCATTTATCTAGCTTTAAGAATCGTGTGAGAAGTGACAATTTATTACACGAGACTATATTCATAAGATAATATAAGGATCAAAGATAATAAGTGCAAATAAGAAAGTTATAGCTTAACAAATAACGATTAGATACCCATTTAATTGATTCACTAATGCACAATAATTTGGAATGGAAAACACTGCATTCATTCGTAATTCTAAAGTGTTTGTTTTCAGTTCAGAATAATGATGAAAAACGGCATAAGCTAGACCAACTTGATTATTAATTTTACTGCCATCTGTATAATCCACAACTAAGAAATTATCTTCAACGGATTTGTCATAAATTATAGTTTGAACTGGCAAACGATCAGCAGAGTGAGAAATATCTTCAAACAACATTTATTAAAATAGAATTTAAAGAATAGAATTTAAGAATTTAAAGAATAGAATAGAATTTAAAGATAATATGAACAACCACATAAGTTTGATCATATTATCTTTAAATTCTATATCATATAAAACATCATAATCAAACAGAGAAAACCACGCAGTTAGGAAACAGGTTTCGCAACTTACTGTTGTGCAGCCACTCATAATTCTTAGTAAAATTCTCTGAATTCAGGGCAGAATACGGGAATTAATTTTTTCTAAAGCTGATCCCCAAGCTCTAGAAGCATAGGAAACAAAAGGGGCTATACTCTATTTATAAATCATATCAATAACATTAGATTTAAAACCCCTGCGGATTAGTGAATTAGTGTTAAAGCACGCATTTGTTTTAGTTTAATTTTATTTCAAGACAAATTCGTAAGTTTAGTGTTATGAAAATTTTCCTATAAATCTGGAAAGGATTCACCACTCAGAATTTCACTTGTGAAATTGATAAAGAAATTTCGTGAAACTTAACCTGTATTGAACATAACCGGAAAAGGTCTAACCAGAAAAGCAGACACTCCTCCTAAAATGAAAAGTCCTTGCAGCGAGTAGGTCTGACAGTTTATTATTTTACTTCAGAAATGTGATGTCATTTTTGGATATAGCAAGACGGCGCAAAAGGTCGGATATCATATTCCACAATAAAGACGTTTAGAGTAATATTTTGGCTAGAAATCATATCTGAAACATTTACTTACCAAAAATTCCCGATCTTACCGGTTTGGGTCACTTTTTATAGAGCCATTTGAAACAAAATATGTACGTAAATGATCTACACACTGTGGAAACTGTTGAAAGTTAACATTTCTGGAGCTAAACAGAATACAGATATTGAGAAACTCCACTGTTACAAGGAGCACAGTGAAATTTGAAGCCAAATGTACTGAACTGAATGGGTATTATTTGCGACGCTCGTTATAAGCGAGGTATGTTTCACAGTTATATATATTCATTGTTTTTATAATGGATTCAGCTTAAATTAAACACTGACTTTTGTCGTTTGCAGAGGAAGTAGCCTTAACCAACAGTAAAGATTACTCTGCTTAGTATTATAATTCAGTCATGTTTAAAAAGTACTGGTCTCTTCATGAGGTGGTAGTAGTGGTCTTGTACGTTTTCTAAGATATCGTTAGGGATTCTCATCTTATGCGTATACCCAAGCATATTATCAGTAGACAGGAGCTCTTCAAAGCAAAATACTTAATTTTGAAGGAGTGGGAGTAGTTATATTTCTGTTGATTTTTATATGTTTTTCACTTCTCCAAGTAGTTACCTAAAATCATTAAAAAGATGATTTTTAACGTAAAATCATAAACTAGCTAGCAAAAGGTAGTAGAAAAACCTTTTAATTTGAAAACCGAAAAATTATGAAGTACTGAGTAAATAACGGACAGACAAGCAACTGACTAAGAAAGCAACATCTCGAAATATGAAAAAACGCAATATAATGTGATGTGCTATAGTTTTTGAAAAAAAATAATAAGTACAATAATAAAAACCACGGTATTTTTCTACTGTGTAGGATAATTTTAAATAAAGGCAAGTTTCTACGGTGAGAGATGGGGAGATAAAGAAGAGGTTTCAGTTTTACAGCTGCAAAGATAAACTACAGGCTTCAGCTTAAGAGCTGGGGAATATCTCTCCCAAGCTGTCAAGTTAAAACCTCCCATTTTCACATCATTTTGGCGCACTGTTTCAACAAAACTGCGGTTCCTAGTTCTGTTATCTTACCATTAGCTCATCCGTTGTTTTCTCTACGAATAAATTCCTAATCATGAAAGCATTTCTATGACGAAGTGATTACTCATTTTTCTGCAACTATATTTAAAGAAACATTCTTAATATTTTAAACTTTTAATATGAAATTTCAAATTAACTCATTAGAATATAGAAATAAAAGATTCCGTTATGTCAAATTTGAAATTCTGTGCTATTAAATTTTCAGTTAAAGAAGCAGATCTTTTCCTTCTAAAGCCTAACGGCAGCTAACTTAAACTGAAAGAAAAGAAAATTAAATATTATTAACAACAAAATATCCTAATTACTGCTTTATGGTATTTTTAAACTGTCGAAGTTACTCTTCTGGTGGTTTTTACATACTCACTTTCCTCATTTTCTAAGAAGACAGATATATTTGGCTTTTAAACCCACACCTTACCTACATTTCTTTTGGCACAAATGCATACCATATTATGTTACGCTTTTACTTCTTTTTCTTAATTTGGTTTCCTCTGAATTTACTTCTACAGTTGTTATTATTGAAATTAAGAGCTCTTATTTTAGTTTACATTTTCTTTTTATTTAAGTAATTTCAAATAAAATTTGTTGTTAAGGAAAAAAGGAATAGAACGGTATCATAGCTTAAGTATGCAGAATAATTTTATTTTACATAGTACGAGTACCGGCGTCAAACATGCGCTGCTCTCGCTATTTTGCTGTATAAGCAGAAAATTTGATGGAGTTAATGCCACAGCTTTTGTAGGATTGGTCAGGCATTCGTTAATTAAGTATAACGTTAAGAAGAAAGGGGATTAAAACTGGCATTTTTATTTCTTATTATGCCTGTTCTTAAAGTTAACTGCTACCATTTCGGCTTTTATGTTTATACTGTGTTGAATTCTGACAGGGACAATTTTATATTATATTCTGGTCCTAAGTAAACGATGTATAAATTCTGTGTGTTTAAATTTTACATGTTTATTATTTCTTGAACTTGAATAAGGATAGCACATGCTTGTTTTATGACACCTGTGTTTAGATATAAGTCAAAATCCTGACTATAAATGAAGTTCACAGAGCTTAAAAATTCATTAGACATCTCCATATTTATATCAAATTTTTTTTATGTAATCTTTCACTAAAAAAAGTTCTTGAAAGCAGAAAAATATACATAAGTTTTGCCTGGCACTTTTACATGCATTTCATTAACTTAGAAAGATTTTTAAAAAAATGTACCGGTTAACAGAGATTACACGAGCTTTATGTTGTCTTATCGCGATTAATTTTTAAATTTTATTTCTTTCACTTCTCTGAATCTTCCCGCTAGATTTCTGGGCTTTCATTTCACTGTGTATGCTTTTCATAAACTAATTTGTAACTTATTAGAATTCTATAACGATTATCAATAATATCTGAGGATATGTAGATTATTTGCCGAGATTCGAACTGCAGTTCTTCCATTTGTTATTTGGATGTATTAACCACTTACAACATGAAAACATGCATGGGGTGTTTCTTAGAAGAATTTTTAATTCCTTAAAGTTTCTTGCATTAGTGTAAAAGGTTGACTGGTAAGAAAGTGAAAAGGAAAACTGGTGAGACAAAATTATCTCCCTGATGATCGAAACCTCGTACCAATCACTTACGAATCAGTAAAATTTGTGTTCGAATTAAGTCTCACGAAATATTATTCTCAAAAAGGAACCCTTAAAGCTACTCTAATTGGTTGTGACGTAACTGAAAAACATAGAAAAAAAGGAAATGGATAGAAATGCGGGTACACGGAATTTGGGTTGTCTTACAGTTATATAACTTTTTCACAACTGGTTAGAGAATGAAATGAACCCACTATAATAAAATTTAGAAACAGTTAGAGAATTCATCAAATATTAACATTTTACTTTCCTGCTAACTTGAATTTCAGAATTTAGTATAATTTGCATGTGTATCATTTATAAGTATTTAAATTAATTTTCTTGCACTCAGACCATCAGTGAGGTGTAACAATGAGAAATCTATATTAGCATTCATGTTGAAAACCTCATGCCTATTAACCTTATCTTAAGAAATTATACTGTTTTATACATATGTACATATATAAAGTTATCTGCCTAAAACACTTTTATAGTAATTAGCTCCTATTTATATTTTCCGTGAGGGAAAACATGAAAAGTCGCATATGAATGAAGTCAATTCCATGAAGTCAATCCGTGGCGATGTTGAAAATCGAACTTGTAAAGCAAGTACCAGCATCTACTACTTTAGTCCATTCGCGCATCGGTAGACCCAAATAATAAAAAATTATAAGTTAGTGCAATGATGCCGTATACATGTGAATATTTACAAAAACTGTAACTACACTAGTGTTCACACTAAAAGAATAATTTACAAAATGGTATATTATTTTCGGAGATATAAAAATGAAAACCGAATATATTTACATAAACATTAATAGAGACATATTATGTTATTTACATGTTTCTGAGCTGCACAGAAAAAATTTCCTCAGGCACTGCATCTCTTTATCTCCATGCAAGCGGTAGGTGATTGAGAAGGGCTATAATTCTGTGGGTTAAATAAATGGTTTTGAAATGCCTGCTTACAGAATACCAACATCTAAAATTCAGGAAGTAGTAAAGCATTGTACAGGAATTAATTTCCTGAATTCAAGGAATAATTTGAAAGTACAAAATAAATCAGAAATTTCTAAATCGTTCTCTAAATCGATAGGAGGATACAGCGAGAGGAAAAGAAATAACAAGCAAATACAGTTTTGTGTGTTATGTGTGTGTTCATACATACAGTGAACAAATACAATGTTCGTGAAACGTGAATACAGGCTTTAGTTGCTTAACTGATAACCCTATACATGTTTTCCTGCTATAAAAGTGTTTTTTTGGGGGGTAAGATCAAAAATTTATGAAAACAGTATCAAGATTAAGAATAAAATGAGTTGTGTGGTTTGCATAGAGGTAAAAGCCTAATAAGAAATACAATCGTTATTGCTTTAAAAAGTTTGTAGGGTTCCTCATTCCTTTTGTCTAAGATAAACGTTGAGGAACCTAGTGAATTGTGTAGCGACTTATCGCTGAGTGCAAACAACTAAATCGTAGACTCGAGAAGAGTTAAAATACCCTTTATTTCTCTCAAATAAGAATAACAACCGGCCTAATTCTCAGGCTTGGAACAAAGCCGCTACTCGAGTTTTAACTCAGAATAAGAAAGAAGAAACTAAACTAACTAAAGGAGACTTAGCGGAAGCCAAACACAAGTATCTAACGTAATTGTCTCTCTAAATTAAACTAGCCGGTGAATATCAAAAGGCACGTAATAATACAGGCGAGCGTAACAGCTTCAAGAGAGACTTAGCCCGAAGGCAAACACGCGCTACTAAGGATTCCGAAGTAAGTTGAAATTTCCTTAAATACTTCTACCTCATTTGCATCCAACGCGATTCTAAAAACTCATTCTGGTAGGGAGTTGTAAGTGGAAACAAGAATTGATAGGAAAGGTTTTCCAAATTAAAATAACTGTTATAAAATTAAAATATACCTTACAAGTTAAATTCCAGAGTCTATACAGTTAAACTCACGTTACCTTAAATTAACATTAATCTAACCTTCTAGCACGGCAAATGATTTTCGCTCAGGCGTCTACTCCAATACGAGAATGCTGAATATGCTCAGCAAAAGAATAAAATAAAACAATTAAAATTCTTTGTAGATTTCAACTGGACGTACAAAATAAATATAAGACAAAGTTACTCCCGCGTTCCGACGGGATTACAGACAACACGTAGAATCAGATCATGTATATTTCACAAGTTAAATACTTAGACTAACTTGGCTCGATGTACCTACTAAGCAGCAGCAAAAGGGAAACTCATCGAGTCAGAAAAATACCGCGTCATGTCGAGCATAAACACAGTATTTAGTAAAGTCAGTCCTTATTCTCTTAACTTATATTGTAATTCTTATTTAAAACTGCTTTCGTTTACATATTCTAATATAAGCAGAAAAAACAGTGAATGTGCAGGACATATTTTAACATAAATGAAAACGTTTAAATTAAATTAAACCTTACAAAATTCCATTATTTTATGTGCAGATGCAAAATATATATTTAATAAATGATTTTCAAGAAGCTACTTACCAATACAATTATCATGGCTATGCATACTTAAATAACGAGCTTCCACGTGTAAATTTCTCTTAAATATTCATATGTCGTGTAATCTTCGCGTTTTTGTTCTAGCATTTAAGCTGCTTTTCTCGTCGTTTCTGCAAAAACAGGATCGATTATGCATAAAAATTATTAATAGCAACGAGTAACTTTTTGAAATACTCATGAGTTACGGCGAAGTAGTATACTAATGTTAATGCTACGAAAGGTGAAAGTGAGTTCCGATGTCATGTTCCGAACAGCCGTGGTGCTTCCAATTTTTGTTTAATCAACTGGTTAAATGTCCGCGAAAAACTGAGTATTTACGATCCCGAAGGATAGCAAGCAAATCAAGATAATATAGAAACGATTACTGATAATCTTGCTTATTTTATAAGTTACTCTCAAGATAGCATATAAATAATTAGCTCAAATTTAGGCACATAAGAAATGTTTCGACTAAATGACTACAATGTCCCACTTGAAAGGGGCCCCGAGAAAAGTGTAATAAAAACCTTATAACAAGTGCAAATGAAACCACATTTTTACATGACATATCTTTACGTTTGAGAAATGAAAGTGCAGGAAATGATCTCCCTCCCAAACTGCCACTTTCACCAGTGATCCCCTCCCAGTTCAACATAGCACCGCATGTTCGCGTATGTCGCTGCCAGAATACAAGACGTTGCTGCCTGGATTTCACGGCGAATGTTCTGATGTAGCTCGTCGATGGTGCACGGTTTGTGCTTGTACGCATTACCTTTAAGGCGACCCCATAAAAAAGTTCGGGGGGCAGGTCAGGCCTGGAAAAATGATTCTACCACAGTCATACTCGCTACAGAGGTGTGGCATGTTGCCCCATCTTGCTGGTACGAGCCAAGTGTCAGCTCCTTATCATACAACTGATTCACAAATTCATGAAACAGTGTTTGGTACATTTCACTGGTAACAGTAGTGTAAAAACAATTGGCTCGATGATGCGCCGCTGTGATAGTACAGAGAACACGCTTATCTTCTGTGAATGAAGGGGTTCCTCGAGCATTGCATGTTGGTTCTTCCTATCCCATAAACGTGTGTTTTGTTAGTTCACGTATCCTGACAAGTGGAACTACGCTTCTATATATCATGTGTACTCTAGCAGCAACATACATGAAAATGCAGCTCCGTCTTGAACTGTGTATACAAGTGGGGAGATCACTTCCAGCACTCTTGTAATGCACTTTCATTTCTTAAACATAAAAGCATGTCGTATAAAAATTTGGTTTCATTTCCTCTTGTTATAACATTTTTATCACACGTTTCCGGGGCCACTTTTGAGCGAGACATCCTGCACTAGCCGTATAACATTCATGACTTCATATTTTACACAAATCAGATTATCAAAGTCGATTGGAGTTCTCCAATTGGGCATGAAACCAGAAAGTCTTAAGCTCGCATTTCCTGAGAATTGTATTTAAAATAGACGAATGCTGCTTCATTCAAGGCCATACCATTAGTCGCCAAAATGAATGCTGCTGAAGAGACAAAATCCGTACTTTATATACGGTTCACTACTAGCTGCAATTCTAAATTAAAAGAGTGTTGCAGTTTTCTTCGCAACTTATTAATTGATCTTATAGTCCATATGCTGTTGGCGACCGACCCTTCAGTCTTACTTTTAAGGATTTTTTTACAATGTTCTGAAAGTTTCACTACTGATTACATATCATCACATGTGATTCCAGTTGGGTAGAGCCCCATCTCGCCGATATTCGCTGATAATAAGGAAACTGAACAAAGAATTTCTAAACTGGTGAATTGGCCAAACGAACTAGTCAACTGGTCGCCAAAATTCTGTTGTTCTGATCGTTTTAGTTTTTTATATGTGTGTTGTACACAGCACTTTGTGTAACACACAAAAGACTTTAGCAACGATTATAGTTATGTACTGATGCTGACGGTGAACTCTTTGAGCAACGTTAGATCTATTTTAGTTACAGTTTCTACTTTTATAATAAAAATCTCAAATATTTACAGGTTATTTGTTTTGAAGCATCATAAGCATTATTTTTAACTCGATATTTTCTCATACAAGGCATATATTAAGGGGACGGTTGACTTTAAAATAGCTAAAAATTAACCAAAATATTATTGAATTTGGTTTTTTTACTCTGGTAACATTCCATATACGTAACTTCATCGAATGCATAATACCGAATTCAAATGTTCTAATTTTTAAAGAAGTTACAAGCATTTAAAACGTGTAAACAACGTAAACTTTGCCCTTTAAATTTTGGAGAAAATATAAAAACTGTATTTTAACAGTTATTTACTGGTGTTATAATTTATGTATTTGCCTAAAAGAAGTGTTTATTTCTAAAAAAGTGCTAGAAATGTCAGTATTGACAACTATTAATTTAACTTTGGTTATGTAAAATGCTATACGCGCAGAACAGGAGGAAACACTTGTTTTCCCCACTCGTTGCAAAAAAGCATGATCAACGTCGTTTGAACCAAAGCAAAAAGAGAAGTTTAGCTGCTTGTAACAAACAAAACAAAAGAAAAAAAACCAGAAATAGTAAAAAAAATATTGTAAAGCATTAAAAGATAATGTAAATGTAACAAGTGAAGGTTAATATACAGTGCGGGTGAATTTTAAATGTTTCATTGGATATAAAGCGTAAATTGTTTCTATCTATAACTTCGAATCACATACCAATTTGCGATGTGTTTATTTTTGTCATATTTAATATTATGAGATTAAAAATGGTTAAACGATACTAAAATGTTATCTAGTGTTTACAAATTCATATTTAAAGTTTCTCATGAACATGTATTAAAGGTAAGTTTGAAGAAAAACTTTAAATCCGCTTTTCTCAAAACAAATTGTTTTGCAGTTCGTATGTTTTGAAAATGCTCCATGTGACACATTTTTAGTTAAAAATGAATGTTATTTGGAAGAACCTATCTTGTTATTTGTTACAGCAGATCTGTGTATGCATTTTTGAATATGAGTTTATTAAGAAGTTTAAACTTGTGATAATGTTTACCAAAAGGTGATATTTTCCCGAAAACTGGATATAAATTCACAAAAATCCTTTTTAAAAATTTCTGATCCATCATATTCAATAACGGATATACAAATACTTTTGTCAAGTCTTTATAACTAACTTAAAGAAAAAATTAGGAAACAAAATATTGAAAATTAGAGCGCAAGGAGCATTTTAAGTTTTTAATTAAAATAATTATTTGTTTTAAAAATTTTTCATTTAAAATAAATTGAAATTTTGAACATATATTTTATAAACTTATGTTATAATATGTATATGTATAAACTTTCTGGTTGGAAACACAAAAACTTAAAAAACTAATTTTTGAAGTCCACCGTCCCCTTAAAAGTTAAATTTTGCATTTTATTAACTTTCCTATCCTCCATGGTGAAACTGTTATCATAACTTCTCTAACACACCTAGAGAAACGAAACTTTGTAATTAGAAATACAACCATAAGATCAAAACTTCCAACATCAGGTTTACAGATAATGTTAACTAAAAAGGAGAAAAATTCAAAAAACTTTATGTGAATAAATGTGTTGTTAGTTTATGTGCGTGATAAAAAAGCATCCTACATTGCCCAAATCGTGCAAAAGTATCATCATTTAATGTAATATCTACAACATATTCTGTAATAATAGCAGTAATAATGATAATAATTATTACAGATAATCTTCAGTATAGTTAAATGAGAGCAAAATTATTTTGCAAGCTCCAAAACTATTTTAAGTTTTTGTTTATAAAAATTATTCATAAACATATATTTGACAAAATTACAGAGATATAAGAACATAAGGAATAAAGAAATTAAAAACAAAAGTATCAGTTTTAGTTTTTCAATCTACTAAAAAGAAATTGAAATTTGAATGAAAAATTGAAAAAGAATAAAAACAAATATTATTTCATTTGCAATCCAGGCTAGTAAAATCAATAAAAAGAAAAAAATATTAATTGAACTAATTACTAATATATTTGTATGTAAACGTTTAGGTATGAACGCCTGAAAAAAATGCTACTTCGACTTTCTCGCTCTCTTTCTTTTTCCTTTTTCTTTTCACTTTCTAATAAACAAAAGGGAACAAATAAAGTAAGTTGAATGTTTCAAGGTCATCTGTATTTAATCATGCTGTCAATATAATGGGAATTCCATCCAAAAACGTTATATCGAACTTTAAATACGGTTTATAACCAGACTTAGTATTATTAATGCAGCAATAAGTTTAAAACTGTCTGGCACTTTTCACATTCTTCATTGTTAAAAGGCAATTACCTACAAACCAGTAATTTCTCTCCCATGCTACTGGGAAAAAAAGTGACAGACCCCAACCAATAAACTATGATATGTTAGTACAAAACTATTTTTACAGCAAAAAGGAAAACCTCAAGCGAAATTTTATACCTTATTTCATTATTAATTTGCAGTTCCTTCACACATTTCTTCCAAGAAGCAACACATTTCTTTACAGGTTATTTTTATTTCTAGTTTTATTCTACTAGCGGAATTTTCATTTTTAATAGCTGCGTGTGTGCGACGGTTTCGGAGGAAAGGATTAGCTAACTAGTTTTCGATGCTTTGGATGTAAATCGAATTTAGTTTCCTAAGTAATTTATATTTGCAGTTACTGTTGAAAGAAAAGACTATAGATGTTTTGCAATAATGTGATGCTAAATGTTTCTTTTGGCAGACAATTAGCATGTAGTGCTAGGAATCAGTGAGATCTGTGTTATTATTTAAATTATCAACAGCGGTCTTAGAGTAGACTCTATCATGACAAAACAGATTTTGTTCGAAAAAATAAGTAAGAGAATATTTAAGGCATATTAATTTAATTTAAAATGTGATTCACCCTGATTTGCACATGCACAATAGTATATCAGAGCATGTTTTCATGCTGACAATAACGATGTTAATCTCATTTTGGGAGTTAAGTTCCACTCCTCCAGCAATGCAATCTTCAGGGCATTTACAACTCTAAGAGGAGAATATCCCGTGCAGTTGCTTTTCCAAGGTTGTCCCATAAATTCTCTGTCTGGTTGAGATCATGGGATTTTGCTGCCCATGTTATTCATGGAACTTTGAAGAACGGAACTTTGAACCCACGGAACTTTGAAGGAATTCGTCAACGATGCTTCCTCGACATGAGTGATCATAATCGTCCATAAATAAAAAGTCAGATCCATAGGAATCTCTGAAAATTCTCACCTGAGGTTCTAGGTGACAGAAAGTCACATTCCATAACGTCCGAAGTAAGATTTCTTGTTCCTGATTCCCTTCAGATGTAGTAAACACGTTTAGAATCAGATGTTAAACAAACTAAACCTCGACACATCAGTAAAGACAACGTGGGACCACTGACGTTCACTCCAATTCTGATGTTTATTGCACTTATTAAAGTTATAAATCTTTTACTGCGAAGACAGCGAAACGCATTATCTTTGCATAAAGTCATTTTTCATTAAACTTTCTGCTACAGTTTGCCGAGATACAGCAGCTCCACTGGCTCTGAGCTTAACTGCCGCGCATTACGGGCAATTATTGCCAGATTTCGATCTTCAGAAGCATCGCTTACGACCTTGTCCAAACCTCCTTACAGGAGTTTACAGCGGTTCCAAAGTTCTGAAGTTGTTTCCATAGCGTATAAACTGTGTATATTGAAATATTCACACATCTTCCTGCTTCCATGATTGTTTGTCCTACTTCTAAATGGCCAATAATTCCCCACTTCGCAGATTCTAACAAATGTCACTTTGAATCCATAATAAAGCGATTTTAGTGTTTACACACTGAAACCAAATGCTGTAGTGCAGAAATTCACTCAGATATTACTTTTCGGAAAGCTTCTGATTCACCGTCAGATGACGTAACGCTTTAATTTGCATATCAGAAACCGTTTGATCACTTTCGATTGGACAATGCTAATTAAGCCTGTTTTTCACACATTCCCTGCAAAAATGGTTTACATCGATTGGATATTTCACGGAATATTGATTTTGGTTACGTAGAGATAAATTTGAACATGAGTGGGTTATTGACTGAAAGAGAGGCAAATACTTTGATGCAATATGAATAACTTTTATGAAGTTTTCTATTCTAGTTACAAGCCATAAAATGTGTTTTTGCCATGGATAAAATACTTTACTTGAAAAATAAAATAATGGCTTTTAATTCACCGGTACACTTAGATTAATAAACATTCTGAAATTGGCACTTTTTACTCCTAAAGTTAGCCTTTCTCAGAAAGCATTTCTTGTAAATCGGGCAACGGGTGAAAATTCTATGTTTAATTTTGTAAAGTGAATAGCTAAACTTGCGGTTCAGGCTAGTGTATTTTTCTACGCATCGTACTATGAAAAGATTACACGACTAAATATTTGTTTAATGGCTGGTCATAGACATATGGTTCTAATTTTAAAATATGCTAAATAAGGTTAACCCCCAAGTGGCCACCTAATATCTTCTAGTTTAAAATAAAATGCTAGTTTCTCTACCGTTGTTAATTGGGTGACTTCATTAAACCTACAACAGGCAATGACGTTCCAATAAATGACACAAGCTAAAGGTCTTAGACTCCACTGGTGATCATTTCGGTTTAGGATTATAAATACACATGATTATGAATATATAATACTTATCCTATATTACAAATAAAACATTATGAACCCACTTGCTTTGAATTACAAAAATAAATAGAAAGCACGAAATGTTGATATGTTCAAAGTGAATAATGAATAATAAATTTTTCCATTATTAAAATGCGTACATTTTGTAGAATGTAATAAAATTTGGCATATCTTTATATATCATGCATTTTTCCGACAATAATTAGAATTAACTCTTACAATACTAACGAACTGCTTCCTAAATTCACAAAGAAATTAGTAATACTTCCAAACATGTGTCAAAGTTTTTATTAAAATAAGTGTTTCCAAGATAATATGCAGAAATTATGTATATTTTACATTGCAGATTTCAAGAATCTTAAGGCTGAAAAACTTACAAATCTTAAATTATTCTTTTTTTCTGATTCAGTTTTCATCCGGTGAGATTAAACTGAGAGGATATTTAATTAAAGATTGCTAAGTTTTGCTTTATTGCATTCTAAAATAGCTAAACCAGAAAATATAAAATATTTTCTTTTAATTTTATTGGAGAGAGAAAAGAAATTAGAAATCTTAAATGGGACAAACAAGGCAACAGCCGTACAGTGAAAAACATAATAAAAAGCAAAGAAATAAGATGGCAGAACGGAGACATTTGTGGAATTTATTATCTGCTGACTAGTAGAAAAGTAAATCGGGAAATCCTACCACAAAAACAGCAATAAATTGTGAAGAGGTAAAAATAATCAAGGGCTTTGATGAGGTGTAGTTCGAGGATGGAAATAAAACCTCTGTAAGCCAAAGGGATAACCGTTTGTAAATAAATAAAGCCTCTCCAAGACGGTAATGTATCGTTTTCGTGAGCATGTTATGATATGCATTTTTCATTATTTTTCTGATGCAAATATAACTTTTATTTTAAATTTCATATACGACGAAATATTTTCATCTAATTCTCTAATTAAGGTACTGTTTTCGTTTAGATTTCTTAATGGACGTTATATTCTAGACAAAACTTAATTAATTTGTACAGCGTAACTGCATTTGCATTACTGCAGTGTAATGTTCAATAAAAGTAATATTAATCACTTGATAAAAGAACTTTGCTTAGAATTTTCATTCCAAAACAAATTTGATGATATTTAGAGGTTAAAAATAGTTTCATTTATTGAAGCTTTTTACCTTGAGAATAAAAGTCTGGAAAACACAATATTTAAAAATGAGTTTGCGTGCTTTTCCTCTAAGAAGCTTTATAAAAAAAAGTATTTAAATTACATATTAGCTTAATTTAATTACTATTGTCTGAAGAGTGGAATAAAGAATTCAGTGATAATTTGCAAGTTTTGTTAAGTTTATATTTTCCCATAAGATATTTTGCATTCAAGGATTTGTCTTAGGCTTTTTAAAAGGGAAGATTTTTTGCCAGAGGCAATTAAAGTAGTTTACTTGGTTATGACAAACCACACTAGGCCCATCTGTCTAAGGGAAGAGATGACGTAGGACGAATTTCTAAACAAAACTCGTTCATATTCATGTTGCATATGAGGAAAACAACGAAAACCAATCTTGCAGCCATCCCGGACCATGTCCTATTCAGCGGTCTTAATCACTGGGACACTGGAGGGGCGTTTATGACAGGTGACTACTGCAGTAAATCAACAGGTTGTAAAAATAGTTCAACAGGTAGTAAGAATAAATCCGAGGGGCTAAAAATTATGATTTCCTACACTATTTAAGCATTACGTAATTTGAAGCTACACGAACACAGTGGGATACAAATAAAGCGATTAAGATAAGCAATGAAACCTATGGTCGGTAGCTTTACGTGTGGACTGAATGCCTTAGCCTAAAGATGAGGGAAAAGTATAATTAGTTTTGATAAGTAAACATCAGTTCGGTGTTATGCGGTGTGCAAAACATTCTTCAGTACCGAAATATAAAACATCTGCCGTTAGAAAATCTTTTATTAACTGGAAAAGAAAAATACTCAAATTAAAAAGGAGTTTTAAGGAATTATTGCAAATTAAAGTTACTACCCTAGCACACCTATTTTTTTTATCTTATGTAGTCCCCTCAAAAAGAAAAAGGCTTCGCGATAACGAAGCCTTTTTTTTCGGGGGGGGAGAAGATTAAAGCTTCTTCCCTCCAAAAAAGAGAAAAATATTACAATATGGGAAATACTACTCATGTAATCCTGAAGTAAATAGTACCTTGAACATAAATTTTGAACATCACATTTTTTAAACTAATCACAGTTTTTAGAGTCCTTCTGAAATTTCAGATCCCAAACGAATTTTCAAATGTTCCTATTGTTGCTAAGTCCAAATTATACAGACATGGCTCTTCAGAAAAAGATTCTTTTTCCCCCAGAAAATATCAGAAACTTTTACATAACCATCACTTATCTTGATGCATTACAGCAAATCACAAAAACTTCATAATTTTCGAATTTTCATTTTTATAATTTACCTTTTAACATAAAAAGATACCGTAATATTTTACTGAAATGTCATTCTTATTCATATTTAATTTCAATTCCAAAGTTTATACAAACTGAAGATTCCACAAATCTCTATAAATCCACGTAAAAATTGGGCAAATCTTTTTTAACTGACTGGTGTGCTACTGGATCAGTGGTTAAGCAGAGCTTAACAGTTACTAGAAAGGCCTCTGTTCCTGGTATAAGTAACTGGCCCTTTGAGAATTGCATTATAACATCACAAAGAAAGAAAATAATTCTATAAAAATATTACATTTACTGTTTTAAAAAGGTAGCCTTCAATTTTCCGTTGTATGACAGGGTAAAAGGAACAATTACACTGAAATAAAAATACATTTCTCTGTTACTGAACCAGTAAGTCCTATAACATATTCTATACTTTTTACATCCTATTACTCATTACATAACATTCATTCACCATTTGAAATTATATTTTTCCATACATTTTATTTTTAAATGACGTTAGTCATACTCAGTTTTATTATAATTATTCAATTTCTGAAGTCATTATTATATGTATATTCATTGCAACAATATTCAGTATTACAATGCTTAATATTTTCTATTCCAATATTCAAAACTACTTCATTTATTTTCACATTCACTTCATTCTCGAAATGAATCAAAATGCTTTAACAGTAATTCAAAATGATAGTTATTAGGAGATTAAATATTAAAAACCTTCTCTAAATAAGATATTTGAAAAAAATTTATTTCATTATTAAATTTATTCACTATAATTATTCAAATTTAAATTTATATTGCCATAAAATTTTAATTTCATAAAATAGTTTCATAGTTCAAATAACATATCTAAAGTTCAAAATTTCAATCATTACTATAGAAATTTTCCGATTTTTCAAATGATCAAACAAAATGGCTGAAATTTTAACTAAACAAATTTTAAGTTCGTAGAGAATTCATCAGTTTCGAAATACTAATAAATACTGCACTTCCCATTTATTAAAAATATTTTAATCTTTACTTTCAAACTGAGTTTTGACTTTTTTTTATGCCGAACATTTATTATGCATAATTCACCGGATGGAGTAGCCGAAGTAATAGATGTTAATGTGAAGATTAGTGGCTTCATGTTCATTTACACTGAAAACGGAAATTGACGGAAAGCATCTGGTTAGGCACTTTAAATCGTTTTATTATAAACAATACACTAAATGAGCCCACCTATTACTTAGCTTAACATTGCATTAATTTTGACGCATTAGATTTGAAGCAGAATGTTGATAGGCCTCCCCCCTCCCAATTTTTTTATACTGGTATTAAACCCGTGATACAAGTGAGGATTTTTTGAGATGGTTGAAAAATTTCCAAACTGAATTAGTTACATTACACTGAATTATTGACTCACATTTTGCTAGTTTTTAAAACTTTTGGACAAGAAGAACGTTTTATTACGGATGATTAACAGAAGAAAATAAAATCTGTAGGCATGGCAGAAATTTACATTGTTACCGACTATAAAAGATATAATAATTTAAATTCTGATGCATTAAACTAGAAGGAGACATCAAGACCAGTTACACATTTCTTTTATTCTTTCATATATGCGACCACATATAACTTGTCGCAGGAACCGCGCCTGTTCTTGAAGAATATTTACAATTTCGGAAATAGATTTGAACAAAGGAGTAGCAGCAGCCAGCAGCATGTTGGCGACAGCAAAGTGCGAGGGAGAAAGAATACGATGAATTTAAGACGAAATCCCCTTTCAGAGTAATTAAGTTTTGATTCAGCTGTATTTTGATTGGCTAACTATAACTTTCAAAAATTAATACTGGTTGAAGTATATTAAGCATTTGCGTCAGGAGCATTATGCAAGAATCATATGACATGGATTAATTTTGCAATGACGCAGTTTAGAGGCATTTATTATAAACAGTTCCTATTTTTTAGGTTGGAAAATGGAAATACTCAAATTAAAATAGAGATTATAGGGATGCTTGCAAATTTAAGTTAAGAGGGGTGTTTTTTAAGTAAGGATCGTTTAAAAATAAAAACCAAACGCAAGAAACTTTTTAAAAACAAAATTTATTTTCAGATTCTACATCCGTTTCTCTATATTTCAACATAGTTTCCAAGTTTGTTTAAAAACTTATCATACCTTAGACCTAGATTTTGAATGCATTTCTTCATAGAAACTTGCCACCTGTTCCGATAACAAAGAGGTCACGGCCGTTTTCACGTCTTCGTCATCGTTGTAGTGGTTACCGCCGAGACTTCGAAGCGGACCGCCGAGTCCTCTCTGTTACCGCCGAGACTTTAAAATGTTTAAAATAGCGAAAAAGATGAAAATCGCTCGACGCAAGGTCTGGGCTGTACGGGGGTTGGTCAAAACTTCCCAGACACAAGAGTCCAATAAAGCTCGGGTCTGAGCTGCGGTGTGATGCCTTGCATTGTCATGGAGAAGCAAAATTTCCTCTAGCCGCGTCTTTATTAGTATTAATAGGAGTCGCGTCTTTTGTTTTGAATCGCTCTGCGCAGCTTTCACAGGGTTTGGCCGTAGTGGCCACATTTATGGTGGTTTCGCGCCATGGTTCCGCGTTGCATGAAATCGACTAACAAAACACCATGTCTATCCCCAAACACGGACGCCATGATCTTGCGCTGGGACAGAGTCTGTTTGACCTTGACCCTTACAGGAGAGTGTGTGTGTCTCCATTCCATACTCTGTTGCTTCCATTCAGGCGTGGCATGTGACACCCACGTTTCGTCTCCCGTTACAAGACTCAACATGGCGTCACATTCTTCGTTATAACCAGTTAAAAATTCAGCGAACACTCAAATCTTTTGTTTTTGTGGTCCTCGTTAAGAGTTAAGGACCCAACTGGAGTACTGTTTCTTTAACTCTTCAGAAATATTTTTGTACATCACTGACCTAAATACTTCAGAAAATTCTTTAAAAGAGTGCTTATTGGTGAAGTGTCTGTTCTCAAGAATTTTCGCTTCAACTGAAGCCACCATATTGTCTTTGATCACAGATGGGAGACCGGAGCGGGACTCATCTTGGACGTTGTTGCGGCCAGCTTCGAAATCTCGGACACACTTAACACTCTGCCTTCACTCATAGCAGTAGCTCCGTAAACTTCACAAATCTGCCGGTGAATGTCTGCAGCAGACAGGTTTCTGGCCGACTAAAAACGTATCACTGACCGTATCTCGCACGGGGCGGGCGATTCGATAATCTTGAACATTTTAAAGACACGGAACAGACCGTATAGGTTACCTACACAGCTGCAACTGAGCACAACTGTTTCCAAGGGATGTGGGGACACAATGAAAGCACTCGTTGCGGCACGCGCGCAACCTATTACTGTATACAACAAAACGGCCCTTACTTAAAAAACAAGCTACGTATTATTTTATCATACCTATTTTGTGTCTTACACACTGACACACATATGTGAGACAGAAAATGTATATTAAAGAAGCCCGATTAAATGACAGATAATAAAGAAATCAGTTAATTCATATTTAATTATTTTTTCTGCTTCCTACGTTAATACTGTGCTCTGTCAAATGTAAATTGAGAAACCCCACCTTGATTGAGAAAATGGATGATGAAAAATGATTGATTAGAATCTGAATGTCGGCCATACAGCGCGAGAATGAAAGTAATACCACGACTATAATGCTTTTAAATTATTGTAAATAGTGCTGACACTCATATTCTTTGAAATATGATCATTTAAAGCTATGTTTATTTCCTGTTTTAAACATATTTTAAAACTATACTTCTTTTCGCATTTCAGATTCGAAATGTCACAATCATAATTTTTTTAATGAACTTCTAACTTTTCTTAGTCAATTGAGCGCTTTTTCTAGTCGTTCACCTAAGGCAATTTCCTCACTTGTCCCTGTTGAGGGAGTAAAGTAAGTAAAACATTCATTGGCATTTTATTACACTTCGAATAATTATCCTTAAATTTCATTTCCTTGCCTGCAATTTTGGTTTTAATCAAAATTCTTTTTTTTAATCTGCCTGTATATTTTTTGACAGTAGAAAAATATGGGGGAATGTGATTAATTATCTTTAGTTGTGCTTTAATGATGAGACTATTTTCTCAGTTAATAAAGAACGTTCGTAACTGATTAGATCACTTAAAAGTAAAGAGTATTCAGAAGACGGTGAGTAATGTTCACGCAGGGTCAGTAATTATCTGGAGTGTGATGAATACTACAACTCTAGAAACATTTTACATTGTGAAAGAAAATCCGAGACAAGACTAATACATTAACGTTTAAAAAAACAGCTTTTGTCCGATATGAAATTAACATTCAAAAATGATTTGTTTGTTCACTCAAAATAGTGTACCATTTTGCTTTTAATTTTTTACTAGAATGATTTAAAGGATGTAAACCTAGAGATGAATTTAAAAGACGTGAACCGAGTCGATTATTTGTGGTATATTTTGAAAAGAAAATTTAATAAAAATTATAAGTAACAAACTGGGATCCATTTTAGATCCTCTTTCAAGTACTATGACAGGGATATAGAGAAAACTGTAAATCCTTAGTTGAATGGAAGCCTAAATGTATCACAATGCTGATAAAAACTATAGCCTATAATAGAAATCAACTCCCCTAAAGTGCGTGCCCATTGATTACTAATTAATAATGTCAAAATTCTGAATATGCGTCTGCCGGGTTTCTGCGTTTTCGTGTCTTAACCGAGAGTTTCTTAAATTTGTATACAGGCTACAGAAAACTAAAAACAACAAACTACGGAAGCAGCCATCCTCCTAACGTCGCGCCATGTTTGAGGAATTGCTAAGCAAAAACAGAAGAGCATAAAAGATACATCCATTCTCCGTCAAGGCAGGAGTTTATCAACGAGGTGATGACGGACATTGTCACGATAAAGAGCCAGGAGCGCTGGAGAAGGGTCCTTTTAACAGATACAGGCAGATGATGATAGTATAAAACTAGGATATCAACCCAGTATTAGTCGAGCTAGAATTAAATGGATAGTTAACAGCATGTGAAGTCTTCTGCTGTACAATTCTCAAGTAAGACTACAGCGTATTTTAATAGCAGCATATTTTGTACAGAAATGAAACGCGCGAGAGTAAGACAAATAAACAATCTTAAATAGGTGTAGATTTCATGGAAACTTTAGCGATTTCGAACACAGCAGACATAGATTCCTCTCCTTCAAGAAAAAAAGGCGGAAAAGAAGGGATGAAAAAGGACTTGTGTCAGCCGCCTTCGAAATCAACAGTTTCACGTCAAGTTTTATTACAACTCTTTCAGTCTACGTTTGTTTTTTTTAACTTCTTGAAGGATGATGCGATTAGCTCTAGTTTAAAACAACGCGAGCCAGAGTTAAGTAGGTGATTGATAATGCGTGTAATCTTTTGATGAATGAATTTGGAACTAAAATGTGGTAAATTTTAAAAACACTATAAATTTCTTTGGGATACCTATGATTAACTTTGTTCTAATATACTTCGCAAAACTACTAGCTCAAAATCTTATCTAATCAAGTACGATATGGGTAAAATTAAGGATTTAACTAGCATGCTTCATAAAAATAACATTCATTTGAGAAAAAAATGCTCAAAAGAATGTTTTCAGAAAAACAATCTTTTTGAATACATTAAAATGAGAGCTAGAAAAAGAGGAAGTCCGCAAGCCTTTCCCTTAATTTGCTAAAACTATATTGCTTATGTTCCTTTTATATTGAATATCGGAATGCAAAAGCCACTCCAGAATAATCCAGTTTCACTTTTCACAAACAAAAACTTTTTTTTTGTTATTTGGCATCACAAAATCTAGTAAACAGAATTAATATTTAGGTAGGAAGCACGAATTTTAGAGGGAATTTAACCTACATGAAATCAATAAGATAACGAATGACTGAACTATGCAGTATCCCGGTGAGTACGTATATCATTAAATTACGCTGCGTAGAGTATTTGCTACGAGAAACATACCAAATTCTAATCTACTAAGACTTTTCTTTACATTCTTAAGCGAAGATCGTATTACATACATTATGAGGACAATTGATGATATGACCGAAAAACTAAGTTTAATAAAAAAAATTAACACAGCACAGAAAACATGTGTTATCAAATAAAACGAAAAATTTGTAAAATTAAAAAAATTTTCATTTACCTGAATAGAAAATTTAGAACTCTCCCTCTTAATTCATATTACAAATGGAATCCAATTTATGAGAAAAATGTTCAAACATTCAAAGTTGTACAATTTTCATCTTCTAACGGAACATTCTAGCATTTCTTTAATTAAATCAAGAAAACAAATCAAATTTTAAAAGTTATTCTTTTAGAAAAACGAAGAAAACTAATTGCATTATTGTATATGCTAATGCAATAATATGTAGCTCTGTTTTTAAATATGTAACTAATTTTCTTAGCAACATAAAGTGGCATAAATTTTAATACCTCTTCCGTTAAACCGCGAAAACACTAAAATTTAGCATTTCTTTAGTTAGAAAAAGAAATTATACCCAATTTTACATTTCTTCTATTCCTGCTTCAAAACACAAATATTAACTTTTCTTCGTCAGAACGAGAAAGCAGAAGAAAGTAATATATTGCAGTTCTGTGATATTTATCTTAAGCTTTTCTTAATTTGCGAAGGAACAAGACAAGAAGGGATGCAAAAGAAGAACTGTCAGAAGATTGCTAGTTTTTTTTTTTTTAAAAAAAAAAAAGAAAGAAAGAAAAGGAAAGAAAAAAAAAAGAAAGAAAAGAGACAGATCAAGTTTCATACGGCGAGGTGATAGGTGACAGCTCGCGTGCGTTTGTTTAGCTTTCATATCAAAGGGAAGAGAAGTTTAGAAAGGCTTTGATAAAGATCATATTATTATTATTATTATTATTATTATTTCTAAATACATATGAATGAAATGTTTCAGAATAATAATGTATTGCTCCAAGTTTCTTCGCTGAAGATAAAGGTTTGTTGATGGATCAGTATCTAGAAAATGTAGAAAACACATGTCGTCGAAGAATTTAAGTCACAAATCATAGTTGCACGTCAGTTTAAGTGTCTTAACTCCTTATGAAATTTAATTTATTTAATAGTTTAAGCCTGAAAAATTAATTTAGTTTTGTACATTATTATATGCAAGTCCTCCGATGTTTCAAAAAAAAAGATAAAGCCGCAACTATATATAAGAATAAATAAAGATTTGATTTTTGTCTAAAAGCATAGACAGATTAAAGACTTCAAAAGATGCATAGATTTACCGCTTATGACATATAAAACCAGATAAAAACAGCTCGATATTAAAAGCGAAAACAGTAATATATTTTCAGCCCATAAAATGAATAAAAATATACTTTAATTCGTGAATTACTATTTGATAATTGCAACTATCTTTTTTTCCTATATAGAGGGTGTATAGAAAAGTCTTTGAACAGAAAAATACCATGTGAAATATGGAAACTAGAATTCTTGGATATTTTCCTATTTACAGTAAATTAGTAACTATATTCTTTCATATGAGACTTACTGCATCGCTCCTAGAAGCGAATTTTGGAAGCTAGCCATCCAGTCGCGAAAATATGAGAGGCAGAGAAAGACAATCGACAACAAACGTACAGACTCTTACCGATTTCGTATGAAATGATGAAATAATTTTAATAAAGCCCTGAAACACAAATCCTTGATATTCGATCACTTTTATAAATTCGCAACCGATTTCTTGTTTAAAGCGTAAAATCTTTAAACAAACTCTGCCTCCAAATAGTGATGAACAGATTATAGTGCGGGCGTTTGTTTGAAAATGGAAACGCTACGTCATATTTCATAGAAACATAAACTGGTACTCAGGAAAGTTTGTCAGACACAGTGCGTGGACTGCATCTTCTCGAGTCTAAGCTTAGCTACTTTTTGCTTTGCAGAGTAAATAGAAACTGCAAGAGAGTCGAACAAGAAAGGCAGCAAGGTAGTATGTATTACATTGCCATAATCACTCTCATCTTAGTGCGGCTATTGTCGTTAATGTTATTCTCCGACTGACAGAAGCAAGAAGAATTACAAGTAGTTCCTTTCAGGTAGGCTTACGTGCAGCTAATGGATGTCTTGGCTTATGCACTAACCCATTCACGTTACTGTAGGAGAGATATCAGTGGGGCGTGAAGCCTTACATTTGGTCGTATATGGAAAATTTGGCATGAATTCCGAGGCAAATTTTGATAGTAGCGAGGTTTAAACCGACACAGCTCACACTATTTGGCATTTCAAAACCCATCGTGTAAGAACAGATTCACTGTCAGGTGCAGTAGTCCCTCAATACTTGGACTGGGATGTACAACACTGGATTCGTTGGAGCTGTGCTCTACCAAGGTCGTAATTAGATAAGGATACCTGCAGATATTGAAAACCACATTGCCTGATTTCCTAGATGACTTGCCGTTAGTCTCTTAGCATTCTGTGTAGTTCAAGCACGACGGCGCCCCACCACATCAACTAGAGTCAGTGTGAAGCTTCTTGCCGGAAAATTTCGGGAATAGTATCACTGGTTAAGCAGGTATTATGGATAGACCACCAAAGTCACATGACCAAACGCCATTGTGGGGTATGTAAAAGACAAGTTTTATAGCTTGCAATATTAAGATCGCAGTAAGATAATCTCTGAAATGATAAAGAGCATTCAATGAGTTCCAGCTCGAAGTAAGGATGTATAATGTTGCCAGAACAAATAGAGTACTTTGAATTATTAATTCAGACATTTTTATAATTCCAGAATATTATTTTGTGTTTTTTCCTTCATAGTAACCAATACTTGTATGAATTTCTTGCTATAATAAATTGTACCTTGTAGACACGTGTTAGGTTTTTAGTAAATTTGCATTCGTCTTATAATGCTATATATACGATTAATGGATATCGGTAATCGGATACTGAGGGATCTATATTTCAGGGATTTTATTCAAGTCTTTCGTGCATGTATGCCATCATTTCATGTTAAATCTCTCATAGCTTTCGCGTTAAGATTGCTAACTTCCAAAATTCGTCTTTAGAGAAGCCACACTCAGTTTTATGTAACAGAACGCAGTCACTTCATTTTAGATAAACAGAACTTTCACATTTACTAGATTTCTATGTTCTAAAGTTCTTTCGACATTTAACAAATTTATCTTCTCTGTTTATTTAATAGGTCGACCATTCACAAAAGAAGAACACAGTCGATTCAAAATATGTAGTTCTGTATGGTGAGCGTTTAAAAATTTTCGACATTTACTGCACACGGCTAAAGAATTTCATATTTTGAAATAATCATATAATTTTGCACGGGTAATGCCTCATTACTTCGAAAAGGACTGTGCTATGTAATAAGATTAATGTCGTAAGGTTTTTTTCCCCCTTCTTTCTGCATGCCTTCGTGGTGTAACGGTTAGCACACTCGGAGCGTATTCGAGAGGTCCGCGGTTCAAGTCCCGGCGACGGCATTGCTCCTTTTTCATGTTTCCTGCTTCGAAATAACCTAATATCACTACAGTGGCGCCCGAACAAAAAGGTAGTGGATGATGATTCTTCACAACCAAGATTTGGAGATTAGGTCCCCTAATCCTCAGTCACCCTTTAAAAGGGGAAGCATGTAAGGTATCTTCTTCCTCTTTTCTGCATGCCTTCGTGGTGTAACGGTTAGCATACTCGGCGCGTATTCGAGAGGTCCGTTGTTCCGAGTCCCGGAGACGGCATTGCTCATTTTTCATTTTTCTTGCTTCAAAATAACCTAATGTCTCTACAATGTTTGCTAAAAAATTTTTTCAAGAAGCATCCATTACTCGCAAATCAAGAAATACTCATAGCATTAGATTATTTCTGAAAATGCAGATTTTCTGGAGGGGAGAGAAATGCACTCATAATGTATGCTCGAGTTTGGGTTCATGAGAATTTTTCTTTCGTCACAAATAAAGACATTTTTCGTTCTCGTTAGTATCATACAATACGTTTTTAATTTTCAAACAAGCTTACAAAATCCTTGGGGACAGTCTCTTCTTAAAAGCATCACATGAATCTTTATTCTTTTAACAGCTTTTTTCAGCTAATCTGTATCAGATTTATTGCTATGATTATTATGAACTGTCTGTAACAGTTTTGTAACCTTTCAATCGCGTTTCCTTTTACTTGTTTTTATTTCTGTCATTAAATGAAAGATAATCCATAAAAAATTTTCAAAATAAATATTTTTACACATTATTATAAAAAAGAATTACATTAATGATATGCTTCCATCATAGGTGTTCAGTCTTACCTAAAAAGAACACAAACCTATCCTCAGTTATCGTACGGCGGTATCTAATATATGAGTGAGGGGGGGAGATCAAGTATTCATTTCTAACGCATTTCGTATATACCTTTCATCCTCGAATACACTGTTTGATTCAACCTCAGCAAAAGTACGATATAATATCACAGTCACGAAGTCATAAATCAAAATGAGTCATTCTTCACTTGGTGTCTGAATTTATTAAGGTAATAAATAACGAACATTTTGTAGCTTTTGTATTTGCAATTCTCGCATTGATAAAACAATCACTATTTATGATTAATTCTCAAACAAAATATGGATAATTAAAAAACCAGTCACGCAAATTAAATTAAGTTATATCGTATCAAGTAATAAAAATTTTTCTACCGGCAAAGTTTATTATTAATAAAACTGTATGTATAACTCAATTTTTGTGCATAATTTTAATTCTTCATCATCAGAATATTAGATCTGAATGAACACAAGAATATTTACCTGTGTAAAGGGCAATTTTTCAGATTAAGATCTGGCAACAGTTAAGACTAAACGCCATAAACTGTACTCGAACTTTGGATAAACATACCATACTGGTCTTGATCGAAATTCGATGTTCGAAGCACTAAATTCGATTCTCTTTACTGTAATTTTATTATACGGGTCTTAAAGGAAATTTAAGTCTTAAAATCTTAAAGGAAACTCAGTATAAAGTTATTAAAACCTAAATATTTAAAAAAATTTAAAACTGATTAATTTAAATGTGTATTTTAGCTCTAAAACCTGAAATTAGGGGGCTCCAGGTGCAACAGCGAACGTAGATTTCAAATCTAGTTAGGTAAAGTTCTATCCTCCAAAAGTTTAGCGAATAAAACTACTGAAAATATGGTTCGATGGTATCCGCATGTGCGCTTTCTTAGATTTCTGGTCCATGAGTGACGAGCGGACAAAACTTTTGAAGTTGAACCTGGTTCTGTTGGACTATTAGTTGGACCTGGTTCTGCTCCTGGCCGCATGGGCATTTTCGCATTCACTTAAGGCATGACTGCCCGTGAAAGCATACATTTCCTACGACTAGTAGCCCCAGTCAGGTTTGCCATAATTAAACAAATCCAGATCTTGTATTTCCCTAAGCATAAGGTATGAAGAAAACGCAGGTACTAATGAACGAGTGTCTACAGCTGTGAAACACTGATATTTTGTTTCGGATTGCGTTCCCAGCGGTCAGTCTATTTAGGTGCGCGGCATTTCGCAGTTTTTTTAATTATGTATAAATTATAAGCCTTTTCCCAACAGGAAGTCTTCTATTCAAACATACTTTCGCTCTAGGCAGATAGTCTGAACATGCTTAACCATAGTTAATTAATCAAACTAATCTCTAAGAAAGTAGCCCTTAAAGTCTCATAAACACTGACTGTTCTATCTTAAGTAATTGTTTATCTGGCAACATCAGAGTCTTGTTTTAATTAGTTATAATAAAATTCCAGTTTTAATTATATCAAACTTATGTGATCAGTTAAAACGTGACTGAACAGTTGAGTGAAATAAAAGGAACTAAAAATAATGTGAATTTTGTTTGTAATAGCATTTCTCATCCAGTGTTACACACTGAAGTGATATTTTAGGGAAAAAATATTTAGGAGCCTAATAGTTCTTCAGAATTTTGACATTTATGTTACAAGTCCAAAATTAAAGAATAAGTAATTTACATTAAATAAAAATAAATATGCAGTATAAGAGGTTCAACTATACTAAAAAGGAACAAAAAGAATTTCCTTTTCTCAGACTTTCAAAGTAAGTAAAATATTGTGGCAAAATATCATGACTATTTATCCTTGAATTCTGCTCGAAGAATTTTTTTTTCTCTTTTCTATTGGTCTAACATTAGAGAGGGTAAAGTATCAGAGTATTCAGTTCCTTCTTTCTTAATGAGCTTTCATCAATTCGAATTTCATTGTTCGTCCCTAAAATGGACCTTGAATGTATACAAAAGCAGCGTACAGTAGGATTCTAATTTAAAGTTTTAAATTAAATCATACATTTTTCTAAAATAATGTCTCTGTTCTTTTTCCTGTTTAAATGTCATTTCTACATTCGCTGACATTACCATTATTTTGCAAATATTAATAATTATTTTAAAATGCATCTCGAAAATTTGATTTTGGAACGCAAATTAAAATAATCAATGTTTTTATTTATCGGCACATTTTTTATGTGAATAAAATACAGCGTCTTGCCAAGAACGTGGAAGCTGTTGTTGTCGTGTTCCACATTACGTGGAAGAATGGTTGTCAGAGCCTACTTCAAAGAGAGATTGGACTTCTTCCCCGGGGGGGGGGGGTCTGGGGGTCTCCCACCCCTCTCCCCTTCCACCAAACCACACGAGAGGACTTTCTGCTCGCCATATATTCAGAAAGCCCCCATGCCGCAAAGGCACTATACATTTACAAACATCTATGTCATCTCCGGGAACTGAAACCGGGTCGTTCGGTACCGTAGTAGGCTCTCCTAATCACTATACCGTCATAGCGACGAGAACTTCGAAGTAACATACAATATTTTATGCAGTTAATAAAATCAGGTAATTAATATAAATATAACATAAACTAGCAGAGCAACAGCATTGGGTTTGACATAGATTTAGTCACGATTCAACCAATTTCGAGGGTAAACAGGCACAGGCCCCTTTTTATCGGGAGCTCTTTGCTCCCGATAAAGAGTGGCCCTGTGCCTGTTTGCCCTCGAATTCGACTGAGATCTTGACTAAATCTCCGCCAAACACAAGGTTGTTGCTTTGCTAATTTTATGTTTCACTTTAGAGTGTTTCTCTTCTGTTTTAATATAAATACATTTTCTAAGTTAACGTATTAAAAGCAAGCACATCACTATCGGGGTAATCGAATATCTATTTTCAGTGCTCTACATATAAAAAGTGTGATTTGCTGTCATTTCACTGTATGTATATTATCGATTGGGTTGCTTGGTAGTAGTAGTATGGTAAATTTATAAGTGCAAATAACCTGGAACGTTATGATGAAGCTGCCTCAACTTGTTTAATAATCAAGGTTATTCTAAAAACAAAATAAAATAATGGCACAAAAGATGAATGTTATCAAATGATGAGAATAGATGAATATTATGAAAAAAATGGAACTAAAGTAAAATAACAAGACCAACTAAGATGGTTTACAAATGAACAGTGAGGCAAGACATGATGAGAAGATGCATGAAATCTACAAGATAAAAAACCTACAGTAAAAACAGGTAAAATCAGCGCCCATGAAAACTTATAAATAAATCAAAGTACTTTAAAATTAATTCATAATAAATAACAAAATTCAGTTTCTTTTAAATACTGAAATATGTTAAAATTAAAATCTTCCCAATTATACTGTCTAGACCAGGGGTTCCCAATCTTATGCCCGCGGGCACCATGGAGCTCACCGCTGTGCTATCACAATAAAAAATGTTTTAGTTTTCAATAAAATTCTATGTGAAATTTTTCTCATTTTAATGAACTAGGAATTGCATCCAACACAAACACCAGCACAAAGCGAAATGCGACCAAACTCTTTTTTTATGTGCATACGTTATTAACTCCATCCAACTACAAATTCACCTTGAAAAAGTGAAAGGTGCTCACCGTCCAACAGATATTCTAGAATGGGCTCTTAGGGAGAAAAAGGTTGGGGACCTCTGGTCTAGACCTACCTGAAAGCCATTAAAATACCTCGTACGAAGCTATATATGCAGTACCGATAGAACAGCATTTCGGTTTGAGCAGATAGGTTCATTCCAAGCTTTCAAAAGGTAATTATGAGAAAAACGAGAGAGTAACCAATTCGTGACCAAGTTAGAAGAACCTCCTTCTTCAGGCTTCTGGTAGCCTCCCAGTGTTCCACTCTGGGTTTGACTCTTCTTAATTTATTATTATCCTGAACATCCTATAATATAATCTTCATAGTTTTATTCTTAATGAGCATGCTGATATTTCTAAGAAGAATAAGTTGCGTGGAGAATTCCACTATCGACTTTGCTGTGATATCTGCTAACTCGTTTCGCTTTACCTCAACATGTTCGAGAACCCAGCAATAAAGAATCTGGTATCCCTAGGTTTTTAAATTCTGACTGAGCCTTAGAATTTCAACAACAAACAATTCCGAAGTCAGCACTGAGCAAGCCTCATGCAGCCGTCTTTTCTTCGTATGGTTTTCAATCACAAAAGATGTTCCTACATGACGGGCTGCTTTTGACCCATCTGTAACCATGATTATTATGTGTAAATGAGAAGGCAACTACTGTATTTATGCTCAAGAAAGAGCTGTTAGTAGATGGTCTCGTTAGCATTTTTAATCAAATTCATGGCAAAACATCAAGAAGCTTGGTTTGTATATTAGTAGAAAGTGGAATTTCAAAATGTTTTACAGGTTGGGGATTTATGTCATAAGTCAAACTCATCAATCAGTGGGCGGATTCTTCTGCGAAACGACGCCACAAAAGATGGTCGTGTATTCAAATAAATGATTAAACCATTTCATCATGCATTTGGATTGCTAGGAATGAATCCAAAAACTAATTTTTTGAAGCAATAAATATTCGAATAAATAATCGAATAAGCGCACATTGAAGGCTATATACAAAAATAACAATGCTAGTTTCAGTAAACCCACGTTCACGATTTCAGATTTCCTTTGGGCTTTCAGAAGTTCAGTCTATTTGATTAACGCATCTGTCGCATCATTACTCACACATCAGATCATCTTAACACCGCAACATAAAATTAAAGAGACTATATTTTTGGCATATTATGCATATATATACTATTATTTTTGGCAAGTTAACATTTGAACATTGTTTCGTATTTCTCACACCTGTACGTTGAATTTGAAAATGAAATCCCATAATTTCAATTATTTTAATACATCTTAAACTGCCGCTTTCCGCTGGTTCAGTCTGTAAGGGAATTGGAGGTAGCGGTTATAACGCCGTTACCAATATAATAAGTTTAAATTCTCGCGTAAAAGAATGGTTGAGTGCATTCGTCTCCTTTTTTTTTGTGAAAGCAATACACTCAGTCCCCGGTGTTAAGTTCTCTGCATCATTTTTGGTGATCAAGCAATGACAATACTGACGGCTTCTGCGTGCCAAATGATTAACTTGTATTTGAGTATTTCCTTCTGGAAATGCCGAATTACATAAAGGTTCGCGAAAGCGATTTATTGCAAAAGAATATCTTTATTCTTGGCAAATGAAGAAAAATAGTTCAAGAAATCTTTTACATGTTTATCAGTACTTATCATCTGACTATAGTAATTAAAATATTATAACACGTAATGCGACTAGAAGGAAACGGAACTGTAATCCTACCTAACAGGCATGAAGTGTTCAGGGGTAAAATATATAAGAGTTTTAAGTGCAGAAGTATGAAAGAAAATTAAGTGCAGAAGTATGAAAGAAAATTAAGTCCTGAATAATTATGGATGGTATAAGAAGTGGATGATATAAGAAACAAATGAAATAATAAAAATTAATTTTGAACTAAATAAAAGTCATGGAAGTATTTTAAAGCTTGGAATACCATTTTAAATAAATATTTTTGTTCAAAGTTCTACTAAAACTACAGAAATAAAAAGATATCCGAAGGAGAACAGAAAGACATTCAGTTCACATTTGTTCACATATATACCAGAAATAACTGATAAAAGTTTTCTTACCTTCATAAAGTATTTTAAGAATTCCTGTCGGGTAAGAACTAACAAATATACCGATATACAATACTTTGCATATACCGATATACAATACTTTGCATATGCCGATATACAGTACTTACTGTACCGATATACAATACAATTTTTCTTTAAAAATCATCATGGTCACCATGACCCTTGAAATAAAACTAATAATGCACATGCCTTAAAGCACGTAGATTAATTTCTTGCTGACGATTATTTATATAAGTATGAAGGCGCCTGATATTATCTTTGCTAAGCAAATATCGTAAAAAATAGGTATGATTGCAAGATATATTCTAATAAAATGCATTACATAACAAATAGCCGATTAAAGATAGATACCAGATCTGCGATTCATTCCAAACATAACTTAGGAATGCAGCGAAATCTTCGGAAAATTCAAAAATTTACCAAACTGATTAAATGCGAAAGCTGTAAATAACAATAATGATTATGTCGAATACATAACACTGTTTGTCGTAATTTGATCAATTATGGCAAAGTATGTTCGTAATCTCGAAAGATGTAACTTAATATTTTTATGCATTTAACATATGTAACAGTAAAAGCTACACGTTCTACATTATTTGCCCTAATCTATTATAACAACAAATTTTCCAAAACACTGTGTGCAATTTTATCAGTTTTCTCTACTTTCTGTTGTGTAAGTTTGACAAACAAAAGGTTTAAACAACAGTATTTCATGCAGCAGAGATGGCAAATTGGCAGTTCTTTAATTTTGTTGTAATAACCGTAATTAATTTTAACCATGATTATTTTGAGATCTACTTTAAGACTGACTGAAAATACCAAATTTATCACTTAGATGTGACTCTGGCTAGCACCTAAAGTGTTGTCATAAATATTTATATTACATTTTAAGCCTTAAAAGTAAGGCTCAAAATGATTTGTGAGGATAAATGTACTTAAAATAGCATTTAAAATCACTTACGCTTGAAAAAAAGGTTACGTAAAAAGTTACGTATGGGTTCGGTGCTGCTCTATCTATAATGCTGTCAGCAAAGGTGATTTGAAATATATATTGCTATTACTGAAATAATTCGTAATAATTCGTAATGCTCCAGAATGTAAATTATGACTATTAAAGTATTATATTGCTAAGCAAATTAAAATAATATGAGGCGGCAAGGCCAACACACATCTGAAACTGGTTTAGTGTATACATAAGTTGGTCATTTTTGTTATACAATCTTCTACTAGAAGAAATTATAATGGTTTACACAGAGGTTTCATGATATAGATGAAAATTATTTCTTACATACATGAATAGATTGGTTTTTAAATAATATATGTGACATCAACTGTCCAACAGTCGAATGATAGAATAGTAAATTGAACATCGATAGAAATTAAAATGAATGGTACTGAAACTTAACATAATAAATTTTGCGCAGCATACTATGCTTTCTGTAACCTTTAATTTTTTCCTGCTTGAATGTTCATTCAAGTATATGTTTTATTGTGAACTGAACAATTTTTATGCCACAGCAAATCAAAACTTTAATCTTTATCTTACAAAATAAGAATTAACAATACATATTATTTGAGAAATTTTTAATAAAACAATTTTCCTCTTTTCTTTTCTTTTTTTTTCTTCTCCCCGCTTCTCTTGTAATGTCATAAAAGTCACAGCAAAATTTTAGCTTAATGATTTAAGTCTTGTTATTTTAACTTTTAGCAAAATTACTTAAATCGGAATAAATTTTCGTTTCCAGTTAATAAGAGTTTGCTAACAGATACAAGCAATATATAAAATTTAGGTTCTCTGTTCCGTATTACTATTAGTTTAACACATTGCATGTAGTACGTGCATAGTATACGGATATTAAAACTGTAATTCTTTACTTCAGTAATGATACTGTGCATGATATCAAGGTCGAGGGCCAATTGCATTACTAACCCAACTACGTTTTAACGGCAGATAAAACAAATACTTTCTACACACTTGTATAAAATGAGTATTGGATAGTTTAATACATTTCATACATATTTTAAGCAGTTCATTTCCTTTACTGAAAGATTAAAAATATAAGAAATTTATCGCATACATACAGACACACACACATATATATAGCATATGCATAATTGATAAATGGTATTGATTGTTAACTCATATCCAGGTTATAGTTTTCTGTCTATTTCACTGACCTTTTCAAACACAAGACAAATTTAAAATTATCCGTAAACTCGATGTATTCATAAAAATTTACTTAATTATAGAAAGAATAAAGGGTGCGAATTTTAATATCAAATCGTAATAAAATTGAAGTAGAACTTCATATTCAGCTATTGCTTTATTAGAAAAAATAAATTAAGACTTGAATGTTAACTTTCAAGATGCTGAAATTCGAATAATGATGCGAGTTTCTAATTTGCATTGACGTAATTAAAAGCAATCTACAAAATTAATTTAAGTGTAAGATGTTGTATCTCAGATTATCTAACATTGATATCTAATTTTAATATTCCGCAGTTTGGTTTATGAAATAAGTGAGTAAAAAATGAGAAGCTTTTACACATTTTAAGTATATTTGACGCTTGAAAGCTTTATTCATGATCCTACTTATGTTTAATATAATTACAGCAGAGCAAATTTTAATGATGCCTTTTTTCTAATGCTCTTTTCTGATGATAACTAACATTGGTTATATAAAGATTAAAGTGTTGAATGGCCAATAATTAATATTATCATTAATTTTCAAAAATATATATTACTTCCCTGTTTTAATGAGAGTAAATGAATAAAACACTTTCGTGAAAATTAGACAGTTTTTGGACATATGTTCAAATCATCTTCGGCAAAGATGTATTAACTCACCCAGTAGCTTTCATGATGAAAATTTCTTCACTTTTGAGAAATAAATCTTTCATACCATTTTAATCGGAGATCTGATGTCACATAAACATATTTTTAAATTTTTCCATGCTCCATTTAATATTAATTATTTCAGCTTCGTAAATTCATAATGACCTGTGACAAGTACCAAATCAATCAAAACCGGAAGCTTCCCAGAAATGTTGCATCATCAGAGATATTTTATTCATTAAACATCATTACCTTACATACGAAGTAAATATTTCAATTACTATGGACAACAGCAAATTTTAATATTGAAGGAAAATTTAGCGGGTTTCTTCGCCCATAAATTCTGTAAAATGCATTTACACTACAGACATCATTATGTTTTCAAATTTTATTTCGAATCAAAAATCCTTTAATACTCATGTTTACTATTTCTGAGCGCTTCAATATTCACCTATACTATATCTAACGAAAACTAAAAAGTGAGAATTCAGCATGCCATACACCCTGTGATGATTAGTAGTTAAAATACTTTCCGTAACATAGGAAGAAAGAAAAGTAAAAAAAGCGATAAAAGAGTGTGTACTTACAGCCACTTAATCGTCTGAACACTGTTTAAGCTGATCACAAACACGATCACTGACAAGGGTAAAAAAAAGTTCGGACGATGCAGTGATGAAGAAAACATAGCTTGGGCTAGTGTTTCCAAAAGGCAGATCTGATATAAAATTATTTTCTCTTGTCAAAGTATCATTTTATACAAACGCTCTTTTTATTACATACAAAGGACGAGTTGAGTTTTAATAATAAATACACGAACCCGGCATGGGAGCTAATTAATCATCGTTGCGATCTCTCTCTTCCCGTGTAAGTAATCCATCTTTCCAAGGGATTCGCTCTTCTGAAAGATTGAGCGCGCTCTTTTAATCTGTTCGCACTGTTCCTCAAGCTGGCTTTTTACGCACGTTGCAATTGGAGTTCCAGAAGTCCCGCTTCTCTGCGGGGTTGCCGGTCAGCGCTTTTCGCCAAATGATCGCCAATTTCTAGTTAAGTTTCAGGGTTGGTGTGAAATTGAACTGAAAAGAATTACATAAGAGTAAAATAGATTGTGGATTTTTAATCGTAAAAAATCAAGTAATGTCGTCTTGAAATTGCATTCTTGGTTGAATTGATGCATTGTTGGTGTTATAGAGAATATTAATCCAGGATTTACGTTTGCGCGCATTATTTATATATCTCTGCTTGTTGGCTAGATTTCCTGGAATTGAAGATAAAGTGAAATTAGAATAATTTTCTTTCAGATTTTTCTCTAATAAACTTAACAATATTTTGCATTTTGAGCATCTAAAATCCCTTCATTGAGTTACATATGTAATTCCAAAGTTGCGATAAAAATAGTAAACTGCTCTATAAAGTTTGCTTCTTGCTCTCCAATGTATTAAACTGACGTTTATCCATAAGCATCTGATTAAAAGAGTGAACATTTTTACGTTTATCAACACGGAAATTATTGCAGAGTACTGAAATCAAGTAAGAGACCAAACTGCTACTGAAAAAATATGGCTTGATGAAAACTGTCTTAAAAATTATAAATTGGTAATTTGTAGAATCAAATTCGCCACCATTAATAACAGAAGTAATAATACTGTACTTTTAGATGCATAATACTGTAGATATTACTGTTCAGGATACCTGAGGGGATCATAAATTTGTGCTAATAAATTTATGATCCCCTCAGGTATAAGTTAATAAGTTAATTTGAAGCTCCTCCTTAATCCTAATAAGTTATTTAGGATCCCCTCAGGAGTATCTCTGCCTAATAAGATGCTGAACATAGGTTTTGTAACAGATAACTATACATTATTCTGATTATATTTTGTCTAGTTTATTGCGTCTGATTTGTTATGACATTATGAAAATAAAGAAGCGGTGGTGGATTCATGAAGTAAGGGGGCCCGCCTTACTTGAACATTTGGGGCTCTTCATCATAAGACACAGAGTAGTTTTAGAGAAAATTAATTAAAGATATTTGGACCCCGTGGAAAGCGGAACCCATCGCAGTTGCGACCTGCATGATCCCATAAACCTGCTTCCAGATGTAAAGTATTTCAAGCTCATTTTAAACTATATTTAACTTGAAATATACGATTGTTTATGAGTATGTTTTGCATAACTGCTTCTAAAATACGGAAGTATTAAATAAGGAGCAATGTCCGGGTAAAGAGAAGATCAAAGAGCAAGCAAATAAAACAAAGAACTGTAAATAAAAGTTAAACATAGATAAATTTTTATTTTACTTTATTTTATGTTTTTACGGCACACAGATACATTGTAAATAAAACTGTCGTGCATTATTTCATCATTTATTTTAATAAGGTTTTTTTACTTTTTTTAAGAAGTAAAAAAATATCATGTGTAATATATTTAATGTGTATATTTTTAATTTGATGCATTGAATTTCACAGTTGCTACTTTGAAAAATGACCGTATATGAATGTATAAGGGCATATATGTATATTCTTATACATTCGTACTTTGTCTGTGCCGCCGATCTCGTATAATTCAACTGCTCTGTGTGACTTTTCTGTATATAATAAGGAGCGAAATCTGTTCTTGCACCCTTCCGAGATGATTTATTATGAACTTCTTAATTTTTTGTGTGAAAAGAGTAGCTACTGCAAAATTTTGAGATCCCCTTGATTTGGAATTTGCGTAATACTCAGCTTGCAAATTATTCTTGTAATCTGATATGGGATGGCTAGAATAATTTATATAACAATTAATCTGAGCAGCTTTCCAGAAATGATGGGTCCGCATCCTTACTCCTGGGAAAAGGCTCCTATTTATTTCGATACTTCTCATGAAGTACAATATTTAAAGTGTAAGCATTTAAAATATTCAGAATTTTCTCACTGAGTAATATTTAACAACAAAGTTTAATAAATGCAAATAATATTGAATTCAATCAAAATTTAATCAGTCAGTAATATAGAATCAAATTAACGTACTTTTTGTTAAAGCAACTAAATTGACCGATAACGTCTGTCTTTGGCAACGTGACACAAGGATATGACAATATAAGATAATTTATTTCTATAGCTTTTTTTGAGTGATATTTTACAATTTATAGCAATCTTATGAAAATAAAATAAATATGATTTTATGTTTTTATTACTTACCTAGGTGTAATTGTTCAAAGTACTTTATGAACAAGTAGTAAATAAATAGAACAAGTAATGAAGAAATAAATATTGATTTTCAGCCTATTTAAATATCAAATTAGGATTCGTTTTTCGAAAAGAAGTGATCGTTTTTCCCGTTTTCCGGAATTTTTAATTAAAATAGTATTCAATTATAATTGAAATCTAAGATCGTATTTTCCCATTTATGAAAGCAATAATATTATTTCAAATATAAAAGATAAATTAAAACAAAAAAATTTACTCCGGTAATAAATATGGTTTTAAAACTAATGCCACGTCAATATTTTGAATGTGCACTTCTGCAATCGGATTTATATACTATATAAAGATAATCTATGTATGGATAGTATATTATATACAGATAAGTATATTTTTGTTTATATTTAGCAGACATGTTTTCTTTCCTTTAGTTTCTCCACAATGAGCATATGAAATACTAAGCCGAATTTACAATAAAAATAGCCCCAAAATAAGGAAATAAACCCTACTTATATACAAAGCCCATTAGCGGCCGGACCCTTAATCGCTGAACACTGGTATTTCGATCCAGAACTTAGCCTTCTTCGATCAGTGTTAAGATCCTGGAGAATACGCTGACTTCATGGAAGTTTTTGTGATTTTCCCCACGTATAACATATCTGCTAGCCAGTTTTCTTTCATAATTCTTCAGAGAAGGCATCCCTTCTTTTAAGCAGACAGCCCTCGCTTGATTTGCTATGGTATAAATAATCTAATTCAATTACATATAGTATAAAAGCCCTTCTCGATAGCATTTCATGTCTAAGAAGAGATGAACAGATATTGGACTTGATAATTTTTGTAAAGAGTTAGACTATATTTGAAAAATATCTAAAATTAACGCTATAGGAAAAAAGCGACACATAATTCTTTGAGTTTTGGACACCAGGTTTATTTTACTGATATACAATTTTAAAATGGAGAGACTGTTCATGATAAATAAGCTACAGTTGTGCTGTTGCTGCATGTAATTTGTTACTTGCATATAAAACTTGTAAACTGACTGGCGTGCGGGGTAAAATGAGTAGTGGCAAGCTTGTCGTTATCCACCTCTTGATCATTTGAGCAGACCGGACTCCCGTTCTTACGTACACTTCCGCAGTATATATAAAATTCAAATTTTTAAATCGTCAGTGGTTTTTAATGTTATACAATTAGTGAAGTGAGGTGATTGCGTCAACAATCGGCTGCAGCTTCATCTGCTGAAAAACTTCGTGGTAGCCGTAATTCTATGAATCGACTTTTAAGAGAGATGAAGAAGGAAATTTTAGTGATTGCTCGATTGATAGTGAAAGTGATACAAGTGAAGATAAAGTCTTTGGTTATTCAGCTGATTCATTTATATGGATTGATGGAGGGTAACGGATCTTTCTTTTAAGGAAGCACACTTTTTTATCACGTTCCAATTACAGGAAGTAGAAAAAGAGGATTAAAAAAGATGATGTTCCTGTAATATAGTGAGATGAAAATAAGGCAACATTTATGACAACAGTGCGAAGTTGGATTTTGCTTGTATAACAGCTTTCGTTTGATTCACACACAAAATCATTTACGTAAAAGATTTTGTGTTCTAATAAAAATTAACAGCTTAAATTTATAAATTTTCATTCTTTTTTTTAATTGCGAAATTAAAATTTAGTTTGCAGAAATTTGTGTTTTTACCTCGCTTTTTTGCACCTCGAAGGAAGTGTATTGTTTTTATTTAATATGTGAAATCCACAAACTAAAAGGTAAACACAGTACGTACATTACAAATAAAGTAAAAAATCAACCTTGGATTGGCGCAGATTTTCAAAAAAGCAAAACAGCTATAGAGACATTAGGATTTTTATGCTGAGAGACGTGAAAAATGATCAATGCCCTCGCCGGGACTCGAACCACGGACCTCTCGAATACGTGCCGAGCGTACTAACCACTGCATCACGAAGTCATGCTAAGCAAGCGGGAGAAATACCTTATAGAACTCTATTAATTTCGAGGACGATCACAGGTATATATATATTTTAAGGAGCAAAGAGATTTGTCTTCTTGAAGACGAGACTTAATGCACGCCAGCATAAGGCTTCCTTCTTTTTTTTTTTTTTTGTTTAATTTTAAATGTAAAATTCTGTTCTGGAAGAATAAAATACATAGACGCGATCATTCATCATATACTGATGAGCTAGAAGCATAGACTGAACATAGAAGTAGTCGCTGTTAAGTGTTACCGCTAAGTAAAATGTAAGACTTCAGTTTATCTTAAACGCGCCCTCCTACACAGAGGATTCTCGAAACGTTGGCATGCAAGCAAAAGACCTTAAATTTATCTTTCACTCTAAACAGTCTGTTACTGATTGATAAAGTCAGCAATTTAAAATTATTAACAATTTAAATCTTCTTTTTATTCTTTAATGATATACCTAATTAATTTAATTTAAAACGCATTTAATTTATAATATATCTAATTGATCATTTTTATGAGTGCTAACAGATTTTTTGCAATTAATAAAATATTTTTCTAACGCTATGAGTTACGTATCTGACAGAAAATCATGATTTTTTTTAAATTCTTGTAGTGTACTACATTTTAAAACTTTATGATATTTTTAAAATTTTTAGAAATTTTAATGGCAAACTTATTTTAAAAGAGTGGAATGTAACCCAATATTTTAAAATTATAGCTTCATATTATGTATTTTTACTTATTTATTTACCTTAGCGTAAGACGTTTTTTGCAAATAACTCGAAGAGTAAAGTCCACTTCTGAGAAAGGAAAGTGTTATTAAACACAAGTGCCTTAAAAATATCGAAATAGCTTTTGGGGGATCTACTTTAAATATTGGACGCATTAGTCATATTTTGAAACCATGTTGCATGATTGCATGCCACTTAAGGATGAAATGTTTTTTTCACAGAAAGCTTACTTAGTTCATTTTCGGCAAAACTCGAAGTGCTAGGCTAATTAAATAAATTATTTATCTATGATTTAAAAAATAATTTGCCAACTATTCCCCCCAGCTCTTTTTTGACACCAAGTTTATTTTTTAGCAGTAAAGATCTAAAAACGTCATCAGAGAAAACTGAACTGCTTTCTTCCCTTGGTATGTACAGAAATGCTGCTGTAAAGAATTGCAAAGTATTTTCGTATTTTGCAGCCCGGTCATATGTACGAATTTTATAACAGGATTTAATGCATCATCTTATGTATCCATGAATTTAATATTAAGAAATTATTATATTAAGGAATCAATTTTTACATGTTATAAACAAATAATTTTTCAGTTCAATATTAGTATCAATTATAATTTAAGACCTTTCAATTATTCTTTAAATTATACATTTTATTAATTTATTATAAATATTATTATTTTATTATTTAATAATAATAAAACAATAGAAATATTTCATTATTATAAATAATAAAATACTTTTGTTATTATCAAAATCTGAGACCTTTTTGTTACAATTTATCGACTACAATGTTGCATTAAAATTTGAGACCTTTTTGTTACCTGAACTTAATAGGGTAACGATAATGCCAAACAACAATTATAAAATTTGATATGTTTGTTCCGTATGTGCGTTATACTTTCTGCATTTATTGTAATCATTCTCTGTCCATTAATTTAATTCTTAAATATAAAAAATAGTCTTTTCTCTGCCCCACACGGTACCCTCTTCAAATGTTTTTTGAATTGCACTGTTGCAACTAGCGTGACTCAAACTATTAATCCAACTCTTAGTTGCTGTTTTTATTACACCAAATGAAAGAATTTTTTTATTCTGCAAATAATAATATGAAAATAGAGTATGTGTAAATTTTCATCTTTGTGAGTTCTTAAAGTTGTGAACCTATTTAAATTATTCTACTTCAATTAAATGCCTGAAATTTTTTTAAAAGCTACGCAATGTTTTAGGGTAATATTGCTAATAATTTCTGCTGTTAAATTCGTATTTCATTGATACAGAGTAAAACTGAATTCAGTATGACTGAAAAAATTAGAGACGCTTATTTTACTTTATGCAGAAGAAGTGATCTTAAGTTCTACGAAGCTTCAGAGAAAATTATTTATGAAGTTTTTATCGTCAACTTCTTAACTAAAGTTATAAATCTCTTAATTAAATATATCTTCATTAATTGAGAAACTGTTTTCATATCCAGAAACAATATTTATGAAGGTAACGAAAAACATATTTTTCTAAAAGAAAAAGAATAAAAATGAAAAAAAAAATCTCTTTGATATTCATACAGCTAAAACATTTTATGCAACGGTAATAAAAAATTAAAGAATATTGTTCCGAAGGAAAGGAGCTTCAGTATTATCCCCGAAATCTGTAGCAAACTGATCCGAGTAAAATTCTTGGTTTTGGAAAATTTTGCACTGTAGGAATTGGTAAAAAAGTGTAACTCAGATATGTAGCGTGCATACATTTTTATCCATGTTCATGCCAAGTATAAACGAAATCTTCCTTACCTCTGAGGGTAAAAGAAAATCATTTACTGATTTCTATAGCGTACCTTACATCTTTTGTCATGAAGCAAAAAGAAAAGAAATTATTCCCTTAAATGTTGATATATATGTTTATTAGTCAAAGAACAATGACTCCTACTCAGGTTAGAAACGGCAAGCACACTTTAAAACACTACCATAATTGTGAAAAGGAGCTTTTAAGGTACTTACTTTGATTTGCAAAAAATAAAGATTTATATTGCCTCGTGAAGTACGACAGAAATTTTAAAATTAAGCAATCTACAGTTTAAATCCTACATTAATGAATCAATAAAATAATTCATACTCTAAGAATGTGAGCGAGGTTTTCAACAACACTACCTGAAATCTAAACGAATACTGAAAACGAAATGATTCTTACATTCTCTTATTCGGCCAACCGAAAATAAAACTTCGTAAATCGTCTAATAAAGGCTATAAGCATCTAACAATTTTACGAAGCTGTTAAAAATTACTATGATTTCTTAGATTTCCTCTCTCCCCTTCACTTAAAGGTCATTCTCGTATCAGTAATATTCATTGTGATTTCAGAATACTTAGTTTAATATCCAAGACTTTTCCTACATTTTAACATTATTTTCGGTAACTTCCTTAAAAATTACTTTCTAGAGATAGTAGATTATTCTGAAGCAGGAGATGTGAACAGTGAGCAATGCCCTCGCCGGGATTCGAACCACGGACCTCTCGAATACGCGCCGAGTGTGCTGACCACTACACCACGAAGGCGGGAGAAATACCCTATACCTTGAAAAATTGTAAATTAAAATTTTTATCTTTAGGCTCCTGTTATAAAAACCTTCTTGAATATTTAACCACTGGTGTTAAATTATGCTGTCAAGTAGAATGAATCAGATAAAGCTATTAAAAGAAAAACGTTTTGAATATTGTTATTATTTTTGGCTGATATTGTTAACGATGCTGTTGAAAATGTTTAATACGAATGAACAATAAACCTTAATATAAACTCTATAACACAAAAAGCGACTCACCAAAAACGAATCCGAATGGGACGAAAAAGCGTATGCCTATACCTTACGACAGAATACGCAAATAATTTATTTTTGACGGTCGATGACTGATTAGCTGGAGTTACAGTGCATTACTGTGTAACAGCGAAATTCTTAAAGTTACATACAGTAAGTTATATAAGGATATAAAACACAAGGACATAACAAGGATATACAGGGATATACACTCTCCGTACGAACAGAAACAAATTATAAAGAAAATGCAAATGAACACAGCTGCTAGTTCCTTTTTGGAAGATAGGGAAAGGAAGTAGCTGGAAATTATTCCAGGCTATCAGGCATGCTGTTAGCAATGACAGGGCAATGTCTTATGCGACTGAGAGCATATTTATTTTTTCTGGTTTTCCTGACCCATTCTTGTTGGTGGGTCATGGAGGGTCTTTTCGAATAATATTTCTGAGGTACATGAGCAGTCGAGCAAATAGGCGTCAGGACCACCGGTGCTACCGTCGATGCAAAGGTCATTATTTCTGAAACCAAGACGATACAAGTAAAAAATATGTGGGCCGTGCCCTGTTAAATATTGGATAAATTGCGCAGAATCACAAATTAAGTTCCGATCGGCCTTAGGAAACATGTAGCGCAATCTTCTGCCTGTAACAACCATGTTTCAATAGTTCTGCAATTGTTTGAAGAGTTCAATGATGGCTTTAAGATATGAGGCAGAAAAGGATACATTCAATGAACTTAATAACCCATTAGCTGCGCTGTTTGCAATCTCATCAGCTGTCTCATTATCCAAGATCGCAGAGTGGACCGGTATCCATTGAAGCTTTGGCCTCAGACTACCAGAAAGCAATAGCAGCTGTTTTTGAGTTTCCCTAACTAGTGGGTGTCTGCTGCACTTGCCCTGAATGGTCTGCTAATTTGACAGAGATTCTGTGTAAATCACTTTGTATCTGAATTACTAACAGTGACTTTCAGAGCTGCTTTCACTGCTGCTAGTTCAGCCTGAGACACTGAATTACTGGTGGGAAGCTTCTCGGTACATTTGTGGACTACAATGTCATCATCCACTGCACAACAGACACTTTATGTTCCTGCTGTTCCTTTTGAATCTTCCCTATAAACGAAAGTTGTTTGTTGCGCGATGGGAGAACTGCAGTTAACAATTATACCAAAGTGAGCCTGATGGCAAAATGGATGGACAATGTAGCTTTCCTAGTCCGACAATATCCGCTTCTTGGTCTGTACTGTTACATTTTCCTTTAACCTGATTAATCTTACTATAACACTCCCTCTTTATACATTTAGGTGTAGTGGTCGAATCCCTATTAAAACATTTGAGTGAGGTTTTGAGTCCTAGGTAAATGGTCCGGAGAATGGGCTCTGGGTAGAATTGAAGGCCAGTTGCATATTTTCAGTGGATTTGACGCTCCACATGGAGGCACCATGAAGAGCGATACGTTCAGCAAAGATGTTACACCATACCTTAAGCATCTACAAAGAGGCACCACAACTCGGAACTGCAGTTCTGCATACTATTCGAAAGCTTCTGAAGTTTTTCTCTAGTGTCCTTGACATGAGGAAGCCAAGAGAAAGTTTTATCAAGCGTCACTCCTAAGTAACGAAATTATCTATCTAACAAATTAAATATTTTTGTCCTGCAGTTTTATACACGAAATAAGCTCATTCCCTTTACTTGGACTCATCAACATTCCCCTGGTTTTCACTTTAGAAGTTGTGAGCATATGCTCACTGGCCCAGCCGGCAATCTTATATAATGCCTTTTGAACATTCCGTAGCTACTTAGGCTGTGTCCTTTGGAAACAAGCAGAAAGTCATCGGCATAAGTAATGACTTCTGTATTTTCATCCTCGTCTAACATGCAGATCGCAGTGTCTGCCACCATGTTCCGCGAAACTGGACCCAAGCTGGAGACTGAAGGGAAGCCATTTGAAACACTTTATATGTGAACAACCCCACCTGATGTGGCCTGTAACCATTGTTCATTTAAATAACTGTACGTAAAGTCAAATATAATCTTCGGATATTTGATCTCGAGTGCAAAATATCAGGCCACCACAACCAATCGAAGGCGCCTTGTTTATCGATGACGATGATCAGAGAATGCATGTTATTCCTTTTACTTCAAAGTACTCTGTGCCGCAGACAATTCATTGCACGGTCAACTGCTTTTCCTGCTACGAACCCATACTGATTGTCGTTTGATCTTATTTTCATGAATATGAAAATTTAGCCTTTGCAGTAAAATCCGTTCTAGAATTTTCCTCGTGACTGGGGGAAGGCAGATTGGCTTATATGGGTTTTCTTGTTCGGGTCCTTACTACCCTTTAAGGACAAAGCAACGTCTGCGACTTCAGTACATTTCGGAAAATGTTAACTCTCCAGCAGTCCTGTATGTATGAAAATAGAAATGCTCGGTGGGTATAACGCACTATTTAAGGAATGCCTTCGTCACGCCCATCCAGCTGTGGGGCTGTATTCGGATTGAGATTGCTAGTTATATCTGTATGCTCCTTCTAATTTGGAGTAGGTTCTGTGTTTGTGACAGTTGTAATACTGCAATATTTGATGCTTGTATGAAGTTTAGTCTAAGCAATGGCACCTATATTAGAGTCTTTCTGCTGAAAATAAATCTAAGATGAGATTCCCCATTTGCATACAATTGTTGCGAGCCTGGGAGGTTGAGCCAGTTAGACTTACATGATGTAAAGATGCGACATATTTTTTTTTGTTCCGTTGGTACAGTACTTCTGCCAGCTCCGAAGTTTAGCTTTAGCCATCGCACGCTTAAAGGCAGCATGATGCTCCTTAAATATCACTGCTAAAGCCTCCTTTTCACTGGGGTAATGACTTCTTTGGAAACATCTTTTTAGAGTGTGAACACGACTCCTTTTGGCCACCGAATTCGCCCATAGAGTTTTTATAGGAGAGGAATGACTTTTTCGTTTTAGTACTTGATGGCAGATAGTGAGTAAGGTATCAATAATTTTGTCGTATGCCGCATCCAGATCTTGCCTGTTGCTAACATTGTTGAAAGCTGACATTATGTCTAGAACATAAGATGTCAGAGATTTTCCAAACTTCCATCACTTAATATACACTCAGAAAATTTGCAAGTTATGTCTTCAACCAAAGGTACTAATTATGCAGCAGAATAATTTTGCAAATATTCAGAGTCGAATATGTAACCATACACGTGCGTGTCTATGAAGCTGGGATTGTAAAGGGGATATAAGCGTACGAGGGGTTTTTCGGTGATTTTTGTGCTCGTACTCCTTCACGACATTCGTCGTTTTTCTTGGAAAAGCTGGCTAAATTTTATAAGGTTGTGCAGATATTAGGTTATTTTGAAGCAGGAAACATGAAAAATGAGCAATGCCCTCGCCGGGACTTGAACCTGGACCTCTTGAATATGCGCCGAGTGTGCTATTGTTACAATCTGAAAGTATGCAGAAAGGAGGGAGAAAAGACCTTATAAGGTATCAGGTAAAATTGTTAGCTACTAATGTATGGATTGTATCATGTATCTGCCTATATTAGTACCTTCTGCACCTTGTGTCATATATCTTGTAACATCTTACAGTTCGTAACCTATGTTGTAAAATGTAACTCTGTATGTTTTAACAAGTATCTCGTATCATCCTTTAACATGTGTCATATATCTCGTATCATCCTGTAATATGTTTCATATATCTCGTATCATCCTTTAATATGTATTACGTATCCTGCATCTTGGTATCTGTCTAAATTAGTATATTCTGCGCCTTGTATCATATATCGTGCAACATCCTGCAATGCGTAACCCATGTTGTAAAATGTAACCCCGTATGTTATAAACGATATCTTGTATAATGCTGTAATATATGTAATATTTCTCGTATCATCCTGTAATATGTATCATATATCTCGTATCATCCTTTAATATGTAACCTATTTTGAACCTTCTGTTTTTAAGTATGTTTATGTCACCTTATGCATGTCCTTATATTTGTCACCTTACGTATCTATTTCACCTTATGTTCTAAGTGTCATGCATTCTGGCATCTGCCAATTTTCGTATCTTCTGCACACTGTAACATATATCCCGCATAATCCTGTATCACGCATCTTATTTCGCACTATCTACCATGTATCCTGGCACTTATATCACTCTGCACCTCGTATCTTGTATCTTGGCATCCGCATATCTCTGTATCCACAGCATCTTGTATCATATATCTCTCAACATCCCGTAACATGTAACTTATTTTGCACCTATGTATTCTATGTTCATAAGTATGTGTACGTCACCCCATGCACCCCATGTTCCTACGGAAATGTATTTAGGCATCTGAATATATATGTATCTTCTGCACAGTCTATCTGAAGCCACCGTATGTTCTTATGTAACATGTATCGAGGCAATAGATAAAGGTGGACGTGACGCTATACCGATTAACCGTATTGGTAGAGGGGTGGTGCCCACGTCCTCCGTCGCATGTCGCATAATGTATGGATTGCAGAATGAAATGGAGCGTTGACGGTAGAATGGACGCAGGCTTATCACAAGCACAGACAGCTACAAAGCTACGTGTAACAGCCAGTGTCGGCTGAAATTTGTGGAATCAATTTCAGGACACTAGATCCGCATCGAGAAGTCCTGGAGAAGTTCGATGACGATACACAACAACGAATGAGGATCGCTAGTTGGCACTTTGTCCGCGCGACACAGGACTGCTACGGCATCACCGCTTTCACGTAAGTTGTATCCCACCACTAAAACCGAGTTTCACGTTCCACAATTGCCCGAAAGCTTCTTAAGCTAGGACTGTATGCTAGAAGACAGACTGATAGTATCCCACTCATTGCAGCACACAAGAGTGCGCGTTTAGTATGGTGCAACCAACATGCTCCTTCGCCTAGACTTTAGTGGAGCACTATGCTTTTTACAGATGAATCGAGATTAAACTTGGACAGTGATTTTCGGCATACTTGTAACTGGAAAGAACCTGGCACACCATACCATCCCTCCGTCATCAAGGAAAAGGATCATTACAGTGGTGGAATTGCAAGGGTTAGGGCAAGCATTATATTGAACTGCCGCACACCCCGTCATGTGTTTGACTAAGGCACCCTGACTGCTATGAGAAGTAAAGAGGGGATTTTATAGCCTGTGTTCGACTTTTCAGAGGCACAGTTGGTCCTGAGTTCCTGTTAATAGGATACAACGCTCATCCACATAGGCTCAGCTGGTCGATGATTACCTGAAAAGAGAGGATATTTGGTTCATGGTTTAGCCATCCAGATCTGATCTTAACTCCATACACGCTGTATACAATATACTCTTGAATGACAATTTCATCCCGTTGTACCATGGGTAAAGAGTACATATTAACTTGGAAAGGGAACTCCTGAAGAAGAGCCACTAGAAAGTTATTTTCCAAGATGATCTGTGCTGCATTATCAGCTGCAGCCTGAACCTTTGTAGATCTCCCTGTGATACTGAGAAGCCCTGAAACATATTCTTTTGAATATATCCATGCTCCAATCTCTCTGTTTAGCAGCTATGTTTAGACAGTTGAGCTCTATGTTGTATGCTGAGCGCTTGGAGAATAAGTGACTTCGATGTTGAAATCCTCGCAGTTGATGCAATAATTTGTAGCTGCCGCGCATGTATCAGGTTAATGTTCTGCGCCACAAATAACACATGCAAACGGTGCCTTTCAGTTATGGCTAATGTGGCTTAATTTTTGTCCGTGAAAGCACCAGTATACTCTAATGTACTACCTGAATGCTCAGGTGTTAAATCCAATAGTCATTCGACTGTATATTTTCATTGCTTGGAAGGAACTGAACAGAATTTCAATAGTCTAATAATTAATAACTGACAAATTGTAAACAGGTGTCCTTAAAAAAATAAAGCTGATTTACCGGAGGGGTTAGATTTTCAAACGCTTCTCGAATATCATCCTCTGTAGCCGGGCCTGGTACACTAAAAGCAATCACTCACTTTTTTCTACCCTCAGAGCCTCTCACTAATACTGATGATGAGAACGCGGGATTCTCTTTAATCGCCTTTGTGAGCTTGTCTGTATGCTCTCTATTTGTGAGTGTCACCAGCAGTTCCTTTGTCCGGGTGGAACGGGTGGATACGGTTATTTCGACAACATTAGCACCATATTTCAGTGGTAAGCTGAGCCCCAACCAGCTCAGGATAATGTTATGAATCGTGCGCTTTTATCAGTAAAACGTTTTCGGACTGGTGCTTCTTAGGAGTCATGTGAATGTGCCTTTCGTAAATGGGTGCTCAGTTTCAGTTCCTAAATGTGATAGTGCTTTAACAGACGAAGTAACTGAAACTGGCGCTGGAAAATATGAAAACAATATTGGCTTGTGATACGTTAGTTATGTTAAACCACACAATAAACAGTTTGAGTTGATCATAAATACTATTAATAGCCGAATTTCACGGACTGGAGTAGAACTGTTTTGAGCGATGATTCTCTCTTTGAATCGAGCCCAATGAACAGCGATGATGTGTCTGGAGACGTCCAAGACAGCTGTGGAATACTCACCTGACTGTAGTCCGCCCCACAGCGTGACAGTCAAACGTTATCGTATGGGGGCCATTTCATTTCATAGCCGGATCCTTTGGTTGTCATCTGTGACACCCTTACAGCACGGCAATACGTCACCGAGATTCTTTGCCCCGCAGTCTTACCCTTCTTTCACAGACCTCTAGACTTTAACTTATTTCAACAAGACAATGTCCGGCTGCACACGGCACGCCTTTCTACTGTTTTTCTTCGTGCTTCTCCAACACTTCTCTGGCCAATCCCCAGCAGCTTGCATTCAAAGGACCAGAGGTGGGCCAGTACATAATTGCTTTTTTTCTCTTTTGTAGCTGAATTTCCTGAATAAAACTTTCAATTCCTGTGATACTGATAGCGTTTCGTTTTCAATACATGCGCTCACATCTATCAATTTTCGTCCCATTCAGAAACTTCTTTCTTGACGCGTCGCTTTATATGTTATACAGTGTATATGGTTCAGAACCACTGAAATATTTTCATAGGACTATCTAATTTTTTTAAATATAAATTAAAGAAAAAAAACTTTCGGAAGAAGATTGTTTGATTGATTTAAGCACGAACATGTTTAATGTGAATACCTCAAAAAACAAATCTGAGAAACGTTTCTGACGTCATGTGGTATATCTAAAAAAATGGCAACTTTCATGCATCAGTACTTTTTCATGAAAATGTTGTTCGATGAATAATTGGTACGGTTTGGGAAAATTTAATAAATTTTATTTGAAAATCTAGTTTCATATTTTAATGGACTCGTGTTACGTCTAATTAAAAAATGTGAGTATTCCATTTTTTTTTCAAGTAACAAATGTCTTTGACATACATTGTTAACACGTAATTCTTTCCCAAACTAACAGATTAAGTTTCTTTTAACCAAATATAATTCTTTAATATATTTTTCGAAACGTGCGCATTCATCGATTATATAAATGTTTCTGAATCTCTTTGACTAAACATGGATAATTGAAATGAATAATTCTGTTTAGCAAGTCATTAAGAATTGAAAAAACATTTTTACAGACATTAATCAAATCGCTTTTTAAAAAAGAGTCTTTAAGTAATTTATTATCACAAGAAAGTAGATCACCTTAAATATAATATTATTCAACAGAATGGTATACTTCATTTACAATAACGTTTCAGCGTACAAATACAGAGTTTTCCAAGGAAGCGGAATTTTTTTAAGTAACCAATTTTTTCACGAAACATTTACTAGCAGAATTTTTTTAAAAGATTTGATTTGAGTGAAACATAGCCGTTGTAAATATTCTTCTAATCTTGACCAAAAATTTTCCATCACTCTACCAAGCAGGTGAGGTGAAATCTGTGTAGTAACTTATAAGATATTCATTTTTAATTCTGATTTGGTTTGTCGAGATATTGCCATACTTAGATATCACTCTGCTCGAGAGGAGTTACATTAAAGCAGCCATGGACACACGACTCGAGCAGTGTGGCCCTATCCTGATGGAGAAAATTCATTTTAGAACACTTAGGAAGCTGTTGCATCAAAAATGTTCTGACCATGTGACTGAATTAATAGTTGTAGCGTTTCCTCTACCGTCTTACAAAAAATATAGCCCAATAATGCCAGATGATGAAAGTACACACTACACTGTAACTATGTAATGGCTTTTCATGCAACTCACCTGGGTTTTCCTCATTTCAGTATCGACTAAAGTCACGCAATTACCATTCTTATAAAATGATTTTACTGAGAAAGCAGATTGTATACTGGACCATCGGTGCATGTTTAACAAATGGCATTAAATGTCAACCAATAATCCAAAACTCCGCGCCCTCTCGTGAGGAGAAAATGAACTATTGGACTTTTTAAATTCTTCACTACACTTGCGGATCTTGTATAAGAAATGAAATATTTGAAGCCATATTTTTCCATCCAAAATTAATTAAACTTTATCGACATCCACTGCCACGCATCTCTTAGTATTCAAGAGGCTGTTATGAATGAGACTCTTTAAAAACTGCTTTCATATCATAATGTAATATATATGTTGTGCGGAAATAATGTGTTGCACAAATTATCTAGATAATCTGCAGATTAACTAGGCTTATCCATTAAATTGTAGGAATTTTTTTTCATTTCTTACATTACTTAATTAATCTGCAGATTACCTAGAAAAACTGCTCACTACCCACTAGTCACTTGTTAAAGTGAAAATCATATCTTTGCTCGAACAGCAGCAAATCAATACTGAGACAAACAACTCAGTAATGCTAGGTGCTAGTAATTCACAAGTACATTATGTTTTTTTTTTGCAAAGTTAAAAGTAATTTCATGTGTAATAATCAGAAAACTGTAATAAAATATACTGACAGTCGTTCAACATAATAACATATATTTACTGATTAATTTGCCGTAATAATCAACAGATTCTATGCAAAAAATAACTGACAGTTGTTAAAACAAATTTTCTTCATTTAATTTTCTGCACCTAAAGAATGAGGTTGATAGAATCAATCAATTAGCAAAAGATTTCAAAGAATCAGTTGATGAATAAAACAGAATAAAAGAATCAATTAAATGATTTACAAGATGTATTAAATTAAATACTATTACAAATAAAGAAATGAAAAAAAATGTGAAAATTACACTTACCGCTTAACGCAGTCTAAAGATTGGTGACACTTTGAATTACAAGCAAATGACTTTTGCGGCAAGGTATGATACAAACTATGAAAACGTTATGTTAAAATGGCAAACTTTAGATAGTGGAAAGGGGAGTAGGAGAAGAGAAAGAAAAAGAGAATACCAAACATTTGCACTTTTACGATTCGAAATATGTTAATTTGCACTTTGTAGAGATATTAAGCATTTTTTGAAAGCAGGAGAGATGAAAATTAAGCAATGCCCTCGCCAGAACTCGAACAACGGACCTATCGAATACACGCCGAGTGTACTGACAACTACACCACGAAGGCATGCTAAGAAGGCAGAAGAAATATCTTATATACATCCCCTTTTAAAGGGAGACTGGGAATGAGGGACCAAATCGTCAAATCCTGGTGGTGGAGAATCATCATCCAGCACCTTTTTTAGTTCGGGCGCCACTGTAGAGACATTAGATTTTTTTTTTTTTTTGAAAGCAGGAGAGATGAAAAATAAGCAATGCCCTCGCCGGACTCGAATCACGGACCTCTCGAATACGCGCCGAGTGGACTGACCACTACGCCACGAAGGTATGCTAAAAAGGCGGAAGAAATGCTTTATAACATTACTTAGGTAAAGTCCAGAAAACTCTCATTTTTGCAAATTAACTAGATCCGGGATTTCCAATTATTTTCTTGCATCAACTCCTTGTAAAAGAATGGTTTTCTTCATTGCCTCCCTTAAATTTGTTTTTGTAATATACAGCATACAGCATAATCATAATACAAATAACTGCACATAAATAACTTAAATATAACAATTAGACTAAAAATATGAACAGAGGTTTTGGGAAAAAATGGATTATTAGATTTATATTTTATTGATTTTTGCATTATTATTATTTTTAATTTTACAAATATAAACAGGTTTTCAGATTTATTTAATTTTAATTTAATTATGAGTTTAATTTTCATTAGTTTTACGTTTTCGAAGTTTTTGGTTGTGCTTTGCTGTGTTCTTGTATTTTAATATTTTTATTCCGCTTATTACATAAAACATAATGATTTTAAAAGTGTATTAAATAATTTTAGTATATTTTTAACTATAATTATTTTACATGATTTCTTCCTTACTATATGATATAGTTTTATATCATCAAAAAATTAATTATCAATTTTATTGATAAAATTTTGTAATTAATGAGATCTTGATTATGCTGATAAGTTCCCGGTGCATATTCGGCTATCACCCTTCAGTCGACCACTTGATCATCATTGACCCCCTTTAAAATTTCATCGATCTCGAGGGTGTTAATATAGACCTTACCAGCAGTCCTTAACCATATAACGTGCACAATAACAACTTTAAAACTTTAACGGTAACATATACACTAACTCCCAGAGAAAACGCCAGATCATCGAAATTTTGTGGCAACACTATGTAAATTTTGAATTTTTTTCAGACCAATAAGTTATGGAAATTCCTGCAACTTACGATCAATCAGATCATCTGGAAGCATGATAAAATGGAGAAATTGCTACTTTTTGCTCTAGGATAATGGTTAAGGGATGAAAATGGCTTTCAGATATTCCGAACTGTTAAATATAATCACGAGTGTCCTAGAGATTTAACCAAAGACCTGCGTACAATTTTTGTCACATAGAGCGGCAGAAACTCAACATAGTGTAATAGCCGTGTCTCGAGTTTATAGGCATAGAATAGAAGAAATTCTGAATCGTCTAATAGAGACATCAAGATGAACGTCACAAACGCCGCATGTGACTTCATACAGCAGCTGCTCCACAGTTCTCCGTTTTTGATATCTGCAGGAATTTAGAGTTCGTACTTTAAGTGTATAAAGGAAATTAATGAGCTGATTTTAGTATGAGGGTCCATAAAATGTTTCATGCCTTCTAATTAGTTTTCAGTACTGGAAATATTTACACCATAGCTATTACGATCTCGAATGTTAGGTCATTTTCCCAATAACTAGAAAAGCGTAATTAGTCTGTTATTATTCATATTAGATCTTCAGATAGATTACATTAGCCTTTTTCGAAATGAAGTGGACACTTATAAATTTAAATTGTAGCGTCTTACTAAATAGCATCTTTAGAAGCAGGTGTCTGAATAATTCTGATAATCAATAGGTCTTTTTTATAGAGTCTTAGTTAGATGTCTTAGTTACATTATAATCAATGTCTTAGTCTATTAGATCAATGTATTAGATTTTTAAAAGCAGAGGGAAAATGTAGATAATAAATTTCTAATGATGCTT
>KK113022.1:184726-217983 GCA_000611955.2 Stegodyphus mimosarum | reverse complement strand
TCAGCAGGATAATTCGTTCCTGCTCTTGCCAGTGTCCTCAGAGAATCCCAACTGGGCCTGACATATGATGAAGTCTGAAGCTGAGAGTTCTCCATACGAGATAGAATTGAAGAGATATAAACTTCTAAGGTGTAAGCTATCGCTTAAATCAACTGTACTCTTATGATGTAAGTGGTTAGTACGTCCAGTTAGCAAATGGAAGATGTGCAGTCGGAGTCACAGTTCATTATTTTATGTTTCCATTTGTCTGAAATGTATAATGGTTTTTAAAACTAATGGGATTAAATGTTAGACTTTAGTTTTAAATTTAGCCAGATAAAAATTCTAAATTAACCAGCCTTACGTAAGAGATGCGATGCTTATTTTTTACAAGCGCATAAGTTAGATAAATATAAGATAAATAACTGGTTAGTGATATCAATTAAAAGAAAGAATCGAAAATAAATTCAAAAAAATACCGTGAGAAATCCTAAGCAACTTCTTGACATAATGTTCGAAGAATGTAATTCAGAATCTTTATATCAACTGTAAATACGAAGCTAAGAAAAACACCAATAAAGTATATAGTACAAATTTTGGGCTTTTATTTTATTCATAATCTATTTGAAAAATGTCTCACAATCATATGACTTAATTACTGCAGTCATTTGTTCACTACAATCTTGATTGAGAAAAGAAAAAGCCGCGTTTAAGTTCCTTTCCAAAATTTTCATTTTGCTTTAGATCAACAATATTTTACTGAATGGAATTCTTGCTCTACAGAGACAGAGAAATGTTATGCTTTACGTTTGTAGAATCCTTCCATCAGTAACTTTATAAGGTATATCTCCCACATTCTTAGCGTGCCTTCGTGGTGTAATGGTCAGCACACTGAGCCGGTATTTCAGAGGTCCGTGGTTCGATCCCCGGCGAAGGCATTGCATATTTTTCATTTCTCTTGTTCCAAAAAAAAAAATACCTAATGTCTCTACAGTGGCGCCCGAACTAAAAGGGTTGTGGATGATGACTCTCCACACTCAGGATTTGGCGACTAGGTCCCCTAAAACCCTAGTCGCCCTTTAAAAAGGGGAGTATATAAGGTATATCTCCCACATTCTTAGCGTGCCTTCGTGGAGTAATGGTCAGCACACTGAGCCGGTATTTCAGAGGTCCGTGGTTCGATCCCCGGCGAAGGCGTTGTATATTTTTCATCTCTCTTGTTCCAAAAAAATACCTAATGTCTCTACAACTTTGAAACTATTATCGCAAATTAACTTATTTTGCGAAATTTAGCAATTTAAAGCGCAAATTTAGGATCAATATTTCATCTTACGAGTAGAAGCTTCCAGACACTATTTTCAGTCACCTTCTATATTAATCAAGAATTTTTGGAGCTATTAGATTGCGTGCTTTTTTTATGCTAAGTATACAGAAATATTTCCATGAGTTATAGGGTAAAACACCTGTAGCAGTTTGCCGATATGTTTCTATTTCCAAAGAATTCTCTTTTTCGTTCATTCAGTATCAGTCATTTTTTAATTTCGTTCATTTGTAAGGAATTTTCGCCTTCCCCATTACGTGCTTTCATAGTATAATTGGTAGCATATCCAACTAGCAGGCGGGAATTTGAATCCCGGCGAGGGCATAGCTGACTTTTCTCGTGTTTCTCAGTCTAAAAATTATTAAAATCTCTACAAGTGACGTTCGAACTAAAATTTAATGGACTATAATTCTTCACCATCTGGATTTGGCTGTCTCCGCCTTCCCATTGCATTCTTTCGCGGTGCAGTGGGTAGCATATCCTGTTAGCACTTGTAAAGTACGGAGTTCGAATCCTGGCAAGAGCATAGCTGATTTCTCCCTTGCCTGGCTTCTATAAATTCTAAATAGCTCTACGCATTAACGGACGTTTGTACAGATTAATCTCGAAGTGTTTCATTTTTGTTTCCCAAGGCCGATTTAGCTGATTTATAGTAGAACAATCACCCTGCATTTTCATACCTTTTGTTTTTATGTCACCAGTTTACAAATAATCATTTCTATTACTTTATTTAAATATCATTGGGAGATCATAGTACTTTTTTAAAAAAAAAAAAAAAAAAAAAAAAAAAAAAAAAAAAAAAAGAAAGAAAGAAAAAATTAGCTATTTCACTGAAAATCATTTTTTCACACTCTTCATATATAATCTATTTAGTATATACACGAAGAATCTACAAAATTTTAAAACTGAAATTATTTTTACAGTTTCAGTGAATTTATTTAATTATAATTTGTTCCAATGACTGCGAACTGCAGACTGTAATCCCGAATTTCTAAACAAATCAATACCAGCGACGAAAATTCGTCTTTTGCTTAAACCCAACGACAAAAAACTACATTGGATTAGTAAGAGAAAATTCGCTTCGGCAAGAAAACTTCGTTTTTAGAAGATTCAGGTAAAGACCATAATTTTCTTACTGACATAAAGTAATTCACAAGGAATCTTTTTCGTGAAAGAAAAGACTCCAATTCCTACAAATATGAAACCTGACTTTTGAAAAATTTCATCACGTTAGGACAGAAAAGGCTTGATCAGATAACGGAATTTTTTACTCTTCTCACAGAGCCATTAACATCAAGAAATTTTTTTCCGAGGAACAAAATTTATTAATTTAAGTTATTTTTATCCATTTATTCATTTATTTTAGTGTTTATTAAATTATTTGCCCTTACTCGGTAAATTAGATACCTGGTAATCTACTATTCAATGAAGTGAAACCTTTCATTACAAGAAGCAATTTTTAAAGCGTTTCAAATATTCAGAGACAGGTGAATGAAAGAGCACATATGGTTACGCTATTTCTTTAAATTACCAAATCACTCAAGGCAAGCATAATTGTAGGAAACGGCCCTGCAGCTGTGACTGGAACTGAGTTAGATAATGCTAAAGCGTCATGGCACATGAAACGGTAACGATGACGAATGCAGATGTGTGAAAATGTTGTAATGATTATTCTTTTTTCTTCCCTTTTCATTTAAATTTGCATAAACAAAGCGATTAGTAATAGCATTTTATTTTAATGGTGTTTATTGCTTAAGTTTTCCATACATAAATTAATGCTAAAGCACTATCTAGATGAACGCGCAGACGAGGCGTTAACGATGATGAATGTAGACCTGTGAAAATGTTGAGATGATTATTTTTTTTTCTTTTCATTTTAATTTATGTAAATAAATCTTAGTTTAGTAATAACCCAATGCGTTTTAGTGATAATTCTATTGGTGCTTATTAGTGGTGTTTTCTCTAGATAATAGACTGCCGGATGACGTTTTATCCCGTCTGACTGCTAATTATAAATATCACAACTAAAATAAACGTTTAAAATAAAACTATTTACTAAATGTCGGCTTATCGATTATCCAAAATAGATTTAGCAGAAGCGAAACTCCATTAGCTTGCGCGCAAACAAAACACATATCAATATTAAATCAGACTCAAAAAACAAATTAACAAGCCTAATCTAAGCGTTGACCTGTAACTCTAGATCACATCTAACTAAGCGTTCGATAAAGAAATCGCGGCTGAGCAGAAATGTACACCGATAAGTTAAATTGCAATAGCGGGAAAAACTAAAACAGTCCAATGGCATATGCTGCCAAGCGTTCTCTTGAGAAGTTACGCTTTAACTAATCTGCATTTTGGTGGTAGTTGACAAAAATAAAAGTTAAAGACAAAATAATAAGCTAACTAAAATGAAAACTTATAAGCATACTAATAGTCGGTTTGCACGAAAACATGCAAAAGTTACACGAACATACTACAAAATTAGAGGAAATACACTGGTATGTAAAAATTAAGGACGAGACGGTTTTTTCAATATAACTTTGTACAAAAGCTTTCCAAATCAACACATTTAATAACGTAAGATCACCAATACGTAAGGACATGAGTAATGTAAGCAACACTTACTAAAAGAGAAATCAGAGGGATAAAAAGAAGCTTTATTGAAAAAGTAGCATGGAGCGCAATGCGACTGAAGGCCGAAACATCCCTGTGATGGGTGTCCAGCAAGAAACATCCGGTCTTTAATAGGGGATATGATCTCCCCTGACTGCTAGGCAGGTTTCACATCATTTGTGCATGCTGGATATGTGGTTGTTAATGAGCTGTTGAGACACTGCTGCTCGTTCCTCTTGTAGCACCAATCGCAGTTTCGGAATCGTTACTGGCGATAAGTTACGTGCTGCCACGGGTCTCCCTAGTAAGTTCCGTACATGCTTGACGGGATTTAGATCCAGAGACCTTGCCGACCAATCCATGTGTTCAATATCTTCACTCTCCAACAGCTCTTCGACAGTAACTGTGCGATGAGGTGGAGCGTTGTCGTCCATGAAGAGGAACTGAGGACCCATAGCCCTTGTGAAAAGACGCATGTAAGGAAGAAGAACCTCGTTACAATAGCAGTCCCAGGTGACGAACCTCCTTGGGAGATATGAAGGTCGGTCCGGCTACCAAGCATTATGTCTGCTCGAACGAGAACTCCGCGACCTCCAAAACAGTCCCTTTTGATGATGTTGAAGGGGTTATTGCGTGTTCCCCGCTCTGTCCAGATGTGTATGTGTCTAGAATCGCAACTCAGACTAAATCTGCTCTCATCTGTAAAGAGTACTCGTCCCCATTCATTGTCTCTCCAATTCCGGTGTTCCCGGCACCACAGAGAACGCCTTCTCCGATGGGCAGGCGTTAGAGGTACACACCGTACAGGGCGTCGTGCAAACAGACCACCACCGTGCAGTCTTCTGGCCACGGTAAAACGCGATATCGGTCGTCCAGTCGCCTGTGTCGTGTGTCTAGCGATTTCTCCCGCTGTCTGCCGGCTGTTTCTTCTGGCTTTTAAGGCAATATACCGATCATCTGCGGGTGTGGTTCCTCGTGGACGACCACTACTAAACCCCCGGATAGCTGTTCCTGTAGTTTGAAATTGTCTCCAAAGTCGTGAAACGATGCTGTGAGCAATTCCGAACTCTGCAGCCACACTTGTCACACTGCGGCCTTCCTCCAACTTCAGAATGATTCGACCTCGGGTAAAAGCATCCAGATGTTGTCTAACAGATTGATTATTCGCCATTTCTCGCTGAGGCAGCAACTCGGTGTGATTTTAACTGCTATACGGCGTGCAATCTCTTTGCCAGAAATACTGATCTTACACCGACAACATGCTTTATACTACTCAGACACTCCCCCGTTACGTCTACCTGCATATCTGCGCATGTGCTACTGTACATGTACATCACCTTACTTAATCTCCTGATTGGTCTTTCTGTCCGCTCTGCCTCTTCGTTCAGCTGATATGCTAATTTTTCGACTTCGTCCTTAATTTTTTCACACCAGTGTACACTTAAGGCAGCATAAACAGTGATAAACTTCGTTTCTTCAAATATTGGTCTTTTAAGAGATTTTTTTAAACTTTGTGGCCGCATTGTGTTATTTTCATATAAAAGACGCCATGCTTTATTTGCATTTTCTTTTTAGGCAAAGTTATGGTAGCAATTTTTTTTAATATTTATTTATTTTAAAAAATTAATTTTTAACTGAGTCTTAGATTTCGTTGACGTTCCAAATTTTCGAACATGATAGTAAACATTTTTCGAAAAGTGTTCCGGAACATGCTTCATTTTAAGAAATGTAATTCAGATGATGAAATTAAAACCACAGTGAATAAAGGGGAAAAATTAACCTTTTTGGAATGTTTTAATTATTATTGTTAATTATTCGCAAATTGCTTTTCGGCACTTTTAAATTCATCAGTCGTTTTTGCCTGACTGCTTTTGAATAAAAGAAAATAGAATTTCTTGAAAATAAATATTGTGCTACGATTTATATTTAATTGAACAGCATTTCATGAGTGGTTGGTCTTCTCTAATCGGCTAATCATAAATGTCTTGTAATAACTACATAAGCATTTATTACCTAAGTATACCAAGCTATGGTGTTTTAATAAGCTTTATTTTAAAAACTGAAACTGAATTATATATAAGTATGAATTTGTATTACACGATATTCTATACGAGGTTTCAAAATTTGCAGGTTTGTTTGTTTGTTCATTTATTTCTTCAATTATGGCAAAGCAGGCAAGGAGATGACTTCATGGGTTTTTTTAAAGTTAAATTCGACTGTATTTGCGTTACGCATGAAGAAAACCTGAAAACGCCTAAATCGTCTCGAACTACCAGTGCTTAACTGTATCTATACTGCCATTCGTGCGCCTCGAACTACTAGTGAGTGAGTGAGTGACGGAAGACGCGAGCACTGTACCTTTACCATAGTGACCTTTACCATAGTGGTCAATCAGTCCAGCACTGCGCCCCCCATAGTCTAGAGCAGCCATGAGGCCACCGGAGAGCCGCATACAAGACGCCGATACCAAGCGCCAGGTCCACCCAGGGCAGTTCAGCCGACCAAAGGCCCACAGGGGACTCGCACCCTACTGCCCAGACTCCAGATTTATTGAAAATCTATGAGAATGGGTGCACGGCCAAACAAGGGCAAGCAGAGTTACAATGCAAATGGTTACATAGTTTATTGTTGATGTACAATTTACAATAGATGTATATGTTATAATACATAAATGTTGATTAATGCAAGGTGTTTGATGACTGTACATAAAAAGGTAAGTGTACTTAAATTACTAGTACAAACAACAGCTATTGTGGATATACATAGTGACTGAGTATATCTCGACAGCTACAGAAATATACAAATTACATGTTGGTATTTCAATACTACGATAGTACACTACTAGCATTGGTATTATATACTATTTAAAAATGGTAACAATACAATATTGGTAATTACCACCTCGCGGTAATATTGAGAGAACTAACAATAGCAATATGACCAGTCAGTGTGGATTATCCTCGAACTACCAGTGCTTAACTCTATCTATACTACCATTTGTGCGCCTAAATCGCCTCGAACTACCAGTGCTTAGTTGTATTTATACTGCCATTCGTGCGCCTAAATCGACTCGAACTACCAGTGCTTAATGTATCTATACTGCCCATTCGTGCGCCTAAATCGCCTCGAACTACCAGTGCTTAGCTGTATCTATACTGCCATTTGTATGCTTAAAATAAATAGTAATTCCCCAAGCCATATTTATTCACTGTGTATGTTTAAGAGAATGTTTTCTCTTTCCTGAATAAAAGACGTATATTTTAATAAATTTATCCTTCCCTCTTTTTTTTTTCTTTGATAGAAGTTGCTGCTTGTCAGTTAAATTAGTTTGGTTTATTCGATTATGCAAAACCCGCTAGGGCTATCTGCCTAAGGGGTGGGATGCTTTTGTGGAGAACTTTCTAAGGGAAATTGACTCGTATCCACGTTACACTTGTGGAAAACCATGAAAACGCTCATGCAGTCAGCCCTTTCGTCTGGAATCGAACCCAGGTCCCAGTACTAGTGTTTAGCGACTTTGCTCCTCGGCCGCAGGTGGGCTTGTTGGTTAGAACTTAAGCTAAGCGCAGCTCTTCCACGGATTTACGTGCTTCTGGAAAAGGAAAAAAGGCGGAAGGGGAGAGACAGTCTCATGCTTCATCCCTCGAAATGCATTAAGTAATTTTTAACTGATATTAATCATAAAACTACGACAGACCTTTTCTTCAAACTGGCATGCTATTCTAGCATCGTATAAAACTGCCGTCCCATTGACCATGACAGTATTAATAGCACAAGAAGACTGCTCTATCAAGCTGTATCATGGTCAGTAGGATGGTAATTAATAATAATTTCGCGAAATTGTCCTAAAATTTTAGGCCAATATATTAAAAAATTTAATTCTAATATTGTAACTCATATTTTCTCTTCCAAACATTATTTGATCCCGCAACAAATCCGCATCAAATTTTCTCATCCGTGCTCTGAATGAAGATTCCTTTTATTTGTGCTACCGAACGAATGAAAAATAATTTTTTCGAGAAAGTATTAATTCAGTCGTGCTTTGAGTTTCGATTTTTCAAAGACATATACAATAAACAATCCATTCCATACATATGGCAGTCTAAATTTCATGTCGTATGGTATAGAGGTGAAAACAAAGAAAAAGAGGAAGTTCGTTTATCCGCGTGCCAATCAGCCTTGTTATTTGTGATGCATTTCGTTCCACCTTCTGTCAATGATTCCACTGTAATAGCTATGGAATGCGAAGTTGCAGTACAAAGAAATGCAGAAGGCAACTGAATTTTATTCGTATCCAAAAGCAGTTGTGCATTATATGGCTACAAAAACGATACATTTGAAGTTCTGGGAGATTTTAACACATATTTCTGCCTTACATACGCACAGGTTTGTCTCGCAGTTAAAAATAATTAATTAAAATATTCTTCTTTGAAATGTCACCAGGATTCTTAATGTCCAAAAATAGGTTACAAACACTAAACATATGATATTCTGAAAAACAAATTGGTTTACTACATGCTTTAGTTATCTTACGCTCTGGTCTTAAACTGTAATTGCAACTGCTGATAGTAGCTACTGGTAAAAAAATCTCTTGTTCGTACACGATGGATTTTAGTGCCTAGAGCAGTGGTCTTTATTGAATGCGGGTCGAATGCACAATTTGAAAGCAGCTGGGGGGCAGGAAATGTTTCGTAACAAAAGGAAAAATTTTGTGACATAAATTTAAAATTTCTCTAATTATAGCAAAATATACATAAACTATAATAATAATAACGATTCTTTACTTAATCCGAACCGATGTTCTTTTGGAACTGCTATTCCCTTACCATACATAAAACATGCGCTTTTTTTTTTGCGCTCAACAAACCAAATTATATAATTTCTGATTTAGCTTGAAAAACGTCTACTTTTACCCATTTTAAATGCATAATTTTAAGTAGCAGGCGTTGTTATAACGTAGATTTAATAATAAACACAAAGAAACTAATTTTATAAAATATACATTAGTTTAACTCCGCCTGTATAGTGATATGAACTGCGTAGCAATGAATTCAGCTAACCAGCGTAGCAATGAATCTAGCTAACCAGCTAGTTAACTGACTCAAAGAAAGCATCTCAGAAGTACCAACTATGTTGTTACAAAAAAATCAGAATACTGACGTGCCAACATCTGTCGGCTGCCGAACTAAATTTACTGATTTCACTGAGGTAGAAAGTTCTCCCACCTTATCCTAACCCCGTGGTTTGGCATATAAGCATATGCGTACACTGTAAGCATTATATGCCATATAGTGACAAAGCTCCAACCTATTCCCTCTATTTCTTCAATAGCAGTCGCGCACATAAATACAGTCCATGTATCTATGATTATATAACTGTAAGGACCGTATTAACAATAAACATATAATTAAAATATATTTACGGACCGCAAAAATTGCCTCGAGGACTAACTACTCCCACGGGGCCACCAGTTTGAGACCCCTGATATAGAACGTAAGAATTATCTAAACTTATAAGAATCTTTTATCTAAAGTAGTGGTTTTTAGTTTTTTATTGCTCCAAGCATCCCTTTCAACGCTGATAAAACATTTCCCTCCTCCTTCCTTTTCCAAACTCGAAAAATACATATATGTTTATTTCGATTTCGATTATTTTAACGTGTTTTTATAAATTAAACTACAAAAAGGTATAGAAAATGTTGATAAATAAGTACGATAAAATGCCATACAGAGATCAGTCGTTATGTGCAGTTGCTGTGCTGAGGAGAGTGTTAAACGATCGAAATTGTCGAAGGATGGTACAAAGACGCTAAATAGACCTGTTTTTGAAAAGAAGAATTATTGGAATGCTGAAATGTCGAAGATCTCAAACCAAAGTGTCTCAAATTCTGAATGTGTCTCAGTGTGTAATCCTAAGACCGTGGCAGAGGTTTCACATTACAGGAGATACGACGACCAGATAATGTCGACCAGGAGGAACAATCATTCATCAAGACCAATATTTGGCAATAACTGCGCGACGTCAGAGGAACAGCTGTACCAGAGAATTCGGTTCAGCCTAACAACCGCCACAGGAATAAGAGTTTCCAGGAAACTGTTTATAGGAGACTCCATTATGCTGGTCTGTATGCCAGACCAAAGAAAGTCTATGTAAAGAAGGAAAAGTTCCAAACACTTTGCTATTACACCGCTGGAATGCGGAGAGAAAATTCGCCAAGGGATTTGGTCACGAATCCAGGCGGCGAAAATTTCCCTCTCCGCGATGTGTGCAGGATATTCAGGAACACGTGTTAAGAAACGTTCTTTAACAAAACGTTTCTTTTTTGACATATCGCGATAAATTAAACTTGAATTTTCTTACTTTTTTTCCTCAAAATAACTAATCCATTAATTGTGCGAAAAAATATTTTCTTTTGCTTTAAAGTTTAAAGTAATTTAAAACGATATTCGGTTTATGAACTCTTGATAAACTGACCTTCGACCTTCGAGGTAGGCTTCGAGCTTTGGTGCTTTGGCGACAGATATTTCGCGCATGCGCAGCTGTTTACCTCTGCGTTGGGACGGAGCCATTTCTGGTTGCGGAGAAGTTTTCCTTCTTAGCAATGCATATTCTTTTGCCAGACGGCCAGCCTTTAGCATTCCTTTCACACTTGCGCATGAACACGTTTGCCTAAACTGGAATTTGAAACACTAGCACTGGAGTTTGCAAGAGTGACGAGTTTGACTAAATCTGATGTTGAGTACTGCTTGACTCTAAACACTGGTTCTCGTTGGATAACGATATGGAGAGAACGTGGAACTCGTTTTCACCCAAGAAACATCAAGGAAAGTCATTATTTTCCTTCAAAGGGATTCATGCTCTGGGCGGGCAGAATGCTGGATGGACACACAGACTTCCATGTCTTTGACACGGGGGTCTGTTACTGTTAAAAGATACAGAGACGAAGTCCTTGAGCCTTATGTTCGCCTGTTTCGAGGTGCTGTCAGGCCTGATTCATATTCATGGATGTTAATGCGCCTTGTCACTGTACGATCCTGGTCAACAATTTCCTTGAAAGTGAAAATATATAGCCCATGCAATTGCCCGCTCACTCTCCTGATCTTAATAATATTGAGCATGTGTGGGATGTGTTCGGAAGACAAATTGCAGCCTTTCGGTACCCACCAAACTCCGTTTCCGAACTGAAAAGAGCTCTCCTTTATGCTTGGAAGTGTTTCAGGCTACACCTCATCCTCACTCTCATAGCACATACGGCCAATCGCTATGCAGCATGCAGGGCTACCAGAGGCGACCCCTCACCTTATTAAACGATCAAATAACCTAATTATTTTAAACTTTCATTGGATAATAAAAGTAATTAATAGCCTTCTTTTGCATTATTTTCTTATAGTATAAACATATTACACTCGCATATCTCATTTCCCGCCATTTGACTTAGATTTTCTTAAATTTTCACATAAATATCAATTATGCTTAATTTTTGAACACAAGTGTACTTCTCTACATCACATGGCGCGCTTTTTTGAAAAGAACTTCTGTAATTTTCTCTCCAGTTTCAAAGCTTTCAAAAGTTTTCTCTACAACCTTTTCCGTTTGTGTAAGTTTCTTCATAATATAGCGGGTAAAGGTGAAACTTTTTTTTACAGCGTAATTTTATTTTGTTGTTTTAATAAAACTCAAGGTCTTAACTTTTACGCACACGTATTCCTTCATCTGTAAAATCATGAAAAGCTACCTGTGTGATCAAGAATATTTACTTGCAAAGCTGAGCCGAAGTTGGGATACGCGAGACATTTGTCTGAGTTAAAAAATCGCAGAGTTCATGAAATAAAAAAAATAATAAATTAAATATTAATGTGAAAGTGATAAAAAGTATTTAGAAATCGAATTTCTCAGATTTCTCTCAGATGTTAAAATCTATCGGCAGTTTTCTGTTCAGTTTAGTTAATGACGAGGATTTTAACTAAGACGACTTTACAAAATAAAAATAAAAATTACATTTTGATTAATTACTAAACTGTGAAATTAATCAAACGACTCCCACTTAGTACGTTTCTAACAGTGCTGTTTTGAAGATATACCAGATGAGCAGCGTTAAGTATTTGATGCACATTTAAAAGCATGCTATATACATTTCATACGCTATCATTTTCACAAAATAGCGATGTAGTAAATGATGAAGGTACCACATTCTCAAAATGAGAGATTAACCTGAGCCGTAAAAAAAAGAAAAGGAATGGCGTAGCAAATTAAAAGACGTCAGAATGAAACTGATACTAAGAAAACGATTAATCAATATCATGCATTTGCTCTATAAATTAATCTTTACCGTTTGGGTAATTGCTTCACCCTTCTTGGGTCCTCATTAATTTTAAATGATCGCTTTCTGACATTTCGAAATCGTAAAATACTCTGAGAGTTCAAATTTGCGTTGTTGCTTTCTCTCGGCAAAATTTAAACTTCTTTTTTTTTTCAGAAGTGAGTCTTTTGGGTGTTTAATAATTCATTTGCGATGCTTCATTTTCGATAAACAGTTCTGTATCAGCTATGCTGAAATATTTGTATTTTTAATTCAGACGAATATAATTCTGCCGAACTCAGAGGATATTCTATGTTTTTATCTCTAAACTCTATTCCATAGTTTCAAGACCGATGGATTGTTCAATTCTCTTTGTGTTCTAAACATTTATCTCCCCTCCCCCGCAAACAGAGAAGGAAGTTTATGAAGCTTGCTACATGTGCACTCACGTCTACCATGAAATATAGCCGCAGTGCATTTTGAAATACAAGATTATGAAAAAATTCCGTCCCCCCTCTTTTTTTTTTAACCTTGGATTTAATCCGAAAAGTAAAATTTTTATTTTGAGAAAAAGATTCTAGAATAGAATGCAAATTAAATTTATTTAGTTTTATCAGTTTCTGTGTTCAGATTTTTATTTTCTATATACGAAATTATTTTTCTTTTTAATTTAACGATACCTTTTTAATCATCCAAGTTTAAGATCAAGAGCTAATCTCATTCTGAAAAGTGTATTAACTGTTTAAATAAGCAGCAAGTTTTTCAAATATATCAGTAACAAGTTTCTCTTGAGCATACTTCAACTAATGTAAAATTAAAACAGGCAAATCGACAACCTTGTATTCGGCGTAGATTTTGTAAATTCCCAATCGATTTCGAGGACAAAACGGTCCCCCTTCATCAGGAGGAAAAAATTCTGCAAAAGCGAGAAAGGGAATTTCGATCGTATTTATACCCACAAGCGACCAGTGGAAGAGCCGATAGCGCCCTCTACCGGCAGAAATAGTAACTAAAAATGAAGGGTTAAGTTAGTAGATCATTTTTTACGATAATTTTACAAAATCTACGCCGAATACAAGGTTGTCGATTTGCCTGTTTTGTTTTCCACTTCGGCGTCTTTTTCTTGCGTCTTAATGTAAAATTCTTTGATTTTGAAGTTTCAAATAAGATTTGATTAAGAAGCTGAAAAAATGTCTTTCCGTCTTTATCTTATTATTTTTAATGTAGACAAATATTATTGCAACAGTTAACTGCTGCTTTTGGTAACAGATTAAGCAACATTGGTACCTAAGACAAAAGGGTAACAAATACCTGGTTATTACGAAAGGTGGATCTTTATTAATTATGTACTACAATGAGCACTCGATTATTCGTCGATCTCAAGACCATCGGCCAAATTTTCTCGAGAATACATGGATAACGAAACACTGTCCTCTCACAACCACTACCAGATATGAACATTCGATAACGAAGAACACATTGTACAATAGGAAAGAATTGAAAATTTTTCACACTATATTTTTTATTTTGCTTATTGTTATGTTAAAGATATTAATATTTGAAATCAATCTTAAATACCTTGTATCCACAACACGACAAATATCAAATACCTCATAAAAAACATGATATTTCGTGATTAATAAATTTAACTCTAAATAAAATGTTTTCCCTTCTATTTTTATTTGACATTATATTACTGTATTGCTTTAAAAATAGTGGTCTAACTTTTTATGTGGCTTCTAATCCCAGGTATGATAGGAATGTTTGTGACTATAATGTCTTCTCGTCAAGCAGATGTTTAAAATCTGTTGCTCTGAATGTATTCTCTTAACTATAAAAGATTAAATAAAACCGTTCTTACAAGAAATGCTGAAAGAAATTCTGAATTTTAAAATGTGAGGTATAACATATTTGCGAATGTAACAGAATCTTCAAATATATTTAAAGTATTTTTAGGCTGTCATCTTTATAATAAAAGAGCCTAATAATTTATTTTCTCTATTTCCTCCTTGCTTTTGATTTCATATACAGAGACGAGTTCACTTCAGAAAGTAGTATAAATGAACTGACGTGAAGAAGAGGTTAAGAGCGCGTTAATATAAATAAGTGTGGGTTGATTGTAAATTAAATGACGTGAAGAAGTAGTTAAAAGCGCGTTATTATAAATAGACGTGTGTTGGGTTGGTTATGGGTTATTCAATTATGGAAAAGCACATGAGGGCTATCTGCCTAAAGGGAGGGATGCCTTCGTGGAGGACTTTCTAAGGGAAACTGGCTCGTATACACGTTACACATGGGGAAAACCCCGAAAACGCCCATGCAGCCAGCCCGTTCGCGGGATTCGAACCTCGGACCGAACTACCAGTGTTCAGCGTCTTTACCGCTCGGCCACTGAGGCGTGTGTTGATCGTAACTGATATTGTATGATTCAGCTTGTTCTGAAGTGAAGCATGGTTATCTACAATTTTCTACCCCCCCCCCTCTAACTGCCAAGTTAGCTAAATTGGGGTTTTAGATTTAGCAAATGGAAATTTCTGAACTTTTAATATTTATTATTTTGTAGTCAGATGCTTTATCCAAATGAAATTGATTTCCAGTGTTAAAACTTTGTGTTAAAATAAACTGCGACGTATAAGGAGCTACTTAGTAAGATCGTTACATTATTTTTAAGTCCTGTCCAGGTACTGTAACTGAAAAAAAGTTTTATTTCATTATTAATTTAGGAGTACCTTTTTAGTTAGTTAATAAATGAGAATCACGGTACCAACTTATAGCCCCAAATAATAGATCATTAAACGAAATTATTGAACAAATATTTTCAGAAAGGTAATAATAAAGTAAAGTAAAAAAAGATTGCTTAAGATACCAATTTTGTAAATATAGAAGTACAAATGTCGAAGTAAGAACTTATGTAAATATTTAAGTGCAAATATTGGGGAAGATTACCTGAATTAATCTATTTCATAGACAGGAATCAAATTTATGTTTTTCTAACTATTCAATCATAAATTTTAACTAACCGTCTATAATAAACTTAGCACTTTTCCATAACTCTGAATACAGATAAAATTGGTGAACGTTAAAAAGAAGTAAATACTTATAGAAACACTAAATCAAGCTATTAATATGAAATTAATCAGGTGTAATTTATTGCATGAGTTTCCTCGTCACAGTTATTTTCTAACATAATAAGTGAGAGACAGCTGCCATACCTTTGTTTGATTTCATTTATTTACTACAATAATTGCATGCATGGTGAACATAAAAACGCCGTGAAGAATCAGTATCAACCGACGGTAAGCACTCATGGCGAAATATATTACACGGCAATTTTCTTCATACACAAATGCATTTTTTGATGTTTGAAATTTTTCTTAAATACCAAGCTTCGAGTTTTAATTTTAAAAATAAGCCCAGCCAACAGAGAAAAAAATGTAGGTTTCCTTAATAATTGTAATATGGCAAGTTAAATGGGAACTTGGGAAGATTTGATAACGAAAGCGTGGCAAAATTAGAAAACATTTTCTGCTGTTCCACTCTGCTCTGTTAGCAGCTGGACCAATATAGAAAGTCAGACGACTTATCCTCTTTTCTTCAGCTTTTAGATAAAATAACTTACACCAAAAGAAGGTTTAAAATAAACCTTTTTATTTAACACTAGCATTACCGCATTTTTGGTTTACCTTGTAAGGTTCTACTGTCTTTCTGTTGTGTAGAATCCGGAGAAATAGTAATTTCACCAAAGAAGGGTTGAAACTTCCCTTTATTAAACTCTTTAAATTATTTACAATGCGTCAACTTGACGCTAACATACTACGCCTCAACTTGGGCGGTAACTGAAACAGTAGAATCAAAATTAAAATTGGGATATTCACAAGTAGTAGAACTACACTACAGGGCTCATACAATCCTGTATCCTACAGCACGTAGATGAGTCTAATGGCAGCAAGATAATAACTATTAAGCCACGTCTAACCAGCAGTAACTGCTAAGCGGAAGCTTGCGTATAAGCACGCACAGAAATTTCCCAGACTTTCTCTAACTTTGCCTACTGGAACCTCGATATTTAAACTTTTTCTCCCACTGGTAGAATTTGCATTTCTTACGCGCGATACCAAATTTAAATATTCTAGCACTGACAATTCGAGGAATGAAGGCTTATAGAAATGTAATTTAAAATTAAATTTAACTGGTTATTTAAAATAAATATAAATCCCTACAACCTCTAATTACTATGTGTGGCCATTTTGACTGCAACTTAATGAAAAATATTGGGCATTAAGTTTTCTTAAATAAAACATGTTATAATTAAGTTTATTAAATGTATTTTGCAGTATTGCGTCGCAACAATTCCCCCCCGGGCAATGCTTAAACCGCTAATACTAATTTCATACCCTACGCAAAATTTTTTACCCAATTGACCGTATCAACATAATTAATTCCTTTGTTGCTTAATTTTTTTATTAATTTAAAAAAGTAAAAAATTGCCCGAGCAGAGTGTCTGTCTGTGTTATAAAAGGGCTCAAACAACGTATAAACGGCATGTCCACTAAAAGATTCTGTTTTTATTTTTTCCCAATAAAGATATCTATTTACAGAGCAGTTTGTTTTCACATCAACTAAAAGCCAAATTTTTATGCCCAATTTATCAAGTTTTCGGCATATACGGAAGATAGCGGCAGCTTGCCTTCGTAGCAACATTTGATCTTTAATTGTAATAGTTTCATACAATAAACAATTCTCAGTTCTTGCCACTAAGTAAGAGCAAATGGATCAGTTTGTAATCTTTGCGATCTAGTTGATTTTGAAATTGTCTATTTCGCAATACTTAGCGAAACTATAGTCAAAGCACAAATATTTTGAAGAATCTGCCTTGAATCATTGTTACCCCAGGAAACGGACTATAACAGAAAGTCCTTTAGCAGCCAAAGCGCCACAAGCATATAAAAAAAAAGCAACGCTAGTTCCAGTTTAGATTTCCTGAATTTTGATATGCTTCGGGTTCACTGCATTACTGTATACGATGCAATACTTTTCATAATCTTTTCTGTTAGCAAAAGCAGTTGTTGTTTCCTGCAAAACATTTTAAAGCGTAAGTCTTCCAAGTGAACATGATTTACTTTTTGCTCCGCACTCTGCCACCATTTGCTATTTCTTCATCTTTTGATTTTCTTAATTTTCGCATCACCTAATTTGTCATCATTTTCTTATTAGACTATTGGTTGGTTCTACGCTTTTTTTTTATTAACCACGATTACTTACTTCCTTAATCTCTGCAACTTCCTTTTGCTAGAGTTTTATTTTTGGAATCGATACAATATGGATATGATGAAATCCATTCCTTAGACTTTTTTCTTTCACGAGACTAAATCTTGAAATATTGTGGCAGTTTCGTTTTAAAGTAATAACAAGACCGTCATTTGACGATTTCACCTGTTGTAGTTGGAGTACTTCCATTCTTCATCAGATAAAACAGAATAAATTCTTCTGTTAGATTCTTTGAAAATTAATTTCTGAACTAAAATTTTCATCGGATAATTTTTTTAAAACTTTTAGCAAGTCTTCTTCTGATAGGTATTTTCTTCCAACGATTTTATGCGACATGATTAATGGGAAAAAAATTGCAGATAAAATCAAAGGACAGAAGCCTCGAACACTTGCAAGCGATATAACGATGTGACACAAACCAAGGCGAAAAACTTACTAAAACATTCACACAATAAACATTAAACCCGTTTCGAAATTTACCACTTAAAAGCGAAGGGGGGCTTCACTTCTATTCTAATCAACTGTCGAATAACATCTGGCATGAAAATAAAAGAAATCTCAAAGAAATGACGTCAAGATAATGTGGCACCAAGCCGAATTAGCATTTTTTACTAAAAGTGGAAGAACAGTCAAAATGACCACCAGCCATAATTTTAAGTATATACAGTAATAAATGGATTAAAAAAATTATATGATTTTGTCATCTTGGTATATATTTAGGAAAAGTAAAAAAAATATCAAAATATTAAAAAAAAAATTTTTAAATACCTGTATTTTAATTTCAGTTGTGTTAAAAATAATCGTTTCCATAATTCCAGTGTTAACCGTCAACCTGATAGTTACACAACCTATTTACTAACAAAAGCAATATCCGTAGCTTGCGAGAAAAGAGATAAATGTTAAAATAAAACTCGAGCGTTAAACTATGAAGTAAAGGGCGCCTCTAAATTTTGCCTCAGGCTGTCAGTCATTCGCGAGCAAATATGGCTAGCAAAGCTGAAGCTGATTCAAATAATTCAGTTTCTAGGGGAAACAAAAATGAGGCGATCAGCGATACCTTCCTAAAGCTGTCTCTTAAACTCAAGAACTATGTACTTAAATACATTATCTACTTCTCATCTTGATGATAACCGACGAAAGTATAAGAAAAAGCATGGACGAAATAATAAAAAAATTGGACAGAAAAAAATAATACCCTACTGTTGCCATTACCAGAATTTAAATAATTCAATAACAAAGATCTTAATGATATGGTATAGAATTTTTGCAATTATAAATTTCAGACTGAGCCAAAGCTTTGGCAAAACTTACAATGGGTAAAAAATGTATTGGCAATTGCCTATAATTGATCATATTAGCTAACAAAAGAAATGCTTGACAAATTTAGCTGGACATTACGAACACAGGAGGTAATTAACATACCTACTTAATGAAACTTTCATTTTAATATGCCTTTTGCACAAATATACAACAAAAACATAAATTTGCATGTCAAAAAAATATTGGCAAAGTTCTAACTGCTATGTAAATTTTGTTATTTTGAGGTCACGTGTTTAGACTGATAAGAAGCCCTGTTAGTATAAAATCTGCTGTGCTCTTTTAAAAGGTTGTTTTGTTAATACTGTGATAAAATGGTTTCGAAATCAAAGGAGTTAAATGCTAATGTTAGAAAAATGATTATTCGGCTCAGAAATTAGGGTTTAACTTATCGTGCTATAGAAATACAACTGAGCATAAGTTTATTTACTGTTAAAAATGTTGTAGAAACGTTCAACAAGACAGGATCGACGGAAAATAAGATTAGAAGTGGACGGCCTAGAATATTTTCTGCAAGGGAAAAACGTGGCATTATCAACGAGGTTAAGTAAAAACCTAAAGTAAGTGCACCCCAGTTAGCCAAAGATGTTGCTAATACTTCGCATAAAACTTTTAGTGTACAGACTATACGGAATGCTTTACATTAAGGAAGTTATGGAAAGGCAGCTAGAAAAAAACCTTTCATTTCAGAAATAAACAGAAGAAAGAGATTAGATTTTGCAAAAGCTTAAGTCAATTTATCAGACGTGTTTTGGAATACAGTTATGTTCTCCGACGGATCGAAGTTTAACATTTTCGGGAGTGATGGACGACCATATGTGTGGAGAAAGACAAACATCGAACTGGAAAAACAGCATTTAACACCGACTATGAAACATGGTGGAGGGAATGTCGTGATTTGGGGCTGTATGGTAGCAAACGGTTTTGGTAACGTGTGCTTCATTGATGGTATTATGATAGCACGTACATACTACATTGACATATTGAGCCATAACATGAAATTCAATGCCCAAAAACTTAGCTTAGGAACATCATTCGTGTCTCAACAGGACAATGACCCTACACACACAGCGAGCCTCATCCGGGAATGGTTACTTTCACGAGCAATCTAAATTCTAATTAAACAGTTGGGAGAAGTAGGATAATCTTAAATCTTCTTACCTTGTCTCCTCGCTCGTGCATAGATGTTGACGCTGGGAAGGCTGTTTTCTTAAATCCAAAAAGCTACTAAAAGTTCACACACATAATTTATTAATCATTTTAACACGCACTCAGACTCAATAATGGAGACACTTAACGGAAACTACATAGTAATAAATCAAAAAAAGAAGTTAGAGTCATCAAACGCGCAGTTTAAATTGGAAGCACTCCATTCTATACTGTGAGGGTTGTAACAGTTACTCTATAAAGCTCCTCGTCAGTTAAAGACACCGCCTAAATCATCTGACATAAATCCAATTGAAAATTTATGTTACAAATTGAACCTAGAAGTCAGCAAACATAAAATTTCATGTAAAAATGAACTTAAGCATATACTTCCGCAAGAATGGCACAAAATTTCCAATAGTACAACTAAGACTATGGTTTTCTGTATGAGAAATAGATTGCAAGCTGTTATAAATGAAAAAGGTATGAATATGATGTATTAAATTTTGTTCCCACATTTTGCTGTATAATCTTGCCAATACTTGTTTGACATGCAAATTTATGTTTTTGTTGTATATTTTGTCTAAAAGGCATATTGAAATGATGGTTTCATTTGATTTGTCTGTTTATTACTTCCTGTATTCGTTATGTCCAGCTAAAATTCTCAAGCATTTCCTTTGTTAGCTAATATGATCAATTATAGGCAATTGCTAATACTTTTTTTACCCACTGTATAGTTCTCTGAAAAAACAAATTACAGCATAAGGTACAGTTTGACATATCAAGAAACCCTTCCATCTTTCCTGGAAGGAAAAACACAGCTCCTACCGCGAAATCACATGCGCCGACATATATCTCTCCCCTTGCCCACTGACTCAGAAAATGTCAAACCCAAGGCTTGAACCAACGTAGTTTTCAGCTTCTAAAATCCTGTAATTGCCTCCGCTGATCACTTACACTTCTTTTAAAATTCAACAAACACTCTGCAATATTTTCGAAATCCTTAATGAATGTAGAGAAATATGATGTCGTACAGCGATAGCAGCGCCCCCACCTGAAGTAGAAAAAATTAATTAGATGTTAGATGCTAGACGGGAAAGGCGTAGTAAGCCTTATCCTTTGTTTTGTAGAATTACATATGATGATTTATTAACTGTTTAACTGTATATAGTGTAAATAAATATTTAAATTAATGTTTCTTCGAATCAATGATAGATATAGATTTCTTCATAGATAGAATTTCGACTTAAAATTAGCCTATTGCGAAATTAGCCTTTCGCCACAATCAATGTCCTAACAAGATCCTAGGTATTTGCTCCCAAAGTAATCTCCAAATATTTTTTAATCGTGATTATCTTAGATTAATCAGTCTCAATCTCTGTAAGCAAAGAAATTCTTTTCCCACGCAATAATTTTTGGGGGCGTTTATTTTTAAACCTGCTCCCCGTAATAACGTAAGAGCGTCTTCCAGTTCTTCGTGTACTCGTTAGTGGCGTTATACTAGTAAATGTAATGTCGTCTAATAGATAAAAGCTGATAGGCGCATAGTCCAAATGGCAATCTTCGAAAACATTCAGCTCCGAGCTTATGATTAAAGACGTTTTCGCCACATCCTCTGATCTCATGTATATCTAAAAATAGCCAGAGGTTAAATCAAGCGTGGTCCTACATTTAGCTCGCCTGGTTTTCCTAATTATTTCCTTGATCATGGGTAAGACGTAAAATGAATGTTTAGTTCTGCTATATAAGTTCTTCTAATTCATAAAAACCTCCAAGACTTATGGCTTGTTGGGAAGGGAGGTAAAATATGCTCTTCCGGAGACAAAACCCCCTGAACAAGCGTATAGATTACTTATGAGAATAATGATCTTATTTTTAAACTTATTCTTCATACGCTTCTTATGATTTCCTCTTTATTTTATCGTTCTAAAAGGAGGATAATCAGCTGCATCTATTTCTTTTGTGATTACGCTTGTTAACAACGGGGTACCATCAAAAAACGCCGAACACTGCTTATTAATTTCTGAAGTTTTTCTATGTCTTACTTCGGCAGATCTTGCAGTCCAGAGTTGGTGGTGGTACCTTCTCTTGCATTCTGTTCACATTGAGCTCCATCATCTCTGCTTAAAAATCTATCTGCGCCTCAAATGACTTTAAAAATTCCAAACCAGTACCCCATTTGCCTAAACATTCCTGACCATTTAAAACAGAATGCGATGCCTTTCTTCCTTTACTTGGACCCTCAATGTAACACTGCTTATAAACACACAATACCGAACCTATGCCGCTATTACTTCCGTTTTTACAACTTCAAACAACCTTCGTTTCCTAAAACATTTCTTAAAAAATCTTCTCCAAGCAACTATACTGCGCCTCTATACTCAAGAACGCTACTGAAAGAATTCTATTCAAAACTACTTGCATGTCAGGCAAATTCACAACAGTTTTTCGACAACCGTTAGCTTTTAACTGCGTTTGAGAAGCTTTCTGCTGTTGATTTTGGAATGAATGAACTTTCAACATCTTTTCTTAGTTTAAATGCCTCGCCCTATTGTTTTCGATAACCGCTTTTCTCTTCTTATCGAAGATCTATTTATAGCCTCTTGTCGCTCGCTATTTCGCTTATTCGACCAAGCATTCATCAGCTAGCCATCTCTACTTCTATCGTCGAATCCACTACCGTAGCTGCCAAATCACATAATACCATATTTTCCCGCATATCCAGTTTTGACCGCCTTTCGTACTTCCCAGCTAATTCGAATAATTTTTGTAACACTCTGGGTTTTCTCAATTTAACGAACTCCTGTATCCGCGATAGCAACTACTAGAATAACAACTATATGACATTCTTATCAAGCTTCCTTCTTTACAGTAATTTTATAGTTTCACATTTCTGTAACTCAATAGACGTCTGTTTTTCCGCAGCCACCTTATAGTTTTCGAAGGTTCAGACCCCAAACAGGCTCTGCCCCTTACGGCGAGGAATGCTTTAACAAGTACGACCTTCTAAACTTAGCACTGCATTTCGCTATCGGGTTTATCGGGTTCTCCTAACAGACTTTGCTGACGCCTATAGCATAACTCAGGTCCTGCTGCTCTTTCCAAAAAAAAAAAAAAAAACCCTTCTGTTCCTATTTTCTGCTGACCCCGAACTGGATATACTAAAAAGCGACTTTCGAACCTCGCCACAAAATATAAAACCGAGCTTCCAGCATAAAATTTGACTGCAGCATCATTGAAGACTTCATGGCACTTACAGATACACGAATCCTTCCATAGGGCACCGGGTTTGCTCGTATTAGTATATAAAAAATCAGGATTTACTTGCACCCAGAGGCCGAAAAGAGGCATGACCAGCCGCGTCATCAGTTGTGATGTCAGTTAGTGTTCGGTGTCATCAATGACATCGGAAAGCGTAGAACCCGTAAAGTACAAGAGAGTTCTTTCAGAACGTTGATTGAGATGAGTTGTACAGCTCTTGCTTCTTTTAGTTTCGGTTTCAAGTTTCAATTTAACGTTTTCACAATTGGCAACGGATTTAACGTTTTCACAATTGGCAACGGATTTAACGTTTTCACAATTGGCAACGGATTTAACGTTTTCACAATCAACAAGATTCTTGGGGCTCGCTGATCTTAATTTTGGGGTAAATGCTCATGATACTCTCTTTTGATGAAAATAAGAGCTATATAATTTGAGCTGGAAGTTTTATTACTTAAATTCCGTCATTTAAATCTCGTCCCTTTAAAAAGTACTAATTTACATTTTTTTTTATTTCATTTCACTCAGAGTTTTTTTTTTCAACTTTTTAGCAATTTCCAACATACTTTTAATTTGAATTTATTTGTTATATTTTCTGAAAATATATATGATAAATATTTAATTTTAAATGTAATTTTTTAACTTCTTTCCTACTTCTTCGTAATTTTCAGCATATTTTAATTCTTAACTTGATTATTATATTTTAGGAGCATAATTATTCAAACAAACGCCTTTTATTTATCTATTATTTAATTTTTAACTTTTTGCCATCTTTTTTTCTAGTTTTCAACATATTCTGAATTTTAATTTATTTCTTTTATCTTCTGTACATAATAACATTTTCCTCATTCGCAAAACTTAACGCTTTCAATTTTACTTATTATGCTGTTTCACTTAGTTCTACGTGATGTCTTCCATATGTTTAAACTTTTTAAATATACCGAGAGTTTTCAATTGGCCATTCTCTTTTACAACTGTTGCTGTTTTACTTTGTACATAATTTCTTCACCTACTTAAATTTCTTAAACATGCCAAGATTTTTAAATTAAATACGACTGTTAATGAATACTCATACGGTTATATATTGAATAGTCTTTACTTAATCTCTATTTCATGGTGTAAGGGCTTATTTTATTCTAAGCTATTATTTTTATTTTTATTTCCTTTCCCTCCTAATTTCAGTTTCCTGCCGGAATGTAAATTTGATATGACGTAGATGCAAATCTAAACGTGTTTAGGAGCAGTATTTAAGCTGCGTTTCAAGAGTTTGAAAAGTAATACTAACGGACTAGTTCCCACTTTATGCTGCGTGTTTGAATTTAGCTCTCTAGTCGGTGTTGACACCCGTCAGATTCATACTGATATTTCTAGGCTCGGCTTTGCTATGAGCAGCTGATTTAGAGTTTAGATAAACTAAGGAGCCAGTCGTTAGATATTTTAATTTATTAGTAATTTGTTACATTCTTATTTTCTGTTAAATTTACGTTAACCACAAGTGGTGGTGATTTGTGAGCACGAAGTGCGTGCATCAGTTTTAATCTAGTTTAAATAAAAAGATTATTTAAAACTTTTCTTCTGCAGAATTTATTCTTCAAGACATAGCGAGAATTCGCTACTTCGTCTTCTACATAAAGTCCAAGTTGTATGCTACCTAAGAAAACCCAGAGACTCTATAATAGTTATATTTTAATTTACATACTTTACAATTATTTATTTTGCAGCAGACTTACCATTACTAATTCTAGTATTTTATATCGTCATTAATTCATTCGCATTTTCAGCCTTTATGATTTGCTTTACATTCAGGTATTTCCTTATAATTTTTAATATCATCTGCATTTGAATACATGTATACAAGTTTTTTCTTGTCACTCATGTTCATTTTCGGATCCTGATTAGATTTTTACCAACTTGATGTTCTAAATTTTTAGAAGGACATCTCAAATTTCATCCGTAATTTTACAACCATATTGACTGATTCATGGACTCATAAATAAGTATTTCTTACCACTGCTAACCTTTAATATATTTTAATTCAATATTTTACGTTAATCTATTCCATTCATTCGGTTATTTTTACGTTTTATGTACATTGATAATAGTAATTTCACCTTAATATACCTTTTCATGTGTTAAAGAATTATGGATACAGTAACCACCATGAAAATCTTCCTGAACAAGAAAGGGTTTATTTATATTACGTAGATTATCAAACTAACTAACTAAATAACAATTTCAGAACTATCTTTTTACTACGGAGACTACATATATAAATTTTAAGTTTGTATATATATAACAAATAATATTAACCTAAAACATTAATAAATCATATTTGTAGTAATGTTTAGAGCTTCATAAAAGGCAGCATTCACTGTGTTAATGCATTGTATCATCAGTTATTTATATTAATCAATACAATATTTCCATTCAGTATACCTATTCAGTATATCTACCTATATATATATATATAGTTGAATGGAAATATATATATATTATATATATAGTTTTTCTTTTACTATAGCTGAATAATTAAATATTGTGAGAAAAAGGGTCTGTATCTCACGATATTTAATTCCCATTTAATAACTTTTTCTAGAATCTACACTGAACCGCATTCATTAATTCACTAAGTTCTTCGAAGTTTCTTAATTTTATTTTAAAATTTTTTTTAAACTTCATCAGTCCGTCTTTCTATATCATACCCTTTAAACAACTGCAAGCAATTGCTGGGGAAATGAGAATAAATATATTCAATTTCTCAATGCTTCATTCACGAATCATTTTAACGATAACTACTGAATACCATTTCAGACACCAACATGTATCTACAGTATAACTCAATTTTTCTGCAAGTTACAATTTTATATCTTCAAGAAACACAAATAAGTCTTGATCATAGATGCTGCTTTCGAAAACCTGCCGCACAACATTATTTGTAAACTGACCAGCATTTTAAATGAATGCTTGTGTCACAACTATTTTCCTATCTCATGGAAACGTGCAAAAGTTATTTTGATTCCGAAGCCTGGTAAGGATCACACTAAACCTGACGGTTATCGGCTGATCAGTTTGCTACCAAAGCTAGGAAAAATTTACGAACGGATTATTTTATCACGCATGCAATCTTATCTCAATTTACTACCGTCTGAATAATTTGGTTTTCCAGCCAGGCTTTCGACTTCGAAATGGAAAATGAATCTTTTCAGCTACGAGATTCTTCAATAGGACCGCCATCTGCGCCTATTTGCGGCTTTCATGCTCAGCGATAACCAAAATTTTCCTATATAAAGCTTAAATGTGCTTTCACATCTGCTCTGTCCAAAATCTTGGCTAAATCTGTGCATGTAGCATGATAGCATGATTTTGACTTCATCCTCATCACTCATTTTATGCAAAGCAAATGATTGTAAATATTGTGTATGCAGTCTTCCAGTTTATGAGAAAAATTTATATTTTTATGTATTTTATCTTGTCTCCAGGACTCACTTAGGCATTTCTGTCCTTGCATCGCTATATCAAGTAACCAACTGAAGATAGCCGGTATACAGCTTGCACGTTTTGCAAGCTAGACGCGGCGGTAACGACAAACGGAACGGAACGGAAGTCTTGATCATTCTCTGTGTTAGAAAACCACGACTGAGTTAGCAACAAAACTGTAAGATTTGCGATTTCAGTAGACTTACACGCATTTACAGGGCCAAGGGTTTTACATTTTTCCAATGTTCATTTCAGGCCATGCTCCACTAGAATGTGTAATAGATCACTTTTCCTTTTAAGTACTTCTGAACGTTGGTTACAATTCCCAAAAAGAGCAGTTTCATGTTGTTTCAAAGCATCAGTAAAACTCTTTGAATAGGTGCTACATTTCAAAGAAATTTCATGAGACTTCATGCGTCTCTTCTAATCTCTTTTACTGAAATAATTCACTTCCACTCTACAAGTTCCGCGCATCTCCGGTAATTGTCATAGATGACGCTGAACGCCGCCGCTGGCCTCACCTCCCTCCGACCTCCAGGTGCAGGTGAATCCCCATTTTTTTGTCTACTGGTATTCAGCTGTGGACCTAACTGTTAACCCGTACAGACAGTCAGACGATTTCTTGTATCCTTTTTAATTTCTGAGTAAAAAAACTCCAATTCTGAAGGTTTAAAATGAATCTTTTTTATTTAGTCGTCAGTCTGATAGCTGCGGAACCTGTTGTAATATCACTGACTATTATTAAATTGGGAATGGGAAGTTAAAAGCATAAAAACCTTTATTTTTTCACTAAACTCTATATGAAAAGTTATTTACAGTAAATCGTCAAGAAAGATCATTATCACACTATCCAATTCTTGCCTTTTTACCCAACTCCTAGGAATGGTTTCTACGAGAAGGCAACTTTCTCAAGAAGTGAAAAAGCCTCCATTTTCCAGTATGCTCACCCTCTTTATGCTCGCAACATAATGGGGTGCACATATGCTGGGCTCATGACATTCCAATAGATGCGTTTATTCGTCTCTGAGTTTCTAAAGGAGCAGCGAACTTTCCTATGGAAACATTCCTGAAAGTTTGTAAATGGTTTTTGCTGGAACCAGGCGGAAAGCCTAACTTCACACAGTGTAGAACGCATTAAAATTTGATGTCTTTACACTGTGTAATAATGAAAAACAAACTCTGTAGCTTTCTGCAAAAGAGAAAATAAATTTTAAGGTAAAAGTGAAATATTAAATTACAAGCTGAAGCGAGCCAGCAAGCTTTGATTCAAGCCCTCAAATTTTGGCAGTCATTTAGGACTAGCAAAGTGACTTCTAGTAAGTCAGTTGCTGGGCGAAGCAATAGCGAGATTATCAGCGATAGATGCCAAAACTTTGTCTTGAACTAAAGAATTTTATACTTTGTAGAGACGTTAGGTATTTTTTTAAAGCAGGAGAGATTAAAAATGAGCAGTGCCTTCGCCGGGACTCGAACCATGGACCTCTTGAATACGCGTCGAGCCTGCTGACCACTACACCACGAAGGCATGCGAAGAAGGCGGGAGAAATACCTTATACCCTGCCCTTTTTAAAGGGCGACTGGGGATTAGGGAACCCAATCGTCAAATCCTGGTGATGAAGCATCATCATCCAGCACCTTTTTTAGTTCGGGCGTCACTGTAGAGACATTAGATGTTTTTTGAAAGCAGGAGAGATGAATAAGCAATGGCATTGCCGGGACTCGAACCCCGGGCGTCTCGAATACGCGTCGAGTTTGCTGACCATTAGATCACGAAGGTATGGGAAGAAGTCGGGAGAAAAACCTTATAACTTAAATATACAAACTACTTTGCAACCTAGTTGGAGCCGACAAAAGTGAAAGTATAGACCAAATTACAAGATAACATTTTAATAAACATGTCTCTCTAAAATTAAATAAATAAAATCCTTTAAACTGGCATGTATAAACGTTAAATGTCAATAAACCTCGGTAGACATAATCCTTTACTTTCGTCTTTTAAATTTACCTCCAGAAAATCTTTTGCTGTGAAGTTTGGTATCTGCGTTTTGGATTTGGCAAAGGTTTACTGTAACTAAATTTTCATATTTTCTGATATAGAATTTATACCAAACAAATATCTCTGCTTAGGGAGATTACTTTCGAAGGTTTGTCAGAATTAATGATTGTCCCGTAAATCTAATATGGGAAGAAAGCATTCTTATTTTGTTGATTTTTTTCTGTTGGTCATGGTTATGGTTATGATTATTCTTTCATTTTGTCTGAAATACGCATATAGTATAATAAAAGCTGTAGAATTATTTTTGAAATGTTATATAAATTATAAGTATTTGGAGAGTGCCTAAATGCATTATAGAAAATTCAGTTGTATTACTCTGCTGCTTAAAAAATTCTCCGTGCAGTTTGATGTAATTTAAACAGATTTCTTTCTGTTTACAATTCCACATAAAGTATTAAATTTGCACGATTCTCTTGCATCTGTTATTATCATTGCTTACGCGTATATCTTTGAGTCATTTAAATGTTACCTCTATCGGTTTATACGTATGAATATAATTCACACAGAGAAATAATTATTAAGATTTTGAAGTCAGTTGTGAGACAAATTAGGAATGTGAAATGTGCATATAAAATGCGAAAAAGTGTTTTGATTGTTAGTGGTCATTTAATATTACTAATTTCACGATTTATATCTTAATACTGAACTGATAATTAACTGCCAAATTAAAGCTTAACTAAATCATTTTATTCAAAATGAAAATATACATTTAAAACTCAAACGAATATTATTAGGTTATATAAGGCGTTATAAACGTTTTTATGAACTGAACCCAATAATGCTGCAAATGTTACAAAAATCATCGATGTAAATCAAATGTGTTTTAGTTAAAATCAATTAAACGTGTTACGAAAAATAACATACAAATTTATATTAACAAGAAATGTTTTTAATACTTTTAATTCGGATAGTTTGTTACGAAATTATAATCTGATTAAATCTGAAAAATAAATTAAATATCTTATGTTTTGCTTCATTGGCTTATCTTATGTTTTGCAGTCTGTGAATTGATTATACGACAGGTCGCATAGCGGATATACTAGATACCTTATGCTTAGATCAGTGTCAATATTTATCGAGAAAAGCGAATGTTACACAAATGGTGCGAGTAACGTAACGAATATTAACGCTACAAAATTTTCTAAGACTCTACTGAGGACGTTTATGACGCTAAAAATTTGCTTGAATTTTCAAAAGATTCGAGGCAATGGCAAACCCTACAACAGCTTTTCCGTAGAGATCAGTTCGTTAATGGACGTGGATGAGGACGTCACGTCATAGTTGCTTAGCTATTTAGAGCTTCATCGTTCTTCTGGCAGATCACGTTCGCATCTTTTCATCTTCTCGCCATAAGTGATTCTCCTGTGCGTTGAAACAGTTAATTCTTAATGGTTATCAGTCTTCATGATAGATTAGGAAGATACCTTACATACAGTTTTTGGCGAGTAAATTGTTTGGTACAATGTTTTTGTGCTACTTTCTCGAACACGCCAAATTTCATAAGTGAAAAGATTAAAACAATTGTCTATCTTAAATGGTCGAATTATTAATTACTTCTTAATTTATAGGTTTTGATAGGAAGCTTTACTATTTTTAATTTATACTGCTTTTAGATTCATTTAAATTTACACAGCTTTTGTGGACTCTCCCTAAAATAAAAAAAGAATGAATTATCAGCAAGTGAAATAAAGTTACACTTCAAAAATGTCTGGAATCTATGCTTTGGTATGCATTCCTTTCATTCTTTCGAGACATATATGCGACAATCTAACATATGTTATGCTTTGCCTGAGACCAAATACCGTAATTTCTAATCAACTAAAAACTTGCATATATTCTCAAAACACAGATTATAGATAAATAAATTAAATTGGCTTTTAAAATATTACTCCGACAGGGGTATTTACTTCCAGCAACGAAACACGGATGAAATAAAGCGCTAAATGTTCCGCCCAACCAGGATAGTGGTTAGTGACTCTGACTGCCGTACCGAAGGACCCGGGTTAATCCTACGGGTGTTTGTAAATGTACAGTGTCTGTGTGGCATGGGGCACTCTAAATATGCAGCAAGCCGAAAGTCCTCTCGAATGGTTGGTAGTAAGGGAAAGGGGTGGGAAACTCTCCGATCCTCCCCCCCCCGGGGTGCTCTCTCAAAGTTTGCAGCAGAACTGAGCTAAAGTCTGACTGTTCCCTATATGGTGCTTAAAGCTCTTGCCATCCACAAGCGCTTTTGACTCCTTGCCACGATGAATGCAGTGGTCTTGCACTGACCATTGTTAGAGAAGTGAGCTTGATAACAGCAATAACAACAACAGGACTAATTGAAGCATTTGAGAACTTATTTTTTGGTTAGAAAAGTCCCGCCAAAGAACGAAAGTTACCCTTTTAGCCATAGGCGTATATATATATTGAATTTAACAAAATTTCTAAATTAAATTCTGTAATTCCGACTTACTGTCATTTTAAATCGTTTGGTAAAAAAACATCACGAGGAAACCAAAGCAGGTAATAAACAGAAAAATAAATTTTTTTTCGACAATAGATACAGTAAGGTTAAACGATAACATTAATAATTACTTTCTAACAGAAAATTTCACCAAAAATATCATTGCTTGGTTGCATACTTGTAAGCACAAATTCTTGATGTTTCTTATTAAATTTATCAAACAGCATTTTATCGGACACATTATAATCAGAGAACCAGTAATAGATTTTTGCAATTTTGAATTCCCTACCAGTAACAAGTGCAATAAAATTTACTGCAAAATGAACTTCCTACATCCAAACTATGACAATATTCAGTTCAGCAAAATTTTCAGAAAATGTCAAAAACTATTTCCAGCTACTAAATTACAAATCTCACCAGCTTTTAAGTATCAAAAACCTCTTAGCAAATTGTTAATTAACCACCATGATCTAGATTCTGCAGCCCACTGATACTGCAAAGAGCTTCAATACAAAGACTACGTAGACCAATTTCATAAACATATTGTTACTGGCAATTTAACAATAGTAAAAAACCAGCTTTTAAGAAATTTAATGGAAAAAAGCACTAAATTTAGACCAGTCTTGAAAATTGGCAAAAATCACTGTTTTAAAAGTTTCGAAAAAAATCTTAACGAGTTCATAGTTAAAACTAGTTACAAATTAAATATTCCAAATTCTGCCTTTATGGCATGGAAACATGAAGTTTTAGAAGAATTGAAGCAAATAATTCGAAGCATTGAATTTAACAGCAATTTACCATGGAATTTTGTCAATCCTCTTTTACAAGATTTGAAACAACAATTCATTATTACAAAAATTGACAAAGCCACAAAATTTCAGCATTATTTGAAAATTTTTTTATGTCTCACTAATTAATACTGAACTGAATAATGGCACTACTTACAAACTAACCAATTCACAAGAAAATGTCATGGCAAAGAAACTTAAAGCAATTCATAAAAAACTTCAAATTTCACAACCATCTAACTACAATAGATTAGCAAATCTGTATGCTCTTCCTAAATTCCATAAATCACCACTCAAATTTAGATTTATTGCAAATGGTACAAATAATTATAAAAAGAATATAGATTACATATTTGCAATTTTACTTAAAAAAATCTGTATTTTAATTTATCAACTAGTTAACAAACAACATAACTATAGTTGGATTATTTATAATAATACTCCAGTTCTCAACATATTTAAAATTTTAGAAATTAAGAACATTAACTGCTATGACTTTGAGAACCTTCATACTTCTCTACCATTAGAAGAATTTTTTACTAGTTTAATGCAACTCCCACAACTTTTTCCTGATATGCTTAACATCCTTTGAATTGATAGATGGAAAACTTACCTGAATTGTGCATTATTTAATAACTACATTAAATTCAATAATAAGATCTTTCAGAAGATAAGAGGAATACCAATGGGAGCCAACAGTTCTACGCAAATATGTAACTTATTCCTTTTTGCTTATGAATATAAATTCCAACTAGGTTTGAATAAGAATGAATTAAAGTTATTTGAGAATACATTTAGATACATTGATGATATTATAACTTTCAATAATAATTCTGCTTTAGAACAATTCAAAATTTATCCAAATAGTTTAACACTTAATAAAACTAATACTAATCAAGATACTATTGAACACCTTGACCTACTTATAATTAAACACAGTAAAATTAAATTATATGATAAAAGGAGAAATTTCCAGTTTAATATTATTAAACTAATTAATTGGAACTCTAAAATCTCTAGAAAAATAATAGGTAACACTTTTTATAGCCAAATAATCAGAATAAAAAACATTTGTACTGAAATAGAAGATTTAAAAGATGAAATAATAAAACTAATTGATATTCAGGTTAATAACCAAGTCCCAACACAATTTATTAATTTATATATTAAAAAGGCAGGCATTAACTTTTCTTTATAATTTATTGACTCTTTATAGTATGATAACATTACCTTAAACCTTAACTGGAGGGTAATGAAGGATTTTGAAGAGTTAAGGGATTATC
>KK113022.1:173455-183478 GCA_000611955.2 Stegodyphus mimosarum | reverse complement strand
GTTGAGGTTATCGATAAATACTATTTATGGGCAAAAAAAAAAGCAATTAATTAAGTGCAAATAAATAACTAAGATACATATTAAAAGCAAGCAGTGTAACCGTTACAGTCGAGATACTAGAGAGTAAACATAAGAGTTGAGTTGTCGCTTGTCTGATTCAAAGTTGAGTTGTTACTACAATAGGAATTACATGTATTCGAAAGCTGGCTCTAGTACATGAGTATTAATATATTATTAAGTATCGCATAACATTTAAAATTAAATTCAACAAATTTAAAGTCACAGTTCAGATTTGTTTGATATTTTCAGATCTCACTATAATACATTTCCACGCATAATCAGTAAATAAATTATGTTACTGAATTATTAATTCATGCTGGTGCCAAATAAAAGTTGAACGTTGGTATAATTAACATTGGTATACCGGTAGAATCTGCGACTTAATTTTTTATGTTTCATTTACCATGTTACGAATATCGCTAATATTTAGACATGTTAGAAGTTTACGAAAGTGTTTATTTTTAATCTCAGGGGGAAAATAAAGAACATTCAACTCAAATAATTCATAGGACTAGTGTTAAATGTATTTCGTAAATTGTCAGGAAAACCTGAATTAAAAGATGGAAATTTCTGTACCTTCAGAAAACTTCTAATTATTATTAGAATCAAATTTTTCACATATTACAGTTTCACGTTATAGATAACTAATTCCCGTTTTTCAGTATACATTATGTTGGGGGGGGGACTTTTATTTATCATTATTATTGTTTCTCTTGTATATTTGCTTTTTATGACTTGTGAATGTGCTTTTTGATTGATAGAAACTGGGAAATTGCTGTTTCCTTTATACGGCATTCATATGACCCTTTTAATTACATTTTATAAAATCATTTTATGCAATAAGAAATGTCTATGCTAGCCTGTGCCTAGTTTCTAGTCTTACTTAAATTTATTAATTTTATGTCATTTTATCTATTTGTGAAGTCAGCAGACTAATCAAACCTTCAAAGCTAATTCTTATTTTATGAAAGCATGTATATAACTTATAAATCATCTTGATATTTTATTGGTTTTTTAATCGCGTCTTTGTAAAGTTATACAAATATTTTCTTACTCAAGATCTATTCCTTATCTCTCGTACTTGAAAATCTCTATGCTTGTCCTAATATAACAGCCAAGGCTTAACTTTTTAAATCAGAAATGCTGGAATTCGACAGAATGTCGTTAAGAACAGGAAAAAAAATTAATAAACAAAATAATAGATAAAGCAATAAACAGTAAGTAATTAAATAAAATATAAAAGAATAACAATATTGATAAATTAAGTTAATAACATTTAAGTAAATAATGAATTAGAATATCGTAAAAATTAAAGGAAGATAAGTAAATTCATAATAAATCAAATAAAATATCGTAAAAATTAAAAGAAGATAAGTAAGTTCATAATAAATCAAAATAAAGTTGAAATAAACAAATTAAATAATTAAATAAATGAACGGTATTTTAGTACATAATAACAAAGCTTCACACTACATACAAAGAATAAAAGCAAGGTTTTCTTTCTCTTTCCCCCGTCCCAAATAGCCGTAAACTTAACTCCTCAAGCATTATGAACAGCTGCTCAGGATACATCACTAGGGGTGGTTTGATATTGATTTGAACGTTGCACAGGGTACACCACTAGGGCGAGAAGCCGGAAGGGCTCGTAAATAACCATTCCTTACACGAGATTCAAACCTTCACGCTGCAATTCAGATTAGCAGTCAGCTTCCCCTTATCAGGACTTAGTGTTCTGTGCATCATTTTTGGAAACATAAGTACAGTCTGTAATCGGGTTCTTATCCTCAAGTTTTCAGTCCTGAACTGGAACAGGGAGCGGAAGGTACGCTATGTTCTGATGTAATTGCTGGGCTGGAGAATAACTGCACGTGAAAGGGATTTGAAATCCTCTTTTATTAAATCACTATTAGTAACAAACCTCCCAGTTCGGGAGAGATACAGAAAGTAAAAGACCACACTTGGGTCGAACTTAACAATCAAATAAATTTAAATACTAAACCTAAAATAGAAATTAAAGCAAACTTTGCTTCGCAGAGCAATTCGCGGAAGTTGGCCTCTACCCGAAAGGGTGCGTAGCAAGATATACTAAATACTAACGCACTTCAAATTGTTTTACAATGCAATCACGTAGTAAGCACTATGGCTTATACACAGTCCAGTCACATTAATGTGACCATCTGTCAAAAGCCAGAATAACCACCTTTCGCAGAGCGGACTGCTGCGAGACGTGCAGGAAGAGAGTCACATAGGTCCCTGAAGGTGTTCTCTGGGATGTTGAGCCATGCCGACTCTAATGCCGTGGCCAGCTGCGCTAGATTACGCGGTTGAGGATCCATGGCGCGAACAACTCGATCGAGATGGTCCCACAGATGCTCGATTGGGTTTAAGTCAGGTGAGTTTGCTGGCCAGGGGAGGACGGTAAACTCATCCTGGTGCTCTTCGAACCACGCACGTACACTGGCAGCTGTATGGCACCTCGCATTGTCCTGCTGGAAGATGCCATCATCCTGAGGAAAAACAATGCGCATGTAGGGGTGAACATGGTCCGCAAGGACAGATGCGTACTTGTATTGATCCATTGTGCCTTCCACAATGATCAGTGAACCTAGAGAATGCCAGGAAAACATTCCCCAGACCATAATGCTCCCGCCTCCAGCTTGGACCGTTCCGGCAATGGTTGCAGGGTGGTTCCTTTCAGAGGTTTCACGCCTTATACGCCAACGTCCATCTGTCCGATGGAGCATAAAACGCGATTCATCCGAAAACGCAACCTGTCGCCACTCAGTGGACGTCCAGCTGCTGTACTGGCGTGCAAATTCTAGCCTTCGCCGTCGATGAACAGCAGTCAGCATAGGTGCACGAACCAGGCGTCTGCTTCGGAGGCCCAGACGCAGCAATGTTCGCTGAATAGTACTTTGGGAGACACTTTTGGTAGCCCCTTGGTTCATTTTGGTGGTCAGTTGCTCAACGGTAGCCCGTCTATCTGCCCGAACGCATCTCCGCAACCGTCGTTCGCCTCTGTCATCTATGGCCCGTGGTGCACCACATTTGCCACGTCGCTGATTTTGGACTGTCCCATTTTGCCATGCACGGTACACTTTTACCACGGCGGCACGCGAACAGTTCACAAACTCAGCCGTTTCGGAAATGCTTCCACCCTTGGCCCGAAAGCCAATGATCATGCCCTTTTGGAAGTCGGATAAATCGCTTCGTTTCTGCATTACGCCAACGATTGAAATGTTTTCCGAAGCCCTCACACACCCTTTATATACGCTCAACTGCACTGTGCTGCCACCTGCCTTCTGTGATTGGTTATTTAACTCTGACATGGAAAGTACGTGGTGGTCACATTAATGTGACTGGACTGTGTAAATTTAAACTGCTAGCTGGTCAGACGAACGTTGAGCGGCGTGACCGTGATCTGAGGCTAAGCTCACACAATAAGAGGTTTCTACCTCTGGCTTAAATAGTACTTGGCTGTACTTCAATAATTAGCATAAGCTGAAACCGCGCGCTTCTTCTGACGGGAAGTTGAAGCAGAGAGGAGATAGACAGATTTAACTTAAAATAAAACTTGGTTAGTTTAACTAAAACCTTACACCCTAACCATTAATTACACACTCCAAGGGCACAATAAAGCAAAAGTAAATATCTTTATTAGTATTCATCGCGCAGAGGTATAAGTACGTTTTTACTTTGGTTTATAATCCACATAAAGACGTTTCAACCCAATGAATCACTCTTAAAATTTTCTCTTCCCTCCTCTCCCTTTTTTGACGAGGAGGATTTAACCCAGCTGCTGAAGTTTTTCGCAAGCATTTTGTTCTTCCCGGGAAAACGGGCAAACTGAGTCTTTCATTCAGCATTTAGTATCATTATCAGTTTTACTAACTGACAAACAGAATGTGGCTTTAATATTTTCGATTAATATTGTAACTCAGTTGTTCAGCGGAGTCTCTCGAATTTAAAACTGCAATGTACTCTGGTTAGAATTACTGTTTGACTCCAAAAAAAAAAAAAAATTAGAAATATCGGAACACAACATCGAATGTAAGCCTTGATCAGAGCGAAATATTTCATGTCTTAAGGTTAATAATTTTCAACTAACCATGACAAAAGAAGCTTTTCATTATAATTAGCTTGTTTTCTCGCATTAAATAATCTGCTGCATAAGCCTACAGTTTCTATTTTATGTACTACTGCATATGCCTATTAAGCTTCATCATTTTTAAGAAATTTTATTTTTCAAGGGAAAATCCAAAGTGTTTTATTCTTATACGGAATTTCTTTGAAAAAAGCCCAGAAATAAGAAAAATGGTATTTAAAATTTGCCAGCTTTAAATACACAATTTTAAACAAAACTAAAAAATTTGAAAATCTACAAAATAACGCAAATTTCGAACTAGAAAATTTGCCTTTTCATAATAATAAATGCGTAGCAATAATGCTTAAAACATAATATTAAATTGTACCATATTCAGTGCTAAAGAACGAGCACCCACTTATTCCAGCTGATGGGATAATCGCACAGTATGCATATAGAGCAGCGGTTCTTAACCTTTTACTAACGCGTACCATCTAAACAAAAACTGAAAAACTTTAGTACCACCACTACATATTACAATGATTATTTTTCATTTTCTCAAAAGAAATGTTATACATGTATATATGCCATTTAAACAACCTATTGGCTGTTTGTATTAAATATGCGCACATAAAAAATATTACATTAAAAATGAGTTACCATTTTTTATCAAAATTTAAGTTATAAGACTTTAAATTTTCTAAAATTTCACACTAAATTTTCTAAAATTTAGTGTGAAATCCGGGCCTGTTTAAGAGCGATCAACTTCTTTATATCTGGTCTTATTTCGCTTAGTTTTAACCGTAAATTAGGATCCACTTTTAATTTTGTTCTGTATTTATTTTTCAAATATACACTCTTAGACAAAAAAAAACGACGCACCGAGAAGATATAAAGCAAATTGGACACAAATTGGTATGCATAGAGGTTTCGACGGAAAATTCAAAATTTTACATTTTGGTTGCCAATGAATGAACGGTTGTCGCTACAACGCATCTGACCTGCGCAACTGGCAGGATATTTAAGTGGAGAAATTACAATTTCAGGTCATAAATTCTTCACGAATTTCATTCCGTGTACTCTAGTAGACAATAACTATGCCTCGCATACAGGTGAGCGAACGATATGGGCAGATGTCAGAATTTGAGAGAGCTCGTGTAGTTGGGCTCAGATGCCGGTTAGCCTTATCGGCGAATAGCTTGACGTTTGAGCAGGAGCGATGCCACTTTTAGACGATGTTGGCAGGAATGGGTGAACCATGGCCACACACAGCGTCAAGAAGGAACCGGTAGGCCTAGAGAAACGACAGAACGTGAAGACCGAGCAATCGTCAGAGCGGCACTCACAGCCCCAGACGCATCATTATCATCGATTGTACGTGCAACTAGTGCTTCAGTGACCGCAAGGACCATTCATAGACGGCTCACAGAAAGGGGGCTGAGGTCACGGCGTCCCTTCCGCCGACTACCATTGACCTCTGTACAACGTCAAGCCCGTTTGCAGTGGTATCGAGCTCATTCACACTGAAATGTCACTGACTAGAGTAGAATAGTCTTCAGTGATGAGTTCTGCTTTGAACTGAGCCCCGATGACCAGGGAAGGCGAGTCTGGAGACGTCCAAGACAGCGGTGTGATACCAATCTGACTGTCTTCCGGCAGACAGGCCGACAACGACGAGTGATGGTCAGGGGGACCATTTCATTTCATAGTAGGACCCCTTTGGTTGCAATCCGTCACAACCTTACAGCACAGAGGTACGTCGACGAAGTTCTAAGGCCTGTTGTGTTGCCCTTCATGTCACGCCACCATGGGCCATTGCAGCAAGATAATTTCCGCCCGCACACTGCACATGTTTCTACTGCTTGCCTTAGTGCTTGTCGAACATTACCTTGGCCAGCAAGGTCGCCGGATCTCTCTCCTATTGAGCACGTTTGGAGCATTATGGGCAGAGCCCCCCAACCAGCTCGGGATGTTGACTATCTAACGCGCCAGTTGGAAAGAATTTGGCCTCGATTGATAGAGGTTGCCTCAGGAGGACATCCACAACCTCTATCAATCGATGCGACGCCAAATAATTGCTTGCATAAGGGCCAGAGGTGGACAAACGCGTTACTGACTTTTTCACTTTGTGAAGCTCTATCACTTCAATAAACCATAAAATTTTTCTCATACTATAGTCATTTGTTTTTCTGTACATTTACATCACTGCTACCGATTTTCGTCCCACTCGGATAACTCCTTCTTCGTGCGTCGTTTTTTTTTGTTTTTTTTTTTGTTTTTGCCTAAGAGTGTAACATAGAAGAAAATCCTTGTTAACACAAATAGGTTCTGCAAAAAGGCAATAAAGACTTGACAGCTTTCTTTGAAATGCTTTTAAATTTTTGTTCGGTTCATCTCAAAGTGTGTTATTTTTGAAATCTTCCATTACAGTTCGATTATAGAAAATTTCCATCAATTGTTCTTTTTCGTCACGAGATAAAATTTCAGGTGAGTTTAAGATTAATGAGATGCTATTACCTTTTTATAGGAACTTATTTTTGTCTCCTATTAAATACAACATCCATTTCTGTTACTCCTTTTAAAAACATGATTTATAACAAATTTTGTTATATCTATGGCTAAGAGAATTGTGAAAATAAAAACGGATTATTTTGCTAAAGTCTACGAGCGCCTATTGACCTTGAACAAAGCTCACATCGCCTAAATGTTCGAGTGTTAGAGAAAAACCTTAAACAGGATATTGGGGTTTTAATTTTTGAATTTAATATTTAAAAGTATTTTGTTTCTTTGTGTACCAGCTATTTTTTTGTTGCTTACCACCGGTTGAGAATCGCTGAAGAGGAGGAAACTTCATCAGCTCTTTCACGTTGCAGGAAGATATAAGGGAAAAGTGTTTTCCCTTTTTCCTTGTAAACTGCATTATGTAGTTAATAATGCTGGTATTTGGACAACGCACAGAAGTAGAAAACTGCCATGATAGCTCGTGATTTGTTTTGTTGCAAATTTATGAATGCTGAACAAAATATGTGATTGGATGCAAAGCTGTATATTTTAAATATTTAATGAGAATTTGACAATGAGATTGAGTTGAAAAACAATAATTCCTTTTTCACTGTTTCAAATTTATAGGCAATCATTACATGCCCTAAAACGACGTCTCTGCTTGTACCACTGTAACGTCCGTTTGTAAATTACTTTATATTTAAGAATAAGTTATAAGGTAAATAAATAGCAGCATAAAATTTTGCTTCATTTTTACTTAATAATATTTTTGTTAATTTTTCTGCCCATTATGAAAACTGCTAAATGAATGCCAGTTATCTGTTGGATTTGCTACATAGTTATTTGATATTTTTCATTTTTATATTTAGTCACTTTCCCATGAATTTAAAAAATTTTTATCCTCTATAAGTATTTTTCCAAAGTCAGAAAAATATTAATTTCACGCATTAAAAACTGATACATCTAGCATTTCGCACTCAATACTTTTCTTTCTCACTCTTAGGTACATTTTGTTTCAAAAATTAAATATAATTTTTCTCCAGGACACGAAGAAGATTGCTGTGTTTTGATGCCTTTTTCAGAAAAATGTAAAAATATAAAGTCATTTTAATCGTATTATTGATTTTTATTTGAGTCTTTGTATTACAGTTAAGGAAGGTGCATTTATTAATAATTATTTGAAACTATAACTTAAAGAATTAAAATAGAGAGAAATAGATGCAGTCCAATGGGTGGAAATATTTGTTAGCATCGTTACTGTAAGAAAGTAAAATATGTTAAACCATAAAATTATAATTCGATTTAAAAGCTTTTTTTCCCTGTATATTTCAAACCCTCAGACAATTCTCGACAGACCTTTGTTGAGAAAGGCTTCGTTAATAGAGGTTCTTCTGTGCTTGGCTAATCAAACTAGTCTTCCTCAATGTCCACACACCTTTTGCTATGTATTTGTCAAGAAATAGGGTTCTCTGGCTGAAGGCGAATGGTCGATGCTATTCGCACCAATATTAACCACGCATGCGCATTGAGTTGTCAGATCCAGATCCGTCATTTGAACTGAATCGAAAAGAATGAATCCTAAGTACGCGAACTGCCTAAGTCTGTTGTAGTGAGTCCTTTCCCCCCCCACCAAAAAAAAAGACTCACTACAACAGACTTAGGCAGTTCGCGGTTTTTTCCCCACTAAAAAAAAGGCGGGTTTCTACTTTGGGGTAATTTATCATTTTTTAATCTTTTGAAAGTTGGTGACTTTCAAAATATTAGAAAGAGAAAAGTGTTCCTTTTTTATATATATATAAAAAGAAGGAACGCATTTTCCTTATTTACGTATATATAAAAAAGGGCAGATTTTTATATTCGCAATGTTTATCGTTTTCCTGAAAGGTTGGAATAGTCTAAACGACTGGTTTGGGGGGGGGGGCTAAGATCTTGTTTGCATTTTTTGTACTTCTTATAATACATGTAGATTCAAAGATGTGTTTTGCACAGTCAAGATTTTAACTTATTCCTCCTTGAAATTTTTCGTCTGAAAAAAGATAATAAAAATTAGACTGAGTATTCCTGCGTAGAAAATTTAGACGTGAAATAAGTTAAAGGCGATAAAATAAACTATTAAATGAACAATTAATCATATAATACTGGTTATCAGAGATTTTGTATGCTTGTTTAATTTTTCTATGGAAATACTCGTCATTTTCAATATACATAAAATATTTCAAAGACCTTTGAAATATTAGTACAAACACATTAATAAATTAAATTTAAATAAATAATGGGCTGTAATTTAAAAGGCAAAAATAATTTAATGTAAGAGATTTAGATTGAAGAATTTGCGCACACAAATGAATTATCAGATTTTATAAGGCTTTATTTAATAAATAACTTTTATTTTGGAATATGGCATTTGAACCTATAAACATGCGTGGACACATAAAAAGTGATGCATATATAAGAACATTATAATTTTCAATAAGTTTTCTTATTGAGTAATAAATTTTGACAATTCTCTGCTATAAGACAAGGGTCTAAGTTTACATAAAAATTCCTTTGTTAAATGAAAGACTTTAAGTAATTTCTGCATCCTTTTTGGCAATACATTAAAGATTTTTTAACTAATTACACGTTCTCGCTATTAGAACTGAGGTACGTGTAACACGTGCCTAAGAAAGTATCCCTAACATTAACTAGAAAAACAGCAATCTTAGTTAAGACAGGTGACAGGTGACGGAGGACGGGGACGCCTGGTGTCTAACATAGGTAAACAGGCATATGTCCCGCGCCCTCCCCTACCTAGAGGTAACAACTCCCTGGGACCCCAGGGGGCCGCACAGGGAGTTTATTTTGATCTTAAATTAAAGTTTACACTGCCATACAAGGGCCCCCCCGGGGGTTGACTCAGGAGAATTCCTGGGAAGCACTGGCTAGGATCTGTACTTAGACAGTCTCAACCACGGGGGTAAAATATCAGGTACTATTGTACCTTATTCTTCACAGGACTAGAACCCGGGTATTGTACCTAGGATGGGATCAGGCTCGACAGGAACCGTACTGGTACTGGCTTGTCCGCTCCCTTGGCTGTGGTGGAGCTGATAAGAAAAACAAGGAGGAGGGCGTGGGACCATGCCCGTATAACCACAATGCTAAAGTTAGGGCGTCCCCGTCTCTCCGTAAAGCGTGCCATACAAGGGCTGATGAGGGATACATTGACTATTATGTTGGATTACAGATTTTAGATTTGCAAGGTATACATTACATCACATAACATACTGGTTACATATAGAAAGACACATAAACATAACACATAACACATAAACATATATGATATATAAACACTATTAATAACGGAGTTACTAGCGCATAAAGCACACTAAAAGTCT
>KK113022.1:114736-166075 GCA_000611955.2 Stegodyphus mimosarum | reverse complement strand
AACAAGTTGTTCTCTTCATTCTGATGTATCAACAACTTTCCCCATATCCACTGACAGATAAGGCTCTCCTATCTCCATTTTCAGATAAGCCTCCCTCCCACGGCTAGCCGTTCGTTCTCGGGAGCTCCCTCAACTCCCCCCTGTGCTCTAAGAGTGGTGGAAGACCTTCAGACAGCCCCCAGGCTGCTCTCCCTGAAAATTAGGGGGGGACGGAAAAGTCAGTGCATCGAGACTATACCTATACTGCCAATGGTGAAAGTGTAGTGCCCTCTATCTGTACCTTACTTTATGCCTATATGGGGACACACTGCAAAAACAAATCCCTGCAAAATTCAAATTCTTCGTAATAAATCCCTCAGCAAAGTAACTAGCGCTCCTTGCTTTATAAGGAATAGTATATTACATACCGATTTAAAAATCGAAACCATCCAAAAATACACGGAACTGCTTAAGTTTTTCTGCTACACTATTGAACACAATCAAAGCCGGAAGCGCATGGGGCTATCGGGAATTTGAGAATTTACCAGTACAGTGATGCTTATGTTACTAAAGGTGCTGGTACTTTTATGCAAGTCGGTGATTGTTCACCGAGACAGAAGTCGTCGTTCAGATGTTATGACATAAAGTTATCGCACCTCAACGAGGAGTGCTTTGTCCAGATTAGAAACTGAGCTTCTTAAAGGTGTCGGTACCTTTACAGAGGATTATTACCTCGACGAAGGTTGGTTTCTTCAAGTTTCATAAGGGTGTGGGCGCCTTTATGCCAGGGAATTTTTGGTCGATTAAAGTGCCCAGCAACGCTAAATCGCTGAACACTGCTAGCTCGAGCTTCGTTCAATTCCAAGCGAACGGGCTGGCTTCAGGGGCATTCCCCAATTAAAGCGTGCATACGAGACAGTTTCCTTTAGAAAATCCTCCACGAAGGCATTCATCCTCTCAGGAGAGAGCCGTCGAGGGCTTTGCCATTATCTAATAAACCAAACTAAACTGAACCTCGGACTTCGAGGTGCACATGTTCGGGGACAGGACCATTTGAATTCGAAATCCGGTGACTCTAACAGTCGTCATTTTCTACATATTGTTACGAAAAATTCGGCGGTTGCTTTCCGGCATAGCACTAGGGTTGCCATAAAATAATGTATGGTAGTGTTGCCAGATTGGCGACTTTATCGCCCATTTGGCGACCAAATTGGCGATATCCCATGGTCCAATCGGGAAGCTTCTAGAATAACTTCCTGTCGAGATATTTCTCGAAACGTGTGGAACTTAAAGAAAAGCTATATAAACCCTTGCGTTTCTGAGAGCCAGTGAGTTGCGAAGATTGTGAAGTGTTGCGAGCAGTGTGATTAGTTGTGAGAATAGCTGCTACGCGAGAGTTTTGGTGAACGGAAAGCGATCGAGATAGTGCTTTGCCGTGAAGCTAACTTTACAGTATAGCTTGACAGTGTATTGGTGATTGTTCCACGGTGTTTATTATAAGTTTAGTGTTGCCGGGAAGCTACCTTTACAGTTACAGCCTGAAGCTGTGTTGCTGATTGTTCAGCGTATTTATTGTAGATTTTCGACGCTTTTAAAGGTAATTTTGGAACTATGCTGTAAATAGTGATTCCTGTAAATAAATTGTGCTTTTTATTGTTCTGCATCGTGTTTTCATCGGATATTCTCAAATCCACGAACCCGTATAACGCAACAATATATATGTAGAGATCAGGTACAAGTGTATGGTGCACCAGACTGCGTCATAGAGAAAACTGGTAAAGGCCCTGTGATGAGTGATTTGACGACTGTCCTCTCCAGCGCCACCAACTGGCAGTTTATTTATAATTTTAAAAAGGTTACAAGTAGTGAATCACTGAATGCACATTATTAAATCGACGATGAATTTATGTCTGTTATGTATGTTTCAATGGTGCTGCAAGTATCTTTGAAATCTGATATCATAATTGTCTGTCAGTTAGAGGACACGTAAAGATGTAGTGGTCAGGATTTCCCTATGTTTGAATGCGGAGATGCTTCATTATTTAATAATATAAATTTATATAAAAGAAATAATGCTGCGTAGAGATTGGATAGCAAGTCTTAAATGAAAAATTAAAGATGGGTATGCTTTTTGTCACTTCATAAATGAGTATTGAATCACTTTAAAAATGCTTTTATTTTAAAATAGGCGAAATTTCCATAATATCAGAAAGAAAATTTTGTTATTTTGGAAACTGTTGCTCGTATGGGTAACGTGCAATGCAGTAAAAATTCTCAGCGGATATTACTGCGTAGATTTATAAAAAAACTGGTATGTTTTTTCGTGTTTATAAGAATTATTTTAGGCGGCTGGCAGAGAAAGCAGGTAGACGACATAAAAATTGATTTAAAGCATGCATATTCGTAGAACTGCGGAAATATCGATATGTTTTTATGACCCATAACAGAGCTCCAGACAACCTCATCAGAATTTTGACGAATAGACATTCTAGAAGAGTGGCTGATTTACGAGTGACCATTTCGAGTATTTTCGCCCTCCACAAAACCCTGGGAAAGCGGAAATAACGTGTGACCTTTTATTTCAATCTACGTGCACAATACCTCGAAGACGGTTACGTCCAAAATAATAAATCATCTGTAAGTGGACGTGAATAGGATTCTTTAGCAAGTGTGCGTAACGGAGAGTCTGTGCTTGACCAAAACTCCGTATTATATTGTAATTTGACCCCGGTGTGACCAGTGGGCGAAAACAATGCGCCTTATGCGATAATCGCATCCGGTGTTCTTGTCTGTTTTGAATGTTAGCTGCTTTCATCCGATCAGTTTGTTGCTCTTGCTAGACCGTTGCAATTGAAATCAACACGAATCCGCGATTAGTTTCTCCAGTTTTCACTTTATACTCCACAAACCGGATGATGCTTAACTAAAATTTTCACTTTATAGTCAACGAACAAGAACGATGGTTAATTAAAATTTTCACTTTATTTTCAGCAAACTGAGAGAACGGTTAATTAAAATTCATGCTTCATAGTCAACAAGTAGGGACGTTGTTTAACAAAAAATCCCGTTAACTGGAGGGCAGATAAAAATACACGAAGAAGAATAAACAGAAAATTGATTATATTATTATGAACGGATGCAATTATATTTAATATTGTAATTAGAAGAACGTTTAGTATTTTTCTATTAAAGGTGCACTAGTTGCCGAACGTGCGCCAAAGGCACAAATTTGGTAGCCTATTTACATCGCATCACTAGCAGTCATGTAATAATGCTGTACATGTGAAGGACGTAAAAGAGAAAGTACAAATTTTTTCCTAGATGTCGCCCACGTTCTTTTATCACTGACCAAATATTCTAAAATTTTTCATTTTTTCAAGTTTTTAATATTTCAGTATAATTTTCTAAGGACATTGTTTTTTTCTTCATATTATCAACACATTCTTGTTTATTTTTACACTTAGAGCATTTGTGACTTGTATTTCAAAATCGTTCGTATTTAATTTATTATTGTCATCATCGATTTCGTATTTGGTCTCAAAATGAATTTGCTTTGGACTTAATTCGTGTAATCTTTTAAAACCACTCTGTATTAGCTTTCTTTTTTATTATAAATTACATTTCGTATAGTCTTTAAAAAGCAATCTGCATTATTTTTCTTTTTTCGACAGTGTTGGATTTTAATAGTTTCTTTTGTGGCAATCGAAGCAAGCGGTTTTTTTACGTCATCTGCATGATCACTGCATAGAAAATGTTCGCTGCAAATTCTTGAGTTCTTCACATTAATGGAATCGTGTCTTCGACATTGATGTTCTATCGATAAAAGCAAACTGTCCTTTGGGAAAGCAAGAAATACATTATCTCTCCCTTTCTTATTTCTATAAGCGTTGTGGCACGTTTCTACAACCCAAAAGCCTTTCACAACATAATAAACGATACTTTGCAATATAAAATTTAAAAGAAAAACTTATTAAAACTATATACATATAACAAAATACAATGGCTGCTGTAAGAAATGATTGGCTACCTCAAAATTAACTATTCTAAATTTGGTGTTCTCACCCACAAGTTCATCTGTTCTCCCAAATTCGAGATCTTTGACGTTACACAACAACTTAAAATTAACCAATAGCCGTTTAGCTGTAGTATTTCTGCATATACTTGGTATAAATACTCTTCGCAAGCAGCTACGCCATTCATAACTGTTATTCAAATAATATTGCTGCTTCTTAACGACTAAGTGGAGTTGCAATTCCAGCTAAAACCCCAAACAGAACGAGGATCGATAATTTTGTTTTATTTAACAACTTAAAATTAATTTTAAATTTATTAAATTTCTATTCCTATCTTTATATTTGTTTTAATATAAATTTAATAATTTTCATTTATTTTATTTTTTTCTTTTGTTCCTCCTTCTTTTCAAAGGCCTCCGGCACTTCCAATTTTAGAAATTAAGCCCTGGCTTGGAAACATTAATGATAACAGGATGTAAGATCTGGTCTTCTTGGCTATGATAAATTTAATGGGATCTTATGAGAAAACCTGGAGACTTCTCGCACAGGCGTGAATATCAGCACAGGAAAAGGGTAATATAAACCCTTTATTATTCGTCAAACTCTTAACACAAACGCACGTAGTTCGTGCTCACAATAACACCGACGGAATTTCAGAATAACTTAACAATAAATTCAAAGATAAATAGTAGTGCTGGGCTAACAATTTAGTTTAAGGCTAACTAGGCTGATTCGGCAACCTACCCGGCGATATACTTAATAAATGGCCAAAAAGCGTATCAATAGCTTAGAGTAACAGCAGTAAGGACAAAACAGTAACTTGCGCTGGCTTGCGAAATCACGCTCTGAATAAACTTACCTATTTTGTCTGTTTTCATACTCTCTTTCACTTAACTTAAATTTGCATTCTGGCGATGAAATGCGAGGGGAAAATGAGAGGGTCAGAACTGATTTAGAGAAGATCTGAGTTTTAAGCAATGAGGGAAAGATGAAACTGTAACAGCATTGTATGAAAAAGTAAAGTAGCTAGAGCGTAAGTTTATGTAGGAGGACATAACATATAAACATGTGGGCAGCTGATAAACAAACAGATTGAAAATATATGTATCAATACGGAGCTATGTACACAGTTGAATATATAGGTAATAGCGTTGAGCATAGAGGGGAGTGTGCCACTATGCTCATACTGTCGTGGACATATTTGTGGCAAGTTGAATATGGCTTGACATGGCTGAGTAATAAGTAGTGCAATATGTACTGAATGAGCCAGTTTTATTTAGTGCAGATCTGTTATTGCTAGTGTTAGCGGCCCAAGCTGACCAGTGTATGGAAGCTGGTTTTTTAAGGTGCTATCTGGACGTATGTGGGCAGTCAAATACGTAGTGGCCCGTTGATCCTTCCCTATAGCTGTAATTACTGTAGTTAGATATCCAGCTTTTAGGAGTTATTAGTATTTACGACAGTTAAGTATCTTGTCTCTGAGGCGTACCCAGTGTTTGTGCAAGTAGGATAGTTAGGTATCTATCGTCTAGAAAGTACCCAGTATTAGTGCAATTACTCAATGTAATGAAGTATCCAGCGTTAGTATAGCTAGGGTAATTAGACATCTGGTGTCTAGAAGTATACAATGTTACTGCAATTAGATGAAATATTAGTAATTCGGTTTGTAAGGTATTTGTTATTTAGGAAGCACTCGGTTTTAGTGCAGGCAGGGTACATTCTGTCTTGGAAGTATTGAAATTAAGGTAGTTATGCGCCCAATGTATAGGAAGTACCCAATGTTAGTGTAGTTTAGAGTAGCCTAGGAAGTATTATAGGGTATACTTGTTCTGGTAATGCTAATGAGTCCAATAAACCTGACAGACGTGAAGTAAATTATCGCTATGCCTGAAACAATCTTTTGTCTAAAATGACTTGTCCGGCTTGTGTGAAACAAAGTCGTTAGAAGGTTAAAAAAACTTTTTTATTTAAACAGAAATTAGAACACAGAGGCATTATCTTGTGCTACAATTTTCACAACTCGTGGTAATGCAAATAAAATAGAACAGTCCAAATTAAATCGAACGTTTAACAGTAGTCAAAGACTATGTAGTTAAATACTACTAGAAGCTGTCTCACTAACTCTACCGGAACGTTAGAATTAAAATGTCGGTAGCGAGAAAACACAAAGCCGAATAATTGCAACTATCAGAGCTGGAAGAAACTAACACGTAGCGTGTACGCGATGACACAAACCCGCTCTGTCTTCAGAAACCTCGGTTTAAATACACACTACTGATTTGCATTCTGGTGAAGAAGAAAAAGTTATAGTAAAGGCTGAAATTACAAACAACTTCTTAATTAGCATAAAATTCTTTGCAAAATTAGTAACATGAATTAATACTGGTATGTAGCGACAGGAGACATCCATTGTTATTGTCAGTAAAGTACCCGATATTTGGAAAGTATCCAGTGTTAGAGCAATTATGATAGTTATGTACCCATCGTGTAGGAAGTATCGAGCATTAGTGTAATCAGCGTAGTTAGGTTTCCAGAGTTAGTGACCGAGACAGTTAAGCCCTCAGTGTGTAGATAGCACGCAATATTAGTGTAATTATGGTAGTTAGGTACCCATTGTGAAGAAAATACCAAGAAATCCAGTGTAGTTAGAGTAGTTATGCACCCAGTACCTAAAAAGTACTGAGTTTTAGTGCAGCCAGAATAGTTAGGTATCCTTTATTTAAGAACTGTTAATTATTAGGATAGCATAGTATCAAATGTCTAGGAAGTGACCAATGTTAGTATAATTGCTGTAGTCAGGTATCCAGTGTCTAAGAAGTACCTAGAATTAGTGAAATTAGTGTAGTTAGATACTCTGTGTCTAGGAACTACGTAATATTAGCGTAATCAGTGTAGTCTAGGAAGTATTAGCAATTAGGATAGTTAGATATCTAATGTCAAGGAAACGCTCCCTGTTAGTGCAAGAAGGGCAGTGTTTAGAAAACACCTACTGTTGGTGTGATTGGAATAGTTAGGTACCCATTGTTTTGGAAATACCCAGTGTTTGCTAAATTAAAGTAGTGAGGTGTATAATGCCTAGAAAAATTACCGAGTCTTATGCGGTATTGGGATGTATTCTTAAAGAAGTCAGATTTTTCGGGTTCGGAGAAGAAATAACATACAATCTACATCCAATTTCAGTCTAAAAAAACTTTTAAAAACAAGCGCGAACGAATCATTTCTGCCAGGAAAGATTTTCGCCTCACGAGCACTCAACAGGTCGCAAAATTTACAGGGGCTTAGTGCGTATAAACATTCATAATCCAATTTTAATTTATGACGTCAGCTATCCAGGTGTAGGCCAAGACGTTTCGCTCCATCTGTTCTTTAGCTAAGGTGCTCCACACCTCGCGAGAAAAAACTTTCATCTCGCGCTATAAAACAAGGGGGAAAAGGGGGAAATTCTGACTGCACCTTCCGCTTTCCTCTATAGCGCGCGCCACACGCTGCATTTCCATGTCACGTATTTTATCAGGAGGGGGGAGGAGACAATAGGAATACAAAGGATGGATAAGAAATGTTGACGTGCATTTCAAAGATTATATAAAATCCAATACAGAATAAAACGATGGGAGGAGGGCCAAAAGATTTTCTTTTCGAAGATGTTTTTGACTTCCTTTTGCAGAAGCATGGGCTTTTACAAGTTTGGAAGGCGATAATGATTTGAAAAGGTTTTGCTGTTGTTCGGGGAAAGTCGAAAGTAGATTTTCGGCGATGCTTTGAGAGAAGGATTTTTTTTAAATATACTTTAAAAGCAAATGCATTTCAGTATTTTGTAGTTGGATGTTAAGGTTTTATAGGTGTGCTGAAAACTAGAAAATTTAAAAAGGTGTGACTAATATCGCTTCTAATTTTTTTCGATGATATTTCGTAATAGTAAAAGTTTTAAGTGTTAAAGATTAAGGATATTAAGAATTCTAAAAATTTAAAAGATTGCATATAATCTGTGCTTTAAATAATGGAAAATCTGTATGTATTTATGTATGTGTATGTTAGTCGCATTGTGGAACAAACGGCGGCTTCTACAGCTGCCAAATTTTGAATACACGTAGCCCTCCACACGAAAATGGACACCTCGGAGCTCGAATTTTTAATCTTTTTTTTAATTTATTGCGTGTTTTGCACGAATTTAAGCCACTTTTGATTAAAAACTCGGCAATATAAATGTTTTGTGTTGCCACTTGCAAAGCGTAAGGTATCTGTGTTTCAAATTTAGTCAGTAAAGTCAGCGGTATAATAAAAGTATATTGCCATTCAGGCCAAACGCCAAATGTATGCCATTCTAATTTAATCAACAAATTCAACGGTCTGAAAGAAATGTGTCACTTCTGCTCGAATTAAAATATTTTTAACTTTCACGCTACAATTCGTTGTCGTGCAGCAAAGTCTAATGTAGTATTTACTTTTTCTTTCAAATTCATTCTGTTATTAATTTGTTATTAATTAACAAACTAAACAATTTAAAAGCAAAAAATGTAGATTCCTTTTAATTATTATTAATTACTAGCTGGACCCGAGAAATGGTATTAAGTGGATTTCTTAGAATCATTATATATTTTTTCATTTTTATAATAACTATTTTAGGTTACTGGTCGTACAAGAGGCTAATCTCTTAAACATCTGGAATCCTTAAAATCCTTAATCTGTTATATAAATATATATTACCATTCTATTATATCTTTATTATACTATATGTTAATCAATTATCATATAGTATAATAGATAATATCTTATATAATAGAATGTAATAGAAGTAATACATGTTATTACTTCTATTATATCCTCTGATAATTGCTTACTATAATTTGTTGCTTTAGAATAGTAAGTTCAAGGTCATTTCTCCTTGTTCATTGTAGCAAAGCCGAAGACTGAGTAGTTAAATGTTAAAAGATTTAGATATGTCTAAAGAAAATTTAAAAAGGTGTGGCTAATACTTCCTTTTGTCATCTTTGACAACTATTGCCTTTTTTTTTTTTCGTTTAGAAAAGAGACATGTAGCAGACCCAAAACCTTCAATATACTGTAAATATATGCTTTAAATTTTCAGCAGCTAGAATCAATACATAGTGAAATTAATTGTGTCAAAATTATGCAAACACCAATTATATAAAAAAAAAGTTACATTATATTCATAGTTATTACCGATTACAGACTAACTGCCAATCTTACTGGCACTAATGTTTAGCAAATTTCAAAACCTCATATACTAAATTTCCGAGAATCATAAATAAACTTTAGTTAGTATTTCCCATGTTGCTTTCGCCTTCAAGCGGCAAGCTCCCTAAATGTCGATAGTTTGAACCGGATTCCAATCTCGATAAATCTTTGCGTCAGCAGATACAGTATTCCAAAAGATAAATTTTGCGATTGAACCAAGCATATGAGCTATATGAGCTACATAAACCACCTATATGAGCTTCTAAACATGCTAAATGTTCAGAAGTTCTTGCTAAGTGACTTGCAAGGAATGTGTAATAAAGTCTAAAAAAATAAGATTGCTCTTTTTTCTTTCTTGTACGAGATAAAAGAAGTATTGTAAGCCCTGAAAATTTCGGTTATCAGATTTCAACGAAAATATTCATTTTGACCTTCCCGAATCCTTTTGACACTTTTTAGGGGGAGGGGGAAGGAATGCGTGACATTTGTGCTGACAGAATAAAGGACTCTTTAGCCACAACTTCCAGTAAAGGACTTTTTCCACAACGGATTGTAAAATGAATTTCAAAAGTTTTTTTTTTTTGACGTTTGTACGTACGTACTCACATAACTCAAAACTGATTAGCCGCAGATTGTTGAAATTTTCGTATGTGGGACTGCTATAACATCTAGTTGTGCACCTCCTTTTTTGTTGCATTTGGCAATACCAAATATATACATACCCACCTCCCTTAGCTGGCCTTTATTTTAGCAATCGTTGGTCATATACTTCCAGGTACAGAAATGTTTTAAATTACGAATATAATCATGTTTTGGCAATGTCAGATAAAAAAAAATTTTGGACAAATAACGAAATTTAACATTTAATGCAGTCTCACGGTTCTTATGTTTATATTTAGGGAAGTTCTGTACCCTTCATGAAAAAATAAAAATGTAAATAGTTTGATTCCTTTACTACCAAACTAGAGCGAGATATTTAATTTAAAAATTTGCATATTTTGATGTCACTTACAGTTTGCCTTAAGGGTTCAGTAAATTACATTAGAATAATTCGAAGATATAAGTTGAATTTTGAAGACATAAGGAAAAAGTGTGTGTGTTATTTAATAGTCGTGAAGGAAATCATGTGTCTGCATCAAAGTTTTCCAAATTTCAATTTTTAACTAATTTAATCCAAAAGTTGTATGTCTATGTTTTCGAAAATCTTTCACATATGCCGATAGAGCTGTATGGAAATTCCTATGGAACAGTGCAGGTAATTTTCTATAGAAATTCCTTTCTATAATTTTTTACAGAAATTTCTAAAGATCTCACAGAACAGAATTCTATAGAGATTAAACTTTTCAAAATCTCATAGAAAATCACGCAAGCCTTTATCGATGATAAGTCTTCAGAAAACTGCAATGTTTTTAAACTGTAATCAAAGTGACTTTTCATTATCTGATGTACTGTATCGGATACAGATCAGCAAAAATAAAGCATTATTCATTCATAAGTTTTAAATTATTTTTGAATAGAAATTTTTTTTCCTCTAGATTAACACCTTTTTATCTTCTCAATTTATCTAACATTTTGTATCGTACTGCTTTTATAATTCAAAAATTAAATCTTGTAAAAGCGTAAAACCACTTTAAATCATACAATTAATTAATACAATAAATTTACGCTTTTAATTATAAAATTTTAATTCTTGAAATGAATGCTTTTAATTGCTGTATATGAACCCCGGATATAAGAAATGATTTCTTAATTTTCATTAAATTTAATCCTTATTTAAAATGCATTTGGTTTATATAAGATAAAAAAAATCGCATTTATTCTGAAAATTTGTATTCCCCTTATTCATGTCATACATTATTTCAAAATCTGAACAGATTTCTATTTTCTTTTTAAAAAATTATATTAAAAATGAAAACTTTATTCATTTGTTTTGATCCTAAAAGAAAACTTTATTGATTTTATCAAGTTTTTAAATATTCCAAAACTTTTATAGGATCTTTTGCAGAAAATAAAGCAAGGCATCTTGTTTAAAATTCTTTAAAATGATGGCACAATTTTCTATAAACTGATTCTTATATTTTCTGTAGAATTTTATTAGTTGATTCTATACGTGGGATTATCAGAAACTCAGTGCACATTTTGATAGAATCTCTGCAATATCTGTATAGAATATCTATATTTACCTCTACAGAATTTCTATATATAACTGTGGAAGCTGTAATAAAATTTTATAGATTCTTATAGTAGGACTCTGACCTAGTTTATTAAAACTTTTGTCATAATTCTAAAGAACAGCACTCTCTGCTACTCAGTGCATTTCTTAATTCTAAAAATTCTGCCGTCTGAAAAATTCTACTGTTCAGTAGCCCCATTAAATTTTTAAAATTTTAAATTTCCTAAATTTTGCTGTTGGGTCCTTTTCTAAGTTCTGAAAATTTTGCCATCTGTGAATTCTGCTGCTCAGTACGTTCTCTAAATTCCAAAAGTTATGATGCCCCTAAATTCTGCTGCCTTTTGCTTCTTCTAAAAGTTTTGCTGCTTGTAAATTTGTTGCTGGGCGCTTCTTTAAATTCTAGAAATTTGTCCGCTCATAAATTTCATTGTCTCACAGCCCGGTGTCTACTTTATTTTAAAAATTTTACTCTCCGTAAATTTTGTTTGTCCGTGCTTATGTAAATTCTAAAAAGAAAAATACCCTCCGTAAATTCGGTTGCTGCGTGCATCTCTACATTAAAAAAAATTACTTTCCTTAAATTTTGTTTCTCGATGCTTCTTTAAATTCTAAAAAAATTGCTCTCCGTAAATTTTGTTGCTGGATTCTTCTCTAAGTTCAGAAAAGTTTACTCTCCGTGAATTGTGTTACTCGGTGCTTCTCTAAATTATAAAGTGCTTACCCTACGTAAATTTTATTGCCCGATGCCTTTTTAAATTCTAAAAATTTTTCCGTTCTTAAATTCTGCGCCTACAGTGCGGCCTCACCGGTTGCAAGGCCTTTAACGACAGCTCTGTGTGTGACCATGTATCAAATCTGCAAGCGTGTAGAGTAAGAAATGAGCAGCCCGAGTTGTCCAAAATCCCCTGTGTATATTTCCTCAACAACAACAACATTGTTGTTAGTATACCGTAACTACCCTTTCTGCTCGTGATTCCGTTACATAACGAGTCCAGCTGGCTGGACATTATGACGTCGCAGCGATGACGAAACAACGAAAGCCATCTGTGCCTTTTCTTTCTCCTTCCTTCCTCTCTCGGACAAACATCGAACCTAAGAAAACGCAGATAGACCCAACTTCCCTCTCTTTTTGTTATCTTCCTTTAAGGGTTCCTTCTAAAGGTAGGCCAGGCCGGGACTTGAAAGGAGAAGGGTCAGTCGAACTCGCGTGCCTACCCATTATGGCAAAGCCCTGAAAAGCTTCCCGATCTATTAGCTGTGTGCATCTATAAAAAGGAAATACACGTAAAGGGAGGGGGGCTAGACTGTCCATGCTTCTCTGAAGAATGGATTCTTAAGATTAGATTGAGGAGGGGGGATATTGAAGGATTTTGCCCCCCCCCCCATTGGCAGATGTATCGAAATTAGGTGTGCCACTGGGGAGAAGCAGTCCATGCTCTCGCTCGCTAAAGATGACTTTATAGTCTGTTGAGGAAGTGGATGAAGAGTTTTGGCGTAATTGTTAGCGATTGCCTTGCTTTTGTGGCTACTTTAGAATCACGGTTTAATTTGTTAAAAATTAAAAGCACCAGAACCCGAGACAAGGCCATCGGAAATGGTGAAAATAAATAAATGAAATAAAATGATAATAAATAAAATAAATAAATGAAACGATTATTATCGATCTAATAGTTATGTCGATGTTAAACAGTGTCTGTTCTAGCCGATTCAATCATATGCTGTTTCGATCTCACGCTGTGTTGATCGACACGGTGTCAACGCTACGCAGTGTGAATACTATACCGAAGTCGATCATAAGCAGTTTCGATCGTACGCTGTACTGATACTCTGCTTTGTCGATCCTACACCATATTGATATTGTGGATCCTAGGCTTGTGCCGATTCTACACATTGTCGATTCTTTATCGCTGTCGATGGTATGCCATATCTGTCGACACTTTGCGGTGTTAATCCTATGCCGATGTCGATCCTACGTCATACCGATCCTCTGCTGTTTGATTGTTCGTCGTTTTAATCCCATGTGAATATTGATTCTACCCTTTATCAACCCTATATCTTTATCGATTAGTACATTGAATTGTTTCTATGCTTGTGCTGATTCCAAGCATTGTCGATTTTGTGTCGGTGTTGAAACCCTAGAACCTCCCCCACCCTGGAGTGTTCTCCGTCAAAACTGGAGCGGAAGCTTAACCAGTTAGCTAAAGTCAGTAATACCTCAATTACATGTGGTGGAGGTGCTGGTCTAGATTCTACCTATACCTGTTGATCATACACAGTTTCGATCCTTAGAGGTGTCGATAATACATCAATTCCATGCCGGTGACAATTTCATACATTGTTAATTCTATGCTGGTCACAATTTCATAGTTATTAATTCTATGCCGATGTTGGACCTGTGCAAATGTCAATCATATGCGTATTGTTGCTACGTCGTATCAATCCTGTGTTGTCGATTATACGCAGTGTCGATCATAAAAATGTAGGCCTAATGCACAAATAAGCAAAAATGTGTATGAAGTTAACCTCTTCCAGATCTTTCTTTATCTCAGAATAAGGGCCGTAGGTGGGGTTCCAAAATTTCGCAGAGGAAAATCTGTATCACAAATGTTGTCTGTAAACGTGTTTTGAAAATGAAATGAAGATCAACGACACTATACTAATGGACTTTTACTAATGATAGCAGCTAGTTAAAGACAACCCGCGTTTATAATTACACACATTTTTAATTGCATTTTAAAAAGACTCAACAATTCTTAAGAACTTCTGAAAGTTCTGTCATTAGGGCTGATGTTTTATTTGCATCGTAACACTGTTTTTACTGCAGTCACGTCCAGTAAATTACGTTTCGTTAAGTTCCATCAGAACTCTGTTAACGAGGAAATAAGTTTCGCGCTCGTAACAAGCATGCAAATCACGTATTGGTTGAAAATTAGACCCTTAAGAACGTTTCCTCCAGTTTGAATAAGTAAAAGACATAGAACTCCACCTTTCGTGGCCTACATTGCCCTCCATTTTTTTTAAGATTAGAATTTATTACAGTTTCTTCCTCACTTTTTACTCAATTAAATAATTGTCTAAATCAGTTATGTCTGATGCATTAATTTTCATGAAAAAAACCTGGTGATCCTTTGTTTTGATATCTCCCAATAATAATTTAACAACATTCACGAACAAAACTTTAATCTCTAACTCTGTTATTCAATAATAAAGAATCTGCTTTTGTGTACATGGGCAACCTCTTACGAAAGATTTTACAGGCACCAAAAGAGCTCTATACAGTCCTACTGAACTTTACAGATAAGCTTCTATGCAGTTTATATAGAAATTCTACAACTATAAAGATATGTAAATTATTACGAATTTTTTATATATGCAAATAATTTTTGGGGAATATGTGAAATTTCAATATTTCTTGTATAATGTAACATACAATGCCTTAAAAAAGTGAAGTTCCACCGAGAAAATAATATTACAGGGGGAAGTCCATTTAACATTGAGGCAAATAGCTATCTTGCCAATTTGATGAAGTAGCTCCAAGCTGGAAATAGTTTTGGCCGCTGATTTTCGTCGTCAAATTTGGTAGGAAATTGCTGACAGTCGTCAAACTTGGCGACCATTTAGAGACATTCTGGTCCGATCCCTGTATAACTGTAATTGTCCTGACCCCTATATATAACTGTAAGTATACATGCCTTTCAGCAATTTTGAGAAATCGAAGACACAAAAAATTTCTCGGCGGACGTGGGAAAACTACATAATATCAGAGAGAGTCTCAGTTTTCAGCTGGCAGATTTCTGTGCGAATTTCGGTTTTAGATGCACTTTGCATTGCGTTGTGTTTAACGTTCTTAATAGTTTGAAGTGGAAACTGTGACTGTGCTTTATGATACCAAGAAGAGTTGTAAGAGAACTTATGAGAAAAGTTCCAGGACTGTAAAATGCTCCTTTTAGAAAAAAGAACTTATCAAGCTATCAACGGTTCTGTGTGCATCCATTCTATTATGACCTCGTACATACGTAACAATTTTTGGTGTCCGTTAAAGAAGAGATGAAACTCCGTTAAAGAACAGATGAAAGCATTTCAAGAAAAGATTTCCGGTATGATATTATGATTCCGGTATGATTTTTTTTCTTTTTAATTTTATTGTAAAACATCGCTTTCTTTACACTTATGCCTTCAAAATTCAACAACAAAATCTCGAAATATTTAAAAACAACTTATATTTAGAATTCTTTATGCAGCTTTAAGGGTTGTCATTAATTTTTTCGTTCAGTCGTTTCCGAGTTCATGTTATGAATGTTCAGTATTCTCAGTAAGATCACTTACCAAGCTTTTTTATTTCCTATCTTTTTAACTTTGTAAGATTCTGCTAAATTAACTTTAATTTGCTGGCTAATTCTTTACTTGAACTTCAGCTGAATCAGCTGAAGCTACACAGATATAACGAACGCGCGTTGTTTCTTAGCCCTACCACCGAAGTGCAAAAACCGGCAATTAATATGCACGGCCATGAAATAACAAGCTTAAATCATCGAAACAACGTGGTCGAACAGCAGAACAGGCTCTCTCTGAAGTAACTCAGACACCAGCTTAAATATTATCTTTCTACCCTACTTTGCATAACACGCTAAACTAAAATAATTCTGGCAGGAAATGGAAATGAGGGAAGATAGAAAATATAAGTAACCGAACAAAAAACTGGTTAGTTTAAAAATTAATGTTTCTTTACAACTTTATTTATGAAGCAACAGTTGCGCAACGTGAAATTCAAGAATAGAAGCACAAAATTTTTATAAGAATCCTATATATAGAATTCCCGATAGTTCGTTAAGTGTACATTTTAATACTCATAATAACGAATATTAAAATGTACACTTAAGAATAATACATGGTGATAACGGATGACAACATCATTCTATTTGTGTTGCAGCGCATTTTTTTTAATATTCGCTTTATTTTTTCTTTAAAAGTCTTATATTGGAGGTAACATCCTTTTATTTGAAAAGTACGGATTGATACTAAGAGTACCTTTGCTGCTAATAAAATAAAACAACTCGTATTCGAACTAATTCAGAAAACGTTTCCGAAATAATATAACTATAGTTGAGAAGTTGATTCATATTTTTTGTTCCGTATTTAATTGTTAAACAATAAAATGCTTTGAAGCTTTTTTCTTCATGCCAGAGCTCAGTATAATTAAAAATTATCATGATAAAAAAATTGTACGATGCATTCAGTACAGCTAGCTCATTGTATCATTTCTGTTGCATCCGAAATCTAGTATTGTTGAACTGGAGCATTTAATTAAATTGCTGTAATCAAAAAGCTATGTTCTTTATTTATTATTAAAATCATTAACTACTTTTATGAAATTATACTACCCACCAATGAAATGGCATTAATAAATGGACTCGTGAAAATCAATATATATATATGTAAGAAAAATAAAGAATATGTCTAAGATTAAATTAACAACGTAAATTTCCCTTCTCAATTCTAAAAATAATAACCTCTCTACGCACTGCGTTATTTCTAGATTGATCCATGTCATATGGCACTTACATAATTATTGATCATGCAACTAGATATATCTGGACTAGATATATCTTCTGCAACTAGATATATCTTCTAAAAGTGTAACTACAGATACTTATATAAATTGCTTAAAACAAATTTTCCAGATTCAGGTACCTAAAAAGATTTTAAGTGATAGGAACGCTGCTTTTACATCTTCAAAATTTAAGCACTTTTTAAGGAATCATAATGTAAAACAATTGCTAACTACTGCAAATAGACCACAAACTAATGGTAAAATTGAACGTGTTAATCAAACTATTATAACTAGGTTAAAATGTAAACTAAATTCTTATCAAGGTAATATAGCATGGACAAAATTATTACCCCAAGTAACTGAAGAGTATAACAATACCCCTCATTCTGTAACAAAATTCCCTCCATCATATTTAATGCATGGAAAATTACCTTATGATTCCTTAATTCAAAATCAAGAATTGTATCCGTCAATAGAAGAAGCCAGAAAAATAGCTCAAAAGAGATCTGATGATTATCATAATGTAAATAAAGAAAGATATGATATTCATTTTAAACCTAGTAATTTTAAAATTGGTGATTTAGTAATGTATGAAGAATTTCAATATCCTAATACAGTAAATTATCTCCTCCATTCTCAGGACCTTATAAAATTTTAAAACAATATTCTGACGTTACTTATAAAATTGATAAACCTAATCCTTTAACTAAAAAGAAATCAGAAATTGTTCATTCAACTAGATTAAGACCTTTTAATCTACATATTGCTGCTTCTTAAAAGTATAGTATTGTTTTATGAAAATGATATTAAAAATTCGAACTCTAATACTTTAGTGAGGTTAGTGAAGAAGATTTAATTATTTTTCTGGAAGGTTGTTAACATTAATATATTTTGAAATTTGTGTTGAAAATTTTGAATAAGAATTTTATAATTATTCTAAAAATGAAGTGGATACAAAAATAAGTGAAATTAGTACAGATAAGTAATATGAAATTATGGTTAATGCATGTTAAAAATTTATGGGTTGCTGTAAAGTATAAAGTATGTTGAGGGAGTACTGGTTCCGAAACAGAGGCCTATTATTACCTCTGTACAGTTGTTCCTTTTACCCTCTTCATATAAGATAATGTTGAAGGCTCTCATTTCATGATTGAGTGTAATTTTTTTTATATTATTATTATACTTTTTTTTATTATGGAATGTAGTAGTGCAGTTCTCAAAGGCCAGTTACCTTATGTAAGGAACGGAGGCTTTTTCAAGTAACTGCCTAGGCACCCTGAGCCACCAGTGCAAAACACACTGGTTAGCTCAAGAGGCTAGCCCTAATGATGGATATGTTTGTTTAGAAGTATTGCGAGGCCTTTCAGTTTGTTAAATTCAGAAATTACAAATGAAAGACAATATTGGTAAAACCATAATTTTAGCAATACTATTATCAAATTTATGATGTTAAAATATAAGTTATAAGAATGAAAATTAGATGTGTTCTGAAAATTTTGAAATTTATTTTGATTATTCAAAATCAGTAATATGTGTGCAAAGGTTTTTCAACTGTGATATATTGTGTTCAAAGCTTTACAAAGACTTCTCTGAAGAAATTTAATTATATGGACTGCAAATTACAAAAACGTTTGGACTGAATTTTTAAAGGACTCTAAAATATTATTTAAACAATTATATAAGTTAATATTTTGCAATTATATAAGTAATTAGTTTGGTCAAAATTTCAGAATTTGTATTTTTTGGTCAAAACTTCAAAATTGGTATTTTTTCAAATTCTCTTCATTTGCTTTAACGCTTTTCCTTTACAAAGGCTTCTTTGTCGCTACGCCTTTCTTTCCTTGACGAGGGGGAATATGTAAGAAAAATAAAGAATATGTCTAAGATTAAATTAACAACGTAAATTTCCCTTCTCAATTCTAAAAATAATAACCTCTCTACGCACTGCGTCATTTCTAGATTGATCCATGTCATATGGCACTTACATAATTCTGATGATGTAAATGGAACTAAAAGTCAAGTAACCAATAATAATTTTGCAGAAGAAATTAACATCCAATCAAAATGCATTGTAAACCAAAACTAACTCAGTCTGAATTGGGATTTCGCCCTGAACGTAACGCACTTGCTCTTTACGATTCGGTCTCCTTGGACTGCTGTCTGCTGCTTTCTTCTTTCTTACTGAAAATTAATCTAAAATATAAGCTATTTTGAAATAGGCACATTTCATGTGCCAAGTTGATTGTGGCCACAACAAGCGGAAATAAAAAATGAAGATTTAATCTGCCTTCGCCTCCAATTTCCTATTCGTTGTAGATCAACACCTCTACGACGTTAAAATTCCGGCTGGTCATTACTTCAGACTTTTTTTTTATTATTTCAATGAATGTGAAAACATTTGAGTGAATTGGGAATGATTTTTCTTGCAAGATTTGTTCATCGTCTGTGGTCTGGATTTTTTCTAAAGATTTTATTTAGTGCAACTAAAAATATCATATTGAAATGACTAATCATTATTATTATATTGAAAATCTGAATACATATTGCTGCTTCTTAAAAGTATAGTATTGTTTTATGAAAATGATATTAAAAATTCGAACTCTAATACTTTATTGAGGTTAGTGAAGAAGATTTAATTATTTTTTTGGAAGGTTGTTAACATTAATATATTTTGAAATTTGTGTTGAAAATTTTGAATAAGAATTTTTTATAGAGAAGACATTTTTTTGAAATATTAAAAAAATATATTCGAACTAGAAGCTGAAACTTTTCGTCGCACTATCAACAGTTTAATCAACACCCGATCATTTCTTAAGGCGCATTTTCATGCGTGGGCGGACGCCGCAAGCCGAAACCAGTCGAATTGAAAAAAATTACAGCAGAACACTCAAGAGACTTTTCTCCACGAATTAGTTCATGATTGTTTTTCTTTGAATATTACGAGTATCGGAGGCCGATGTGATCGAATGCACCTGCATTAATCGACGCCACTCGAGGAGGGGAGAGTACTCATTATGAGTGAGTATTATGTCTCACTTCGAAACTGATAGGTACCACCTGTGCGCTCCAAGTGGCGGCTTTCAAAAATATCTCATTCAAAAGGAAAGAGAAAACTTACTACGATGCTCAACCATTTTGCTCGAGTTCGGCACACGACAGTGTTATTTCCCTTAAGAAAATTTTTTATAGAGGCTTCACATAGAGGTTATACAAATTCCTGTGGAATTTTATAGGTAATCCTTTGTAAAATGCTTATCTATAAAATTTTAAAAAACAAATTATGACGCTTTATAGAACAGAGTTTTGTAGAAATGTTGCTCTGTAAAATCTCATAAAAATTTTAATAGTCTTTCTAGGAATATTTCATGTAGCAGCTTTTCTCAAACTGTGGTCCTCGAGGCTTGTCTTTGTGGTCCGTTTCGGTGGCACAGATAGAGCTTTTGCCGTCCGAGGTGGTCTCTGATTTTGACGCTTGGGTGATCTCTGATATGGCCACACCTCTTGATACACAGGTAACTGAAAAGAAAGACATATAGGAAATTAAATAAAAGTTTAATTTTGAAGACAAATTTTAACTCCAAAATTTTAAAATTATGCTATTATTCCGTTTTTGTTGTTGTTGTTGGCAAAATCGTGGGTGGCATCGTAGAGGATTGCTTGATTGCTCCAACCTGACAATAGAGAAAGATTTCTAAACTGAAAAATAACCATTTATAGTTTTAAAATACGGTCTAAATGATTTTATTTAGAAAAATCGTCTCACAGGTTGCAGAGCTTACAGCAGTGTGACGAATAGTATAACAATATTTGGAGCTTTGGTTTGAAGATTGTTATTTTAGACTAAACTGCTCTAGTTCAAAAGGACCACTCTTTCACGCTCCTCTTCGTTTTCTCTAGCAGACACGCAAATAAATCTCTTGAAGTACAAAGAATTCTTCCTAACTAAAATCACCTTGATCATAATTTAATTTATACTCTTAATTTCCGTGCGTAAGTTTCGATAATATAAAACGATATAATAAGGATGTGGTGATTTCTTTGAATACTTTATTACTCAGTTGAATTCCGCATAGCTATTCAGAATCTCTTTATTCTTTACGTGCCTCGACAATCCACACGATTAATCCTATCTAATGGTCCTTTTGAACCCTCTAAAATTTGCCGTCCGGAGTGGACCGCCTCTTCTAACAACATCACTAGTCCTCGTAGAATTGCAAAATTTGCCTGTTGTAAATGAGCAGCTCAGGCGGTATAGTGGTTATTGACGTAAACTTCTGAGTTAGATACCGATCCAGGTACTCGTATATTTCCTATATTCGTACGGAACTGGTTTAGCGGCCCAGCAGATTTCCACTATTATTTTTCAGATTGCAGAGCCGAGGCCAGGCCGACAGACGAGGCGGCATTTATCAAATCATATATACACAGATTAAACCTTATACTCAGTTTAAAACCTGACTGGAACGTAAATGACACCATGAAATGTGCGAGTACTATATATTAGGGAGAATAGGCAAATGTGAGTATGTAATGCAAGTACTGAAGAAGTATACATGAAATTGAAAATATATAAATTAAATACATAAACAGCGTTACTCAGTTCCTCAAAAATCAAAGCTGTCACAAAAATAGTACGGAAATACTAAATACAGATGCAGAAAAATGAGTCCAAGCTTCAGTAAATTGCCAGTAGGTAGCTGAAATGAACAAACAATGCGCAGCAAATGTAATAATGTTGCAGAAGTAGTAAGAAAGCAGTCTGCCTGTCTAAGAACTGCAGGGAAAGTTGCAATCAGCCATAGAAGCTGAGTGTTGTACACTGAATAAAGCAAAAGGAGTAGTCTGACAAGTGAGGTTATTTTCCAGCAGAGTCATCTGTTGCAGCTTTTAGCTTCTGCCGAGCAACTCTGTTATATTTCAGGTTAGTGACGCTAACTGCTTTGCCGTTGGGCCCGGGTTCGAATCCAGGAGAAAGCATGAATGTTTGTGATGTTATCTATGTAGCAAAGATACTTAAAATATAGGGCGAGCTGAAAGTGCTCTCTAACGGTTGGTGAAGATACAGGTAGAACCTAGACCATCACCACTGTCGTACCAGGCGATTAAGGTATTACTGAACCTAGCTTCCGCTTCAGTATGTTTCCTTGATGTAAGTATCAACATTTATTTAATAAAATACTAAATTAAACTTTAATAGTTTTGAATTAATAAAAACAAATACAAATTTTGTTCCATTAATTTAATTGATTAATACCAATATAAAATTAAATGAATTAAAAATACATGTACAAATACTAAAACGTTGCTTTCGAAGGGGATCAGAACGAGGTTTTTGGCAGAACATTATTTATGAAAGTGGTTCTCACTCGAAAAACCTCTAAAATTTTCATACTGTAATGAAAGCAAATTTTTATTTCTCGGTGTGCTGTATGGAGTATAAGAAGAGTAAAAATAAACACTTTTTATTCATAACTATCGAATCCTTTTGAAATGGAAATTTTTGTCATTTTCCCATTACTTTAGCTTCATAGAGCTTGTAGCATTTCGTCCAAATTTTTATCCGGTATTGATTAAGAAATACAAAAATCAAATCTTGTAAAAACGTAAAATAATTGAAAGAAAACTGAGCACAGTCAGATTAAAATGTTAATCAACATTTTAATTAAATAGATGGACACTGACAACTTACGCATCGGAGGCAGAACGAAAACATTTATAATCCAACAGTAATTTAAATTCCAAAATTAATTAAAAAGTTAAATTTATGCTGCTAATTGTAAAATTTTATTTCTTGAAGTTAGTGTTTTAAATTATTCTATATGTACCTCCGGTAATAAAGATAGTTTCTTAGTTCTAATTAAACTTAACTATTATTTAAAATATATTATTTTTAATCAAGACGATATGGAAATTTTACATCAGAAAAATAATCACATCGGTTCCGAAAGTTTTTATTCACCCTGTCCTCTCAATCATGTCATATATCATTTGAAAATGAAAATTTAATTGATGTAAGACATTTAAGTAATCAAAAGTTTCTGTACATCTTTTATAAAAATTATTAAAATTAAAATTATGGAAAATTAAAGCAATAGAATTATAGCTCAGTTTTCTATTATAAATTGGATCTGATATTTTCGATAGGATTCTTATTAGTAAATTATATAAGATTCTCTATTTGTGACCTTTAGAAACTGTTCCGATCTCCGCAGAACATCTGCAGTAGAGTCTCGCTTATCCAACATACCATCGCGAAAAAAAAAGGATCGATCGTCAACAAGAACTGCAAGTTGTGAACATCCTTGCTAGAAATCGAAAGTCAGACCATGGCTGAAAAATTGAAATGTATCAATGTAAAGGAAGCTGCTTATTGGGTTGCAAGGAAGAAGCCATTCTACCTTTGGTGCAACGTATCCCTGGATGTGAAAATGCATCTTTGCATGAACTCGAAAGTTAAATGATCAGAATGAAGAAATTGTCGCTTTCGTCACTTGCTATGAAAACGAAATTGAAAATCAAGAACAAGCACCAACTATTGAGCCTCGCAGAATTCAATATAACGACAGATTTAAGGCTCTAGAAACTAGAATTAAACATATTGAACAACAGCAAAAAAGCTACAAGAATCGGAATAATGATGCTGCAAAGATAGCGGGGCTTGGCAGCGAAGAAACGGCATACATCAAGAAAGCAGACTACGACCAAAGATTTCTTCCAATTATCGCAGGACTGAATTTTTGAAATACTGTACGCACTGTATTTAATTTCAGACAATTCTGTGATTTTTAAGCTAATTTTTTCAGTTAGTTTTCTTTTTTCTTTTCTTTTTTTTTCGTTGTAAAATCTGAATATTAAGCTCTTAATGTATAAAATTGCAACATACTTTGATGTTAAATAGACATTTCTTAATATTTAATGTTTCTTAACATTTTCTGTAGTGAATATTTTCTATTTTTATTTTCTTACCACTTATCCGTCCACTTATCACTATTATCCGACGCTCTGCTTGCCTATTTAATGTCGGATAAGCGAGACTCTACTGTACTCAGAAACTGTATCTAAAAGTTTACAGAATTCTGTCGTGAAGATCTCTGACCTAGTATATAAAAGTATGGCCCAGTTTTTCATATATTATGTCAGAGTTTTTCATATCAAGATCAAGATTAAGATAGTACTTTCGGTTCAAGGTGTCAACTACTAATGAGTTTTAACCTATATATCAAGTAGGGCCGGAGGCCGCTCACTTTTGTTTAGATAAATCAGAGGTGCTTAGCACCGCGCCCTTAGGCGAAAGAATGGTCTATGTGGCAAAGTCATACAGGAAGGCAGTCATGAAATTATATATTGATATACTTTTGTAGATGTAGAAACATTCGAAAAATTTTTGAGCAGGTGCTGGGTGCGTGTTATTTGCAGTGACTGAAATGAACATGAGATACAGAGAGTAAGTCAAAATCAAATCACGTAACCTGAGGTCGCGTTCTGGTTCGTTGATACATACTGCTGTATAACTCAAAGTTTTATTAATTTAAGAGTAAATAACTGAGTATTGCAATCTACTACATAATAATGATCTAACAACTATGGAGAGGTGAGTTTTATGCTACGTAATTCTTGTTTAATTAGATAGAATTAGATTATTCCTTTTTTGAGCGTGGTGGTCACATGGACCAATCATGTTGCAGGATAATCTGTTAAGCGACTTCACGACGAAAAATAATAGTCCATAAGGTTATTTCATACTGTTCACAAAGTCCGTAATTTGGCCTTGCCAGATAATAAAAATACACTTAACACACAAAACAAAAATAGTGAATCATATCACGAATTCTTGAGTATATAAAATGCAATTAAATACTGAGTACTATTTACAATATGTACACTTTCACCACTTTGAGTTGTGATGAATAGAATGGGGTCACTTAACCAGATTTTCTTCTGTTGGATCATAGTTTGCGAGATTTTTAATAGCATTATATGGTAAATTCTGAACTTGAGTAAAGAATTTGTGCGAAATTATTAAGATCTGTTCTTGTATTTCAGGAATCTTCAGGTCTTGATACAGCTGGATATTTCTAATAAACCAGGGTGCTGAGGTTATTGAGCGTAGAATTTTATTCTGTAGATAGCTAAGTTTCTTTCTATGGGTTTTGCAAGCCGTGGCCCAAGTGGGGACTGCGTATAAGAGAATTGGTCGAATAAGCATCAGGTAAAGATTGCGTTTAGTATTCAGATTTAATTTAGAATTTTTCCCTAGAAGCGGGTAAAGAGCCATAAAAGCTGCATTAGCTTTGTTGGTGATATAACTGATGTGTTCTTTGAAAGTGAGCTGTGCATCAATATACACTCCAAGATATTTGTACGAATTGGCCGAAGGGATAAGAGTATCATGAATTTTTATATTGATATCCAGAGGGTTGTGTTTCTTATATCTTCTGTACATAACTATACAGCATTTGGTCGGATTAAGATTGATTTTCCATCTGTTGCACCATTTTTCTATTATTTTAATTTGGCTATTCAGTTAGTTTATTGCATGTTGCGGGTTTAAGGAATTAGTAAGTATTACCGTATCATCGGCATATTTAAGGATTTTTGCATTTTGCGGGTTGGGCATGTCACTTGCATATAGATTAAACTTTGTTGGAGAGATGACGGAACCTTGAGGTAGTCCTCTATGAATATTTTTATTTGTGGACAAAGCATCACCACAGCGGACTTGGAAGGTACGATCTTCTAAATAGGAAATCATGAGATTTAAGATACTTGAAGGAGGGTTCAATTTCGATAACTTGCATATTAAACCAGTATGCCATACTCGATCGAAGGCCTTTTCGAAGTCGAGGTAGCATGCGGCAACTCCGTTTTTCTTCTGAAATTCTACGGCAATGAATTCTATGAGATTAAGAATTTGATGCGATGTTGAATGAGCTTTTTCAAACCCGAGCTGCTGGTCGTCTGTATCAATTAATTTGTCAGGGAAAATTTGGAGTTCTGAGGCAATTACGCGTTCAAAAACTTTGCTGATAGCGGGTAGAAGGCTGATAGGTCGATAGCTGGATGTTTCCTTTGGATTTTTGCCTGGTTTCGGGATCATTATTACAATTGAATGTTTCCATTTTTTCGGAAAATAAGAGAGCCTAATACATGAATTAATTAAACTGCACAGTAGAATTATACAGTTTTTCGATAGAGCTTATAGTTTTTCATATATTATGTGAGTTTTTTTATAGAATTCTGTAAAATTTTATAGAGAATTTCTACATAGTAGTATACAGATTCCATAGAGATACATGTATAGATATCCTATATAGCCGTTTTCTCGATCTGGCAGCCCGCATGCGTCTCCGGAAGCAATTTTATGGGGTCCGCGAAAACATTTAAATTATGTATTTGTTGCAAAGGTTTCAAGACTTTAATTATTTGTATTTTTGTTTATTCATAGAAAACCAATTCCTTCTGGTTGGGAGTTCCTGTTATAGAGCGCCCGTTATGTCCCCACCCTCGAATTCTTCTATAAAAACAAAGAAAAATAAAAACGGAACCAATATTAATTTTCCTTTTCAGGCCTTTTCAAAGCATAATTAAAAACTCTCATATTAAAGAAATTATACAATGAGCTGCAGTATTTACTACAGTTCCTTGTATAATTTATGTTACATTTGTAGTCTAGAAAATTGGATAGGAATGATTGATTAAATGAGCATAGTTAAAAAAGCAATGCTTATTAATAAAATCATTAAATGCTAGTATGAAATTACGTAAGCGATCCCAATGAAATTACACTGACTTATTGAAATCATTACAAACATTACTTTTTTAACGTTATTTTAGGCGACTGGCTGCTCAAGCTGCTGGCCCCTGTTATTAAATAATGAAGAATCTGTATGTGTATGTGCAGATTGCTCGTACTGTGAGAAAACGGTACGCAGAGCCACCAAATGTTTTAAAATACCTAGTGGTTGAACACATGTAATATTTAGTACACTGAAGTTCTCCATTCGAACATGTGCACCTCCATTTTTACTTTTCGTTATGTTTTGTGTAATCGTAATGAAGTTTTCGGAGGACGAACTCAAGAATTTAAAAAGATCTGTTTCCACTTGGCAATCCAATTTAATCAATCAACCTGTCGATTTAAAAGTAATGTGCTGCAGTCGCCCGAAAATATTTTTGTCTTCCATTCTCCAGTGTGTTGCCATTCGGTAAAGTACTAGCCATTTAATATTTAATTTTTCTTTCAAATTTAGCAGTTAGTTATTGATGAACAAACTCAACGATTTCAAAGCAAACGACGCAATTTTTTTTATCTCAAATATTATTAATGACTAGATGGCAGAAAATTACAATACTGGAATTCGACTGTTTAAAGTCATTATGCATTTTCATAATAAATTCTTCAGGCATCTACCTCTCAAGTTCCTAATTAGGAAATACTGACCCATATTATAAATAGTAAGCCAAACAGAACACTAAAGATATACCCACAGCTTGGCTAATGTCATTAATTTCATCACTAACTGGTACTGTATATTATTCAAATTTAAGCAAAACAAAGCTAGCTATTATATCTTTATCAAACCTTGATAAACTACGAACGTCTGCAAAAATATCAAGTACTGTTCTTTAACTCAGTAATATTAATCTGTTTCTTACAATCAACCGTATATCAAGTTAATAAATTTTCAACGTAAGAATCTTTTGTTATAAACTTTACTGAAATAATACATTTGTGAAACCTTTATTTGTATTTAATTAGGACTACATGCAGCGCTGAGCAAAACAAGTTTCGAAGAAGTGTGCTAAGATTTCTTGACACAATGTGTCGTTTCTATTAATGTATCCCCTTACAAAATGACATACACTGATATTTGCATATCATTATATAGGATTTGAAAGGAAATAGGTCAGCATGAATATTGTTTAGCTGTATACGTTATTGTATCCATATTTCACACTGTCTGAAGTCCAATGTCTCTTTTATCTTCTCGAGACAAAAAGACACAAGAATCAAATCTAAGCTCCTGATTGGTTGCTGTACAATCATCAAACTGAAGAATCTTCGGCACTGTACAGCACTTGCATTATAATCTGATTTGTCCTTTGCATCAATGAAAAGCGATTTCTGTTAATATCGTTAAAAAGTAATTTAAGTAATTTTTTTTAAATCGAAACTAGCCATTTAAAATGAGTCCATCATTCGAAATCAGACGATAGGATGATTCTTATATTTCGATGGCTATCTTCACGAAAGAGATGTATAAATTCATTAGGAAATTTGTATAGCCATGGTACTGACTGCATCGTTATATTAACATAACAGAGGACGTGGGTTTTTATTTTCAGTTCGCGGCTTTTTTTGTTTTTCTTTTGTCTAATAATTATTCATCGCCGCATAGTTCTGTCGCAAAAGGTGAACTATAATCCTAGTTTGTTTCTTTTCAGCTTAGCTAAAAAGCTATTTTATTTTTAGAGGTCACTTGCGTCATTGTATTCAAAACGTTTCAAACAATTGTTGCAATCGAGCTTACATAAGTAAGGAGACAATATACTGTCATAAGGAATCTTTGGTAAAAAAACAATGACAAAAGGATGAAATAAGCAGGAGAGTTAAGGGTTAGTTGTAAAAATTTTCGAATTCTTTTTATATCTTTATGATTCCTTGATTTAAACTGCTATTATTTTTATAGGGTAGAATCATTAGGTTATTTGGAAGCAGGAGAAGGGAAAAGTGAGCAATGCCCTCGCCAGGACTCGAACGACATACCTCTCGAATACGCGTCGAGCATGCTGGAACTACGCCACGAAGGCATGTGACGAAGGCGATAGAAGTACTTTATAAGGAGGGCAGAATTCTGCCCATTTTAAGCGTTTGCCTTGTGCTATTCCCTCCTCAACTTTCCTAGTTGCCTCAGGAAGTCTGTTCCGATTCAGGTCTATGTTCTTAGTCTTTAATCGTTCATTTACCGTATCTCGCTCCTCAGTCAGGAAATTAATATTAACATCTTTCCAGTATGGGACTCATCGTTTTTTCCGTTTACCTCTAGGTATCTAAGAGATCCATATCCACTTTGCCGCTTATCCATATCCATCGGTTTTGTCGTATCCGCTTTGCCACTTATATATCTCTTTGCCGCTAACATGGAGATTTATATAACTTTAGAGAACTTATTAGAGTTCTAAAGAATGCCAGTGCTAAAAAACGGAACTTAATATAGAACTTCATACAGAACATAATATAGCTTAGTGCAGTGTGTGGATCTGATCATAAAGACCTATCTGTATTTATACTGCTTCTGTTAGCTGAATTTGTATAATTACTGATATAATAAGACTTCGTTTATTTTAATTTGCTATTATTTAGTATAAAGTAATTAAAATTTGCAAATTCATAAAAATGGAAATAGGTAGGGGATCATGGTTCTTACAATCCTTAAGTTATTCTATCATATATTTTATTTCCCCTATAAAATTATAAGGTGTATACATTTGCAAAGATTACAAACATTTGGCTTTTAATGCTATTGGAATTATTTATGTATGAATTAGCTTAAAATAGCTATTATAAAAAAAGAAAAAAATGTAAATAATGATTTTAATGAATCCAGCTAAGGTAATTTCAGAGGTCCAGCTAATAATTAAAAGTAAATGAGAATCTGCATTTATTGCTTTTAAATCGATTAGTTTGTTAATAACAGAACTAATTTGTAAGAACGATTAAATATCTTATTCTTTCTGGAGGGCAACCCACAGCTGCATGGAAGATAAAAATATTTTATTTCGATCAATGACAATTCATTTCTTTTAAATTACCAAATTTATTGATGATATCTGAAAGACAAATTTCTTGCCTTTTGAAGAATGATAACACATTCCTTTATAACCCTGAATTTTTCTGATTAAATATAAAACTTAAATATCTTATGCTTAGTCGTATGGCAGCCCATTGATCAAAATTATATTTAATTTAGCACAAAATATTACATAAATAAATAAAACAAATTTGAGATTCAAAATTCGGGTTTTCAATTGCACATGTTCGAGTGGAGGATTATGTGTGGTCAAAATTCGGTGCTTCCGGTACCGCCGTTTTTCCAAAATGCAATTAAATTTTAATGTTAAATATATTGAACTCTGTGGAGTGGCAACACTCGTCTTTTATATAGCTGAATTTCCTGATTTGAAACACAAATATCTTACGCTGTGCCGAGTGATAATACAAAGCTATTATATTGCTGAGTTTGAATCAAAAGTTCCTTAAATTCGCCAAGAATTCCAAATTTGGTATTACTAACTGATTTACTAAGTTTTTATTTCCTCTCCTCCAAGTCACAAGTAACTTCAAAACTTAGATTAAAAAATTCTATTCCGAAATAAAATCTAATTCATTGTTTTCAACCAGAAAACAAAATTTTGTCTAGCTTATAATGCTCTTCAATACTTAAAATCTTGTATAAGATGTTTATGAAAATTCAGTCAGGAAACGGATATTTTCATTAAAATTCTATAAATTCATTAGATACACATTATATAGAATTCCATATATGGGAGAACTTAAGAAACTCTGTCCAAATTTGTATAGTATCTCTGCACAGATCTCTACAGAAGTGGTTCTCAAACTTTTTTGCTCCGTGCGCCCCTTTCACCATTGCTAGAAGATCATTCTCCCTCCTCCCTCTTTTCTAAAAGTTGAAAAATAAATGTACATTTATTTCAGTTTACATTATTTTATAAATTAAACAACGAAAAGGTATGGAAAATATAGATAAATACCAAAACTTGAATAAATTTGTTTTATATATTCCTTAACTAAAACTAAATACTTAACACCTAAATAAAAGGCTGACCACATTCCCTCCCTCGAAAGTATGAAATACTCCCCCAGGTGGGAATTCCGCTGTAGCTAAGAACGAGTGCTCTATAGTATATCCATACATATATCTGTAGAATGTCTATATATAACTTCACAGAAGTTCTGTTTAAAAAATGTCATAGAATTCTATAAAATACATCTAATTTAGTTTATTGAAAATTGGGCCATCATTCTGAAGAAACTGAACACTGAGTTTTTTATAGAATTCTGCGAGACATTTTAATAAGGTTTAGTTAGACATTTGCTCCGAATATTATTCAGATTATTTATACATAAATAACATACTGATGATTCGTTGGAATACCAAAGAATAAATCTGTGAAGATTTTCTACTTTTAACGGCTACTTAGGGTTAACTTCTAACATTTCTTTCTTTTTTTTTATGCTGGAAAATCAATATCGCCTTCTGGTCTTTGTAAGAAGTTGGTCGCGTGCGGCCTATCTTTATTACATAAACTGTCGTCTGGCGATAATCTGACTCTCATTAAGGCCGGATAAGATAACCGTGAGAGCTATGCCAACATATTCTTGGCGGCGGGCAAACATCGAACATACGGTAACACTCCGTTTTCGAGTGCACTTTTTCATTCTTGATACGCCCGTTCAGTTTTTTTTACGGCTTTTAATCTTGTTTTCTTGTTGCCTACTTTCTTTTCTTTTTCTTTTTGGTTCTAAATCAAACGCAGCTGCAATTTATCCCTGATATAAAGCGAATCCTTTTTAAGTTCTCAGAAATACATTTTTATGGATGAAAGGTCTATCTGTTGTTCAGAAATGGAGCCAAAAGGACAGAGCAATGCTAAATTTGTCAGTTTGAAGCCCCAGAGGTGCTATTACTCTCGAACCTCACCTTCTGGAGCCATGTGAACCGACAAGTTTTCTGGAAATAACAAGAGCTTGTCTGAGGAACTTGAATTTCATTGCATTTAGCATAGTTCCAAGAATACATTTAATGTTTATGGATATAATATATTGTTCTCGATGTCATACGTGTTTTAAATACAAAATCTGAGGAGGTTTGGATTATAACATATTTTTTTCACGAAAACTGCCAGAGCTTCAAATAAAGTATCATTTCCGGCTTAGCTATTTCAACCAAAATATAATAAGTTGTTCCCATTAGTATCAAAATCTTAAATACTAAAACTGGAAAGTTTTAGATTATAATTTAATATAATTTTTGATTAAAACTGTTAAGGACTGGAAGTCCTTAACAGTTTAAAGGACCACTTCCAGTGCCCATTAAAGGCTGTTATGAGCTTCCTGTTAAGTTCTATTTTAGTATTTTTTTTCCAGTTTTACCCGAAATCTAATTAAAACTTTGTATGAAAGCAGAAAGTTTAAAGACGTAAAACAGAAGTATTTTTATAAGGATTACCATAGAGGAAAAAGATCATCACATACATACACACAGAGACAGACAATGTTGTTCTGGGTATCCTTATTCCTGTTTATTGGCTATCGAATTTTTGGACCGAAAACATTATATGCCTTACCTCTGTATAGGGACTGGTGGGAGGTAAAAATAAAAGTAGTCTAAATTACTCTTGTTCACAATATTCCATTTGAAAAATAGAATATTTTGTGTAGACTTATAAGCTGTCAATCGTTGTGTAGATTAGGATGGTTAAGGAGAATAGTATGTAGAGTCATTATGTAGTTTTCGATGTCAGGAAGCTGAAGAAATGAGCAATGCCTTCGCCGGGGCTCGAACCACGGACCTCTCGAATACGTGCCGAGTGTGTTTGACCATTACAACACGAAGGCATGCTAAGAAGGAAGGAAATACCTTATACTGCGTAGACTTTCATGTTCTTAAGAGTTTTACAAACTTACAAGGATGGTGTTATTGTGTGGACTTAGTTGCCAATTATTTTATTGTATAGTAACAGAAGGATGGTATACTGTGCAGACTTAGAAATTGGAAATTTTTGTGTAGACGTACAAAGATGGTCAACAAGTCAACATATTGGCATTCCCTGTTCCGCCATTCGATTGAGGCACTACAGGTCCTACCCCCCGCCGAACCGAGGCCGAGGTTCAACCTCTTTCCCGGCTCATTGAGAGGCAGACGCAACGCACCCATTTTGGGGCGTCACTGGTCGTCAATTTGCTACCCACCAGTCGCACGGACGAGCCCGTCGCAGGGGGTCATTACCCAGCAAACCCAGGGCGCTACCTCCAGGCTACTAGAACCACCCTGCTCTAAGACATGCCAGAACCCCGGGCCGGCCAATAAGTGACCTTTCCGGAGTCCCCAGAACCACCAGGTTCATAATTTGTATACCCCCGTGGCCGAGACTGCCTAGGTACAGATCCTAGCCAGTAGCTTCGCAGAGTTCTCTACGTCGACCCCCGGGGGGGGACGTACAAGGATGGTGTATATTGAAGGAAAGTATTAAAAATGTTATTTCATTTATTAGCCCCATCCTCACTTACCACTTTTCAAATAAAAGGGTGTTGTCACCGATGGATTATTTTTTAACGAAATCATATATAAGGAATATAAAAAATGTATGGTAACTCTGTCGGAAATTCTACGAGATAAAGATACGCTGTTTTTAAATATTTTGTGATTTTAGAGTAGAATTTCATCTGGCGTAAGGGTGAAGAAAGAGGTTTTAAATGAATAAAGTTAAAAAAAGTCTTATGTTGATAGAAACGAGTCCAAGAGCAGATTGGTAAATTGAGAGCTCAACGAGAGCATAAAAAAGAACTTTTAACAAACCTTTTGACGTGACGCTTAAAGTCTGAATCCTTTCCGATTTCCTTTTTAGCTCAGTAGTCCTCCACCCCGAATATGAGCACTAGAAGCCGGAATTTGGAATTTGTTTTATTGTCTATTTCCTATTTTGTAAAACTTTAACGAATTTTTGATTAACAATCTCAGACCAGCTATTGGACTGTCGGTCGGAAATTCTAAAGATATGCTGTTTCTAAATATTTTTAGTCCAAAGGAGCATTAGCTCAAATGCTCTCGAATTTGTATGTGTATGTAAATGGAGAAAACGAACTTCTGGGCGTAAATATATATTTTTTCAAATTTTCTTTCTTTATTTTTTTAACTTTCAATTTTGTACGAATTTAATCTCATAGTTTGGTAAATGCACTGCGTAAATATTCGATTTCTTTTTTCATTATGTATTCTTTCTCCTCCCCCGAGTATAACGCGGCGAATAAAGTTTAGAGAGCAGTCTCCCTATTCTATCAAGGAAATATGCTAATTAATATTTCGGAATGGTAATTTAATAATGCTACTATTTGGCTTTCCTCGTATCTATGTTCCAAGCCCAGTTCGGTTCAATCATTAGCGACTTCAAAGATTGGTTGCTATTGTTGGGTTAGATAAAATTGTTGAGGCGCTTTGGGGGTCGCTGACCTAGAATATATTTTCATACATTCGAATCACGTGCTCATGATTTCCGTCGGATGATGAACATCAGTGGTCTCGCCCCTTCTTCAGCCTCTTCAATGTAAGCAGAAAAAGATATCTGGGAACACACTGTAATGCATTAAGCTTTCATTCTGAGGAAACACGGGACATCGGAAGTCAGAGGAAGTTTCGAAATAATTTTCTAATACCTAAGTCTAATAATTTTCTAATACCTATAATAATATTTCTAAGCCTCTGTTACTAAAAGAAGGCTTCGTGGAGCAGCCAGTCTCTGCTACCGTGCGATGAATATCTATTCTGTTCTTTATTCTGTTGTGATATATTGCATATTTTATTTATAGAACATATAATTTTATTTCTTAAGGACGCGTTATGGTAAGAACATAAATGAAAAGTTGTTATGTATAAACTACTGGTAACTATCACAATATTATTTCTTTCATAGAAACCTGTTTTTCAGTTAGAATACATAGTAATGTTAGTATTACAATATCTGACAGCAACTGATTACGACGTGTCCGGCTCAATTACCTTATAAAGTCCAACGGGTTCATCATACGAATGAGTGTTTAGTGTTTTCCAAGAAATATATTGGAAGAACGAAGGAGAGAGGTGTGAATAAGACCCGGATTTTGAAAGATCGAACACATTAACAATAGGGAAGGCTACAGTGAGCTGGAACGTAAAAAAAAGAAGTAAGGTGAAACCACATGTTTGAAAAATTCCTTAAGTGCGAGAACACCTCCCACATCCGGGTAGCTCAAGAAGAATCTGAACAAATATGTTTCAAGTAACAAATGCAAGGAAAAATAAAGTGGATGAAAGGCTAATTACCATTTGAATACACTGGAAAAATATAATAAAGGGGTCAATTTACCAATAAACTAGCTCTCAGAGGGGAAAAGCTCTCTACAGTAGAAGAAAAGGAAAATATCGGAAACATTTTGTGAACCTAGTGCTAAAAAGCTAGGGAGGAATACGGTAATGTATGGGAATAACAACATTTCTATTTTTCTGCCCTTAAAAGCCAATACTGCATGTTCTTAAAAACGTCTTTTTGAAATTACCACAACGAGTATTTAGAGATGGAATTGCCTTATGTGAGTCTATGAGAATAATCAAACTTTTAGGAATAAAAATTATGTAACCAAAGAACGTAACATTAGGTGTTAGAAGTTTTTTAATAAATTAGATAATAGTATAAAGATTAATATACCTCATTGCCACAAAAATGCAAGTGATCACTTTACATCACGCAGTTCAGCAGTTGCTTATTATTTTTAAATAACTCTCTTCATGGCATTGATAAGAAACATGCTATTAAAATGAACATGCATAGTAATTCAAAATCTTTTTACTTCCTTGTACGAAGTATAGGAAGTATTGTAATTCACAAAAAAGTACCATATTTCAACGAAAATATAGATTTTGAATGCAATTTAATAATGTTCTTGTTGAGAACAAAGAACTCTGTTTCCTCAAACGAATTATAAAACTGATTTAAAATTTTTTCATGGTGTCTATGCTTACGTACGTATATTCGTGTGTATCTCACATAACTCAAAAACGAGTAGCCTCAGAACGTTAAAATTTTGTATATAGAACTGCTATAACATGTAGATGTGTATTCTATTTTTTTGGTTCTCTTTTTGATTGCAATCGGCCGCACCAAAAAGTATATATATATATGCCCACTCTGTTACTCGGATCCGTGAGCTGAGAGTTTTGATTCTTATATGTTGGTAAATTATGTTGCGTTGTAAATTATGTTCGTTAAATTATCTTATATGTTGCGTGCGTACGGGTTCGTTATATATTGAATGCACAAGTCGTTGAAAAGTTAACAAAATTTATTCTTTCCACAAGAAATAAATCAAAATGCTGAAATATTTCTTCAGAGATATTAGTACAATATAACAATATCTCAGACGTTAAACAGAATTAACTTCAAAACAGATAAAGTTAATCCAATCTCACAGCGAATTCGCTACAATCAATCACAGCATTAAGTAAACAAACAGCAATTCGCTTTAAACAGCTACAACTACAAGTGAGATGAGGTGTTTCAATTCGGCTTTTATAAGCTTTTTAACTAACACTAGAACAATCTATATTTTCTACATTTTTCTGGATGGCAACAGTAATTACGAGATATTTATTTTTTAAATATTAAATGCACGCGCTCTTTTATTTTTGTTTTTCAGACGTAGCTTTCTCTTCAAAAATTGTCTGCGTTGCACGGGAAAATAAACCAATTTTAATTACAGTTATAAATAAATAGCCAAATAAATACGAAATCCGTATCAGGTAAATTTCTTATTTTCTACTTTAAAAACGACTGAATTATTTTGTTCTTATCTTCCGGTTAAGGTTTTTATTCCTTTAGTAAATCCGAATGCAATACTTGAAGAATCATGAACAATTTAAAAGTTCTTTAAGTGCGGCTAAGCCTAATTATTTTTACCACAGCAGCAATATTTGCTTAGATTTGAAACTTAGCAGAATAGTGGATTTGTCACCAATCTAGAGAAACTAAGCTTCGCAACAACAAAGATAACGCCTTCTTTTATTATTGCGAATTAAATCATGCTTAATCCATTCTGGAATTTATTCCAGGAAATAAGTGTTTAAGATATACTTCGTAATTTTTAATATAGATATTTTGAGATTTTATGCATTTTTGCCTAGTCGCGAAGTGAGAACTAAATTAATTGAATTAGAATTACCGATTCGTCTGTGAAAAACTGTTTTATTATTATTATTATTAATTTATTTCTTTCACGCGTCATGTTAGATTTATTATAGCATTTGAATAGAACATGTGGCAACGATTAGATAATTCTTCAGACGATATAACTTTTTGTGCATTCTGAGTTAGAAAATGAATGAGATGTAAAGTTGTTATGTAAACTTAGCGCCAGAATGTCGCTATGGTAAACAAATATAGTGAATTTTAAAGAGTGCATTTATTCTATTGTAGTTTGTGCGCTATCAACGAAGTAAATTTAATTCAATCCACTAAGTTTAAATGAAATGCAGGGAAAAAATGTGTATAGTTTAATATTTTGTACAAGGAAGTCGTGTGGAGTACCCATCAGATTTTTTTGTATAATTCACTAGCAGCAGTTTTTTTCATTGGATGTTATTTACTTAGCAAAGTAAAAAAAAAAAAACCCCCCACTTTTTTTTTGAAGTAAAAAAAAAAAAAAACCCACCACCACTATTTTGAAGTAATGAAATAAATAAATAAAAATCCCCGAAGTTATCAAACTAATAGTGAAATGTAAAGTAAGTTTCAGGTTAGCAATCATTCACGAAAATTTACTAGATTGAGTTCACCTGCCCTGAAATAAATCATTAAAAAGAATAAAATTTATTTGGAAAAAAAATTATTAGTTCGTGATGCAGAATGACAGTTGAGGAACACATTTTGCCTAGAGACAAAGAAAGCGAAAGGAGAAAATTTGCTACACGTTCGGCAGTTAAAAAAAGATACGAAGATTCATTGTTACTGACGTTCTACACGCACCGAAAAAAATCGAAATGATAGCATACAGTTTAAGCGAAAAATTGAAATAGAGCCAGAAACCTTAGCATTATAAAATCTCCAAGTATAGGTAACATATTTATAACTATATCAATAAATTTATTAATAATAATTATATCAAGGATTAGTTACAATATCTGCGTTAGGGCCGAAGCCTATAGTACTGGAAATGCTGTGAGTCGTATAATAACATCACGAAATTTGTGTTAGCGACAGCATCAATAATTCGTAAACAACATCAATAAATCCAAACGCCTTAGCAGTAGTATATGTGAGAAAAATCATTACATCTTTAATGTATCATTACATGACTAAATTTGTATTAAAGACAACAACAGTAAATACATCGTTACATCATACATTGCAAGTATGTGAGAAAAATAATAAGCATCAATACATCACTAAATTTGTATTTATTTAAATCTAGTGACACTATCAATAATTATATTAGCGTCAATGTGAATATTAAAATGACGTTGCTTTAGAAGTATCAATTCAAAAATAAAATTCACTTTAAATAACTCCCCCCCAAAAAATATTGTGCTTAAAATATGGAAACCCCAGTAAGGATGGTTTTTAACTGTGCATAGATAACACTTAATTTGAGCTCTAGAAAGAGGACATCACATTTTATTTCAGTACCATATAACTCTGTTTGGCAGATGTTCTAATGTCAGGATTCTTATCCGCGATAAAACACATTTTTAAGGAATTAGTCAAATAATGAACATTTTATTTAAAAACTTCGATCACAGCATCATTTACGATTTTCATCACTCTTTGGTGCATTGTAGTTTTTAATTAAATTTATTGCTGTCCTCAAAAGTTTTCAATTTTCGTTTAAGGTGTACAGTTTTCAAAATACTTTTTTCTCTAGAAATCGATATCTCAAAATAACAATAATGAGCTGCGATCTGGCACAGCGTCACTATAACATCATTTCGTTCGTATTTCACAATTATGTGACCTCTGATCACGTTTTCGGATGACCCTGAAACCTTATCCCATCGAGAAAGCCTAAAATGGGACATAAACGATCTAAGTTTATTTTCGTAAACTTGTTTACCTCTTCTCTAATGAACAACTAACAAGATAGTATTATTTGACACAATGCGAGGGACCTCTGCACCACCCTTTACGTCATTCGATCTTGTGCAGACAATGAAACGAAACTTAATGTCTGGAAACTAAATTAGAAGTACATTGTAACCTTCTGGATTTAATAATGCTCATGATGGGACACTTTAGAGGAAGGAGGCAATTAAGACAATTGAAAAAGAGGCTTGCCATCTTAACTTGTTTTAGGCCGTTAGCTTTCTATCCTTCAATTTCCCCTCCGCAACGTATTTTAGTTCATTTAGTATCTGCTACTGGAAGCCCTCTAACAAGTGCTGTTCCAATCAGTAGGATGCGATTCATTCCAAGATGGTGAATTAACCTCCAGCTGTCGATGGGTTTGACACTGCTGTGCTGTGGGCACACGGCCCAATGGACAGATCTCGAAACTTTTTATGGAGTGCACCCTCGTCTAAATCTTTTCCGTGTAGTGAATAATAACATTGAGGAAAACTTTTCGTGAAACAAGAAAAAGAAAAAAAAATTATTATTTTTTTTGGCATTTAAGTTTTTTACATTTTTGCATTTAAACCATTTTAACCATTTCCGTATTTAAATAGTTTGCATTTAAACGCTTTACGTTTTAAGCATTTTTGTAATGAAACTCTTTACATTTTGAAAATTTTTGCACTTAAAAACTTTTCACTGAGCATTTTTTGCATTTAAACTCTTCATGTTTTAAACATTTTTGCAAATTTGCGTTTAAACTTTGTGCATTTTAAACATTTCTACTTTTAAACATTTTGCATTTTGAACATCATGGCATTTTAATTCTTCACACTTTAAATAATTTTTGCATTTAAACCTTTTACATTTTAAACAGTTTTGCATTTTAAACATATTTGCATTTAAGAATTTTGCGATTTAAACGTATTTTAATTTGTACGGTTTCTATTATTCTGTATTAACTAGTTATTTGTAATTTCTGCTTTTACTATCACTTCTCCTTTTCCGTTTCCTCACTAGAAATGTATAATTACCAAAAATAAATAAAAAATGGAAAAAATTTCGAAAACAGTGGATTTTTATCCATACATTTGAGGAAAAATCTAATCTCTGCGAAATCTTAATTATTGTTCAGTGATTAATTTATTACTATTTTTACTTAGACATTTTTCGTTTTCTGATAGCTTACAACATTGTTCCAACACTTCTAACTTTAGAAATTAAGCCCTGGGCCTAAATTTAGTACCGGAGCTCAACTTCGGCTTAATGGCTTAATATATTAATTGTTGGTTAGCTGCAATATTTAATTTGTGAGCGAAATTCTAATTGTAACCGAAACCCTAAATACTTCTTTCTTGCGAAACTGTTTAGTTATTCATAAATTATATCCACTGCAACACTCTGTTTAGTGATTCTGATCCCAGATGCGAAATATATACCTCACTTTCCCACAGCGTTAACCACTGAATACTAGCACTTTGACCCAGGTTTGAACCCAGGCAAAAGAGCTGATTGCTTGGGTATTTTTCGCTGCTTACCTGATGCGTAATGAGAGTAGGAACCAATTTCCTTTAAAATGTCCTCCACAAAAGCATTCCTCCACTCTGATAGGTAACCCTCGTTTCCCACGTTCTCATAACTTAATCAGACTTAACCTAAACTACAACTAGAGATATGCAGTTATAAGGTAACTGGACTCTAGTAACCTGGAACACGAATTATGCAGATTCATGAAACCCATATTTTCAAGCATTAGATTCCAGGAATCAGAATTTGAATTAGCTGGGCTCTAGTAGTTTGGAATTTGAATAATTGAGATTACAGTAAATCATAAATTGAAACATCCGGATTCCAAGAATCAGAATTCAAATTAACATAACTTTAGTAGCCTGGGACTCGAATTATCTAGACCAAAGTAGCCGGTAACTTAAAGTATCTAGATCCAAGGAATTGGAGCCCACCTGTAAAGTCGTAAAGGCGTGTGAAGACTGAGCTGTAAAGTCGCTGAACACTCTGGTATTCGAGTTTCGAATCCTGGGATGTAACAGGGAGGAGTAGGGAATAAAGTAGACGGTAACATGAAGTATCCGGATCCGAATAATCGGAATTCAAATTAACCTGACTTTAAATAGTCTGGATCTCGAATCTCGGACCGAATTACCAGTGTTCAGCGTCTTTACCGCTCGGCCGCTGGTGAGCCGGATAAAAAGAAAAGGAATATAATTAAAATCGGATAAAAGGAAAAGGAATATAACTAAAATTGGATTCAACGTTATCAAGAGGAGGCAGATCAGATTCAATTGAATCTCTTCTCCTAGAAAAACCACTGTATTTCTGATCACCCTAAATTAGCAAATTAATTATTTTAAATTATTGAATTATAATAATTGATCCGAGAATTCTGAATGCCTCCTCTAGACATCCGCTCTGCTTTCATATGAAATAATAATATACAAAAACAAATTTAACTGAAATAAATTCAGTGCCTCATAAAGCAAAAGTAAAATGTTTTCAGCTAACATTAAAATTCAAATTAAAACGTAATAATTTACAAAATATATTTATAATTAACAGAAAACAAACATTTACCAAATTAATAAAGTTTGAACTTACTATGGGAAGAACAAAAGACAGTAATTGAAAAGGAAAGAGCGATGCTAATGATTGCTTGTTTGGCATTACTGGGGACACAAATTGCCGATGGAAAGTTGGAAATCTCACAGAAGGTGAATTTATAGTAAGGTGTGTTTAAATTTAAAATTTAAAAAACATTAAAGTAAAGAAAGTAAGAAAAGGAAAAGATTATTATTGTTGATTGTATGAATAGGATCTATATATCTGAATGTATTTGTAGATTTATTGAAATCCTCTTGTGAAAGATTTCTAAGAAACTTGTACACTTTAGAAAACAAATAGAGGTTACATAAGTGAGTCGAATAAGAACTTCCCATTGGAATACCATTTGTTTGCATGTAAAGATTGCTTGCATGCTTAATAAAGTTATTGGACGTTCCAGAAGACTTTCATTAAATGGACGAGATGTGTAGAGATTTTTAAAGTCATGGCAGCTGATATTGCAAACATTTAGATTTCTAATTTTTTCAATTATTTTCAATTTGTTAATAATCCAATAGCAGTGCCTATCAGTATTAACATTATCAATAATTAAATTACATATTTATTCCAACAGATTTGTGAAAATATTATCAGAATTGTTCTTGTAGTTTCTATTAATGTTTGCTGCAAATGGAAATTTGACAGCATTTTTATGAAATTTTGGAATTGCTCATAAACTGGAAAATCATATGAAATAAATAGGTTTGTAGTTTAAAGAGAAATTTTCCATTTTTTGCGAAAAACATAAATTTTGTTGCTTATTGATCTTTCAACGTTTATAACGCAGGCAGCATTCCCGCTCACTTTTGGCTGGAGTCACTTTCGGGCATACCACTTTTTAAATTACCTTTATAACTTCTTTTTTATAACACAGACTTTATTTAATTTAGAAATGCTGTCATTTATCCCCGCTTCTGCTTCGAATCACTTTTTAAATAGCGCTTATAACTTATTTCAACTTTTACAAAGTATAACTTTTTTTATAGTACAAAAAATACCATGTTACTAAATGTTTCAAACCTATAAAGTATATATGCAGAGTCATTAGGTTATTTAGAAGCAGGAGTAGATGAAAAATATGCAGTGCCCTCGCCGGGACACCAACCTCGGATTCTCGATTACGCGCTGAGTGTGCTGACCATTACACCAAGAAGGCATGCTAGAAGGTAGGAAAAATACCTTATATACTCCTCTTTTTAAAGGGCGACTAGGGATTAGGGGACGCAATCGAAAAATCCTCGTGCTGAAGAATCATCACCTTTCAGTTCGTTCGCCACTGTAGAATCATTTTAGAACTTTTCGAAACAAGGAAATAGAAGAAATGAGAAGAAATGAGCAAATCGCCGGGACTCGAACCTCGGACCTCTCGAATACGCGCCGAGTATGCTGACCATTGCACCAAGAAGATATGCTAATAAGGCGGGAGAAATAACTTATACAGTCCCTATTCGGGCCCCATTGTAGAGTCATTTGGTTATTTGGAAGAAGGAGTAAATGAAAAATATGCATTGCCCTCGCCAGGAATCGAACCTCGGATCTCTCAAATACGCGCCGAGTGTGCTGACTAGAACACCACGAAGGCATGCTAGGGAGAAATGCCTTATATACTCCCCCTTTTAAAGGGCGACTGGGGATTAGGAGACTCAATCACCAAATCCTGGTGGTGAAGAATCATCATCCACCAACTTTTAATTCGGGCGCCACTGTAGAATCATTTTAGAATTTTTCGAAACAAAGAAATCAAAGGAATGAGCAGTGCCCTCGGATCTCTCGAATATGCGCCGAGTGTGCTGGCCATTATACCACGAAGGCATGCTAAGAAGGCTGGAGAAATACCTTATATATGGTTTATAACGTTTCCAACTTATCATCCCTTTTGCGTTCTATAACTTACTTTTAAATAACGCACAGATGCTTGTAATGCCATATAATATTGTGTTGCTGAATGTTATGGACGATAACATGTACCACCTATAACTTATTCTCCCTTTTGCGTCAAATCACTTTTTAATTAACACTGAAAAATATCATGTGCCGAAAGCTTGCTTTTTTGCGCGATAAAGTATACCGATTATAACGCTTTTAACTTACATCTATAACGCGTATACATAGTATTTAGAATATATAAAAGTCGCATTAGGAGGTTTGTGCAATACTATTGTTGCACATACTATAATATGACATAGTCGCTGGTTTGACTTTAAAATCTGAACCCTTCTAAATTTTGTTACTTTTATACTGTTCTTAATATTAAATGCAAATTCAACTAGGCACTTACGCAACAGACCCAAAAGTTACGGAGAATGACGTGAACCAATGCGTCCAATCGAGGCTATGAAATAACCATGTTGTCAAATGCTTCCTTTTCATACGATAACGTATATCGATTTTAACATATATGACATATATCCCCCTCTCTAAATTTTAGCTCCGGGTTCTAAAAATTTAAAAAATATTCATGTAATTTGCCATTTCCTCAGTGTGTTCAGAGAAAGAGCTCTGAATTTTGGAATGGATTCATCCATGTCGTGGTTGTTTTCGTCTTAGTAACAAAAACAGACCATCTCAACTTGTCTGCGAAAGTCACGCAGAACCTATCCCTTCTAACTCTTGAAATTTATATCAGGCTAATACTAGAACAAACCCATTACAGCGAAGCACAGACGAAAAGACATTCAGTTTAGGATTTCGCCGAGTCGGCTGCACATTCCTCTCCTCTAATTATTTATGGATGATTCGAAGCTGAAGAATTAGTAGAAACATCCATAAGAAAGAGGGATATTTAAGTTTGAAAGAAGCAGAAATATAGGTATTTTATTAGATATTGTAATATTAATATTAGTGCGCTTTCTGATTGAAATGGAGGTTTCTTTTAAAGAAATAGTGTTGTGATAGTTACATAACACTGTGTGTTTATCCATGAATACTTTCCGTTTGTTATGTTCTTAATATAATCACACCTTTCGGAAGTTAAGGGATTCGCATCATTTTCCGTGCTCGATTTTCGAACGATACAATTAGACTTCCCCCTCCCAAAAAATAGAAGAAATTCAATATGAGTTGCGAGTTGTTGTTCTGAACTTCTGATGCGACTTTAAAATATGAATCCTTCCCCATTCACGTAATCTGTAATTTTTTAATTATTATTTTATGAATCCCCCGTTTTAACAACTTTTCGTTAAATTTCCGATTTTAGAAACACCGAGTAAGTGCAGCTGACCTTGAAGCGCATCTTGTAGTGCTGATCGTGTCAATGTGTATGTGTACAGGTTGCCAATCGTCTGTCGCAGGCACAGTTGTGATCGTAGAAATCGGAAAAATTCCACCGACTTTTGGTAAAATCAGGTGAGAAACTCAATCCGGTGGCAGGAGTTCGCTCGCACGCTAAGAGAACCCCTGAAAAATCTGCACACAACCTCACGATCACCTGACCCGGGCGCCATCTGCCTTGCCTAAGAAAATCGGAAGGGGTTGGTTGCCAGTGCGGACCGGAAGTTGGAAGCACTGACGACAGCTGGGCGCGATTGTAACAGCAGATGGTCTCGACGCCTCACCTTGCTCTCTCTCTCGGAGCTCTCGGACTTTCCTCCGGAGACCGATGATGATTACTGCGCAGCAGTCCTATGTGACGTCATCGACAGATTACGTGAATGAAGTTGGAGCGAAGCGCGCGCCCTCTGTCGCTGTCGAGTCAAATGTCGGAAAATATGAGATGGCTGGTTGCATTAAAATGTTTTTATTTAAAGTTTGAAAAAAATTACGCCGAGGACACCACTTAAAAAAAAATTAAACCACTGAAATACACAGCCTTTCACCCCAACAGGCGCAACTCGAAGCCTGAATTTAATTTTTTTTTCTTTATTTCATGTTTTGTGCGAAGCTGATAAATTTTTAATTTACGATTTAAAAGCATTGTGTTGCCACTCGGCGAAGCGTAAAATTGTTGTGTTCCTAATTTAATAAATTCAAATTCAAATGCAACGTATTACCACTGCTTGAAAAAAAAAATTTCTGCCTTCACGCGCCAGTGTGTTGCTATTCGGCAAAGTGTAAGCAATGCTAGTTAGTATCTAGTTGAAATTTACTAATTACCTGCTCAATGCTGCTTAGCAAATTTCAACTAGGTGCTATCTAGTGTAACTAAAAGTAAATTATTTAAATTGGTACTATTTCATAACTTTCAACTAGTTGCTAATTGGTATAACTATAAATATATATGTAGATAGATAGATAGATAGATAATATGTCGTCATGCGGCAAAGCGTAAACAATACTAGTTAGTAACTGGTTGAATGTTACTAACTAACAATTATATTAATTAGCAACATTCAATAAGTTACTAACTAGAATCAACTAAGTTAGTTAGAAAGTTACTAATTACTGTTATTTATTCGGTTAAACTACTTAAAAACTTTCAGCTAATTATTCACGTTATCCACAGTTAAGCACTACTTAGTATGTTTCAGCTAGTACTATGACTAAAAAATAAATTATTTAAAGTAGTTAAAATTATTCATAGTTATACTGGTTTGTAATTTCCATCTAGTTATAACCAATAAATGTGTTGTCATTCAACAAAGCTTAAGCATTAACTAACTAGCATTTAGTATTAGTAACTTTCAACTAATTACTAGTTAGCATAATTACTAAAAAGTTAATAACTAGCATTCAGTATATGTTAATAACTTTCAACTAGTGAGCTAGTATAACTGTATATAAATTATTAATGGTAGCTAAATTATTTACTGTTATGCTTCTTAGTAACATTCAACTGATTACTAACTAGTGCAACTAACATAAATAAAACACTAGTACTTAATAAATTTAATAGCAGTTTATATTTTAATATAAAAATATGAATAATAAGGATATTTTTTCAAGGATACTTATTTGGAGATACTTTTTCGGCGTTTGTAATTAATAACTTGTGTGCAAACAATATAATTAAATCCTCATAAAAATATAAATATTTTAAGTTGACGTGGTTGTAAATTTCAATAAAACATCGTTTATTAATTATATTAATTATCCGTTATTAGGAAAAAAATTAACTGCTAAGTAAGATTAGCTTTAATGTTTTACGCAACAGTCTTGAATTTATTGAAACAAGTATAAACAGAATCTAAAGAAGTAATAGTTTTCTAGTTGTGTGTTAAAGTTAGTAGGGAGATAATTTCTTACTCATTTTATTACAAACTTACAAATTAAAGTTTGCGATGAAATGGGTGAGAATTAATTACAAATATGAGACCCAAATAATACAGATAAAATGTTTATCAGTTTAATAATCAGGCATATGACCCTACTTATAATTACTAAATGACTGTAGGCGCGATCAGATCTTGATCAATGAATAAATAAGAAGAATCTGTATTATATGTATGTTCCTGGTTTTGTGGGAAAAAGTGACACCTACAGCCACCCATTTTGAATAAACTTATATAAATCCACCCGAATGTGAGCTCCTCGAAGCCCGGACTTGGAATTCATTTTCGATTTTTTTATATTTTGAGCGAACTTAGTGAAATTTTGATTAACAAATTTTCATGAATTAGATTAGAGTTTAATCAATTAAAATTTTAATTCAAATCATCGATTTAAGGTTCCACTGCTCAAGGTGCTGAAGCATTTCCACTGCGCAAACGCAAGATATTTAATTAAGATATTTTATCTTTCAAATTTAATAAAAAAACTCATAAGACATAAAAAATAAAAAATAATAATAATTAAAATAATAATAAATTTTTTTCCTATTCTTAATTTTATATTTTCAAAACCTAAAATTGAAATATATGCATTTGAAATTTTACGTGTTTTAAGTATTACTTTATGTACATATTTGAAATTAAGTTTTATTTTATGTATGTGTCATTATATTTGCATTATTATTATTACTATTTATTCACATACTTTCTTATTTATATTATTAATGTATTAATGTTATTATTACTAGCTATTTATATATAATATTTATTAAGTTATGTATTTAAAGCATTTTATATAGGTTTACTGCCCCCTCCCAGACAGTATAGTGTTAAGGGAGCCGACTGCAATACCAAAGGGCCCAGGTCCGAACCCCGGAGAAGGCAGGGTTGTAACTGTCCGTTCTTTCATAGGAGGCAAAGGTGGCCGACCTATTGGGTGCCTCCATAATAAAGTGACCACCACTTCTGGCCTTCGTAGTGGCCAAGTCGAAGTCGGCTGAGGGCCCGCCATTGGTAAAAAAAATATACATATATATATGTTTACTATTTATGTTACATATTTATTAGCCATCTAAAACAGTTGTTTTTATAACAACTATTTCAGTTGTAGACCCTACTTATAATATGTTGTTTTTTATAACAACTATTTCAGATGGATTATTTTAGAAATAAATTTTAATGAAACAAGTAATATCATTTCACGGTTCAGTTAGTAATTAGAATTATCTAGTAATAGAATTAATCCAGCCAAAATTATTTGTAGTACTTTTCTGTCATCGGGACCGAATCAGAAATTGTATGTATGTATGTATGTATAGCAAACGTGTATATACAGGCACAGATACATACATACATAAATTTCTGAATCCGGTCCTGAAAATGCGATCACCAGTGGCCCGATGATTAAGACCACTAAATAGTGGTAGTTCGATCTGGCTTGGGCTCAAACTCAGGTGAACGGGCTGCTTGCATGGCTGATTTTTATGATTTGTTTCATGCGTAACGAGGATGCGAGCCAGTTTCCTTCAAAAAGCCCTTCACGAAGGCATCCCTCCTCTTAGGCAGATAGCCCTCGTAGCTTTGCAGTATTCGAATTATTTAACCTTACTTTACTGGTCTCGATAACAGAAAAGTTTCTTATTGATATATTAATAAGCTGAAGATTCTCTAACGAATTGAAGAAGCAGATGCATGAAACTCTGTTAAGATCCTGATATCACTCATCATGCTGGAAATAATAACTAAAGTAACAATAAGCAATAACTAAAGTAGGCAACTCATATCTTAAAGCTCGTTTATCTAAAATATCTTAACACTTACATCGAAGCAGTTCGCAAATCATAAAATTAGATCATTATACTAAGGCTTATAAAACATCTTATTGTTTGTGTTATTGGAATCTGTAAATTATTTTATGTATATGTTTGAAGTATTATTATTATTATTATTATATATACATTTATGACGTGAAAGGTGTCAAATAATGGATGCCTGGGGTATAGAGACATAATGCAATTATGTGGATGGCGAAATTATGTGGTTGCGCAATTAGGCACCGCGTTCATGCAAACTGTGGTCGAGCGGAAACAAGTCTTTTAGTTAAAAATGAGTTAACCCAAAGAAACTTTGATATATCAAAATGAAGCCAACTTATTCTACATAGATCCGTGATCCGGGAAGGTCATAATTTATATTCCTTTTTCTTTTTCGGCCGTTCGAGTTTCTGAACTCGCTCTATTCAAGTCCTTGAGAAAAGTCGAGGCAAGGAAATCGCTCCCTAAAGAAGCTAAGAGGAAACAAGCTAAGAAGAAACTTGGGAAAAAGAACGAATTCCCAGCTGTTCGTCCGGAACAGGAAACTATCTCTTCTTAGCGATCCCTTAAACTTCCACTCGGGGGGTCGGCAGCGCACTACCTTGGAGGGGGGAAGAAGAAGATGTTGTGACGCCAGCACCTGGCTTTTTGGGGGGACCAGCTGTTTTTTGGTGGACCTGCTCGTGGCCAGATGCAGAAGAGAAGACTCTTGCGCCGGCATTAAAATCGTCTGCTCGGCAGGCTGCTTTCGAATGTTTTTCCCCCTCCGCACCAGAAGTTTGGAGTTTAATTTTTTGAGAGATACACCTGAGAAACACGTACACCTTGTACAAATGGTGAATTTTGAGAAAATTGGGAGTGCATTCTCACGGAAAAAAAAAATGTTTCGATAATGGAATACTGTCCTTTAAAGTTCGAGGACTGAAAATTGTATTCCTTAAAATTCAGTATTTGCTCTTTATAATATTTTGTAGAGTGTTGCATAGTTAAAATTAAAATTTAAATAATAAATAACAATTTTTAGTTTTCTAAATTATTAGCAGCAATGGTAGCTAATAAAAGAAAAATGTAGAGCAGCACTTAGCACACTATCGGGAATTCGAAAGATAGGCCGTTTTTGAATATTTTGCAGTCTTGCAGTTGAATTTATGCGGCCCAAATGCGAAAAAAAGTGATGTTTAATATCAAAGTTAAAAAAATAAACAGTTGTGTTAGCGGGACTGAATCCAAGAACAAAATCGTAGACTGCGAGTTAAGCGAGAGCATATATTAAGGAAACCTTAACACTCTAGGGCAACATTAAAATCTGAATACTTTTAGGTTTTCTTCATTTATTATTATTATTATTTTTGTGTCGTTGTTAACAATAGGGTGGTTCTCATACACCTTTAATTCTCAAACAAATCGAATTTTCAAGCTAATTTCCCCCCTTCTTTTGCAACCACTTTCATTCACATAGCTTTATCAATGCTGTTTTTTTTTTTTTTTTTTTTTTTTTGTAAAAATTTTTTTGCACATCTTACCTTGTTTTATTATTTGAATTTTCGCTAGATATTTTTTCCTAAGCTGTGTGTTGAAATCTTTTTCTAGCTTTAAATTAGCGTGGCTGAAGGCGCTTACTTAGAAATTTTTATGATTTCAATGATTTCGCGTGATTATTTTATTATAATATTAGAATTCAGTGTTTTTCGAGCTTATCATTAAGTAATTATGCAAAACTGTGTAAAAAGTATACAAAAAATAAAACACAAACCAGTGCTTGAAACACAAGTTCCATGGAAATCAGTGCTCTTTCAAATCAAGTGTCGTGTTAGGTCCTCGATCAAGAAATAAAATTGTGATGCTATTTTACCACTAAAAATGCTGATAATTTAGTATTTAAAATTTAGGTTATAGACTATTCGATTTGGATGAATTATTGTGAGAAAATAAGTGAATTATTTCCTCATGGTGTGTGTTTAAAAGGTGATTTGCATGCTGCAGTTTTACTAAGCAACTCGTATTGAGTACATGCTCCAATGTTATACGGTTTTTTAATTTTGAAAGAGTTATCGCTATTTTTGTAATTTTTTACTTAATTTTTGGAAAACAGTGTATATAATGATTCTGTTTCCAACTAGTTTAATTTCACGCGCCCAGCCAGTAATTACCGAGTAATTATTAAGTAATAGAGACCACTTAGTAATTATTAGCCATCTAGTAGTAATCTGGAAGTCTAGTAATTATTAAGTAACAGAGATGATGAACTGCGGTTTTGCTTTGAAATCGCTTAGTTTGTTAAACAGAAACACAAAGATTAATTTGGAAAGAAAATATAAGTATTTTGATTTGCCCAATGGCAAACATAGCGGCTCGAGGAAAGTCAAAATATTTTATTTCGTACTGTGGCAACAGCTTTTTAGTCCAAAGGGATTTAGTCCCGAAGGACTATTACTTTCGTTCTGCGATTTTGCGTTGATTCACTCTGAATGCCCGATTCACTTTTCAAATTGTTGCCACTAAATGTTATCGCTCTGCATTAAAATTTAAAAAATGAAAAATCTGCATAAATGTATGCATGTTTTATTTTTATTTTTTTTTGACGTAGCTTTCTCTTCAAAAATCGTCTGCGTGCGTTGCACGGGAAAATAAAAAGGAATTTTAATTACAGTTCTAAATAAATAGCCAAATAAATGTGAAATTCGTAACAATATTCTCTAAAACTTTAACGAATTTTTCATTAACAAACTCAAAGATTTCAAAGCCAGCAATACCAACGTTGTACAGAAAAACATTTTTATCTCCAGCGCGTGAGAGCGTGTACCGAAATTTCTAAAGATATGCTCAATTTAAAATTATTTTGCGATATTGCTGTTGAACTGAATTTTATGGTTTAAGTGCGAAGAACATGGTATTTAACAAATAAAGGTAACACACA